>OZ007568.1:57731922-57781922 GCA_963931925.1 Onchidella celtica | reverse complement strand
CAACGTCATGCAAGCACAAAACAGCGACAACAACAACCAACAACAACAACATTAGCGAGGTCAACAACATCAAAAAACTGCACTCAGCACAGGAAAGTACTATAAATCAAAATAGAACACAGGCTTAATTTCGTCAAAATGAAAAATATTTTATTACAAACTTAGAAATATTGACAGCAATATTAAATGAATAGGGAAAAATTCAAAAAACAGCCTTTCCTCTTCTTCACTGTATATTCTTCTTCTCCAATCCTTGTGTACTTTCAACCATTATTGCACCGTCTTCTGGTTTAAGTCAAGGCAAAAACATCTGGATGGTGACCAAGTCTGAATTGCGAAACGTTGGCAGGCGTGACAAGCATATTCAAACCGAGTCATTTACTTAAAAATAATAATATTAATAATAAAAAATAACGGCGAAACAAAACAAATACGTTCATAATAATTATACGTTAAAAGGTAGCAGTGCGTATTTTTTTCGTAACTCTTCTGTATGCACGAGCGACCGAGGAATCATCAGAAACACAAAAAAAGTAAGACTTTCATTGTTGATATAGGGAAAAAAAAAGTTAATTTGTTTCGAATTATGAACAGAATGACGAGCGAAAGAGTAAACAAAAATGCAGTAGAAAATATTGACTTCGTTAAAAATTTGTGAACAGAAAGACAGAAGAAATTGTGACTTTGTCAGTTTGTGAACAGAAACCAGCAAAAATTTTTTTTAAAAATCACAAAGAAGTTGACTGAAAGACAGAAAGTTACCGTACTCAAAAGTAATGGTCTTGAATGGTTTTCAGTTTTCAGCAACATCGGCTATTTTGTACTTGATCTACGTCATTTTGTTCTCATGTCGCTCTGGTTGAGACTTCAGTTGACCACTTAGACCCACGGCTGCTTGAAGAAAGTCTAGTTTGCCTAGTAGAGGTTTTGAAGACTATACAATTAAACCGAATCTCGGGTAACAGTGACACTGAAATAAATCTATTCTCCCTAGTTGATTCAAGGGAAGTTCAAGTCTGAGTTAAAACCGACCCAAGATAGACTTGGCTCATTGTGCTACTAGCCTGACTGTTTGGAAGAACAGATGTCACAAAAGAGGGATATTCAAACTCTTTTAGACATGGGCCAAAGGGCAGACCTTTATCTTAAAGCTTTTGCAGGCCGATGGGAGCGCAGAGAAAAACAAAGCAATACGAATTTTAAACTTCATTTGGAAATCGCCACAAATGTATCAATTACTTTCACGAACTCTTGGTGAATCGAAATAAACTGAAGTCCAGGGTGAGATGACAGCGCATCGGCCAGGGTTCGGAAACCTACGTCACAAATAACTTATTTTGATATTTCCTGATGCAGTAAGTTTTAAACACTCATCAGGACGATGCCTATGCGCGTTTTTACTTCCATAAATAAATATTTTGTATAGATATAATACATTTATTTGAATATTTTCATACCACATCGCAAGCAGACCTATCACCATCACCAAACAAGGATTTGCCGTGCTGTTTGTCACAGGCGTTGCCAATTTCCGCGTCAAGTAGATTTATCTTGCTTTCCAGCCACCTGTCATCATTTCAAACTTAAAACAGTAAAGATCTCACACGTACTCTGTCTGTCCAAATTCTAACTTTCGACTGTCAGCATACCATTCTCTGGATCAGCAACGGAAGGCATTGCTACGTCAATAACGAAAATAAGGGAGGTGGCCTCAATTTGTCCACTGTTATACGCATCCACCCTAAAGGATGCAGTTAAAGGTGAACCGTTCTGGTTCAGGTTTCTTGACTTTTCGCAATTTTGAGGAGATCTTTTTTAAAAATAATATTCCAATTCCAGTCGAAGAAAGCCCGGGCCAGCATGAAAATGACACTAATATTGGGTCAGATGAAACACAGACATGAACTGTTTCATCAGAAAAATGTTGGCCAATTTGCTTTTTCAAATAAATCACTTCAGCCCCGCTATAACAACAGATGACGTTCACCCCCAGGGATTCTGAAGATCTGCTGTTGTTCACTATGACATATTGGTTTACTGTGTGGTACTGACATGGGTTTATCGATCTAATCCTTCCCTTATGTGAGCACCGCCCTTTCAAATAAAGGTATCACATATAAAGGGCAGACTGGATAATAACATTGCTCAGAAACCGTATAGCTGGACAAAGAGAACACCACAAAACCTCTTGACAAAAAAATCAGAACTGCATGCTGCAAACCAGCTGTCAAATTGTACGGTGGTAGAACAGAATCGTAAACAAACAGAGGAAAAGACGTGGATATTGAACAGTTTCGTTACAAGTCCATATGGCAATAGAAGGAGAAAGTACGTCTGAAAACGGATCCAAATATTTGGATAACCCGAACTTATTTTAGTAGCTGAAAAGTATTGTGACGGGGGAAAAAAAAAAGTAAAAATGACAGCAGCCCAATACATAAAAATTAGATCAATGTAATTTAAACCTAGAAAGACAGAACTCTAAACTGTATTAACTTCTTTCAGTCCAGAATTGCACTGTTCTGGAAAGCATCACAGATGGAACATTTTCAGTATTATTTAAGAAAACAATGCAGTTCGGAAAATGCTGTCTGCTGCTGTCCTGTCCTTGTCCCAGATACCTAATGTAGCGATAACATCAGATAAAATGCTGTTTTATAATATTCTCGCCTGAGCAGTCAGATAATTTCTCCTCCATACCGTATCTCGTCAAGCATAATTCCGATATCCGTTTCAATCCTTTCTCTCTTAGATGTATCAGTTCGTGAATGTAAATATGAAAAAGAAATCTTCTTTATATGACAATGGGACTATTAAAATGTATTGTGTCTTTAAAAAACCCAACAAAAACATGTTTGGACAGAGGAAATTAAGAAAATAGATGTTGTATTAAGTTAAGACCAGTCTAAAATGCCGTGCTCTCACTCTTTCAGCCGTCCCATTTCTTTCATAATGACAGGTTTTGATGCAAAAAATAAAATATAGACAGTTTTCATTATTTTCTACATGGATGATATATCTGCTTTAAGGGTAGGTAAACACTCCTACTGTTGTATTTGGGTCAGATATTTAAACACTATTGAAACGACAAGACCAAAACAGCAATAATTCACAAGACAACGTTAAACGCTCTAAATGAATTTAAAAAAAAAATGGCATTGCGGTTTATGAATGCTGTCTCTCATTACTCCGGCGAGATTCAGAAATGAAACATGGACGTAACATACAGACTCTGTTCGCAAAACCTGTGCCAGACAAAAGCAATACAATCAGCAATCAAGATAAATGGCATACAGGCTCCGATTGACTTCCTCTTGCAATGTAAAAAAAATGAACATGTGGGTCTGCACACGATATTTAAACTCCAATTCGTCGTTCAAGACGAACGAAGAGTCAAGTATGTCAACATTTAGTTACACTATTTAGCACTAAATCCCCAGCAATTTTTATATTGCTTCAGATCACCTTTCAGTTTTTTTCATCTAGGCCAAAGTAAATCCCCCAAAACGCATGTCTACTATAAAAACAATTACCCCTTGAACGAAATAGCCTATCGTCTTTCTGATCCAAGTCAATTATAAAGAATTGTGACCTCTGTGACACCAAAAGCAAAGCGAGGATTAAAGGTTAAAAAACAGTTAAAAATTGTTCTGGTCTGACTGTCTTTCTCAACTTTGTGCGTGAGCTACTCTGGCAATTTTCTTTTTCTATTTCATTGTAATTTTTTTTTTAAAGAAAAAGCACACCACCTGATAAAGTATATGATAACTTACTAAAACTATAGCTAAGCTTAAGAAAATCAATGCAGCAATAATGACTCAGTTAGATAACGTGAAATGATCAGTAACCCACTGTGTCCAGCTATGAATGAAAACGGACCAAAGATAAATTAACTTAAAAACAAAATGGGGAAAGGGGAATGGATCGGGAGATGGTAGTCCAGCACATACTTATGCTTGGTGTCTACATAGTCGATCCTACAAGCTACTGACAGTTCCAGACCGATAATAAAAACTAAATCGGTCATGAAGAAAAGATGAATTAGTATACGCGCAGATGTTAGGGTAACCCTAACCCTAACCTGGACTAAACATGCATTTGGAGCTTGAAGAGCTTAGGGCCCCACGATATTCCTCCGTTTCTTAATTACACAGCACAGGCATGTTTGGGATACTCAGTCGAGATAACAGTACTTTGCCACGTTGCAGACTTAGTGTACATAGTATTTTCATATATCAGGAGTTACGCAAATGGCAAAAAGAATGCAATGAAGTTTACCTTGTAGGTACAAGTGATGTACATAACAGTCACTACACATGTTGGATCAGTGGGGAGAGGGAATAAGAATATAATAGGTGAGTACAATCCGCCCAATGAAGATGGAGTGAAATATTGCGATTGTGGCTGAATGGAAGTGGACTGTTGAATAATCAGCGAGCGTAAAGCTTTCCTTCTTTTACAAAAAGAGTAGCGGTATAAAAATATTTTGACAATCATAACACTACTTAATAAATCGATAATACGCAATTCTAAAACCATATAGCAATATATAACGTGGTATCAGTATAATATAGTCAGCAACCCATCACCATTAACGTTTTTATGTATGTAATTCTTAAAAAAAAAAAGAATAGGGGAGAAATACAGAATTGTAATACAATATAAAAGAGATTGTACAGTATTAATATTATAAGTTCCGCGCAGTGCGGGATCCAGTGGCTCTATCAAATGATCAAAACTGGCGCAACTGATACGTATTTGTCTCTGTGCCAATTACGATAGTACTGATGTATTCTGACACACAGAATTTTAAACTTTGAATACATCACCACCCGTTAGATGAACAACTGAAAAAGATGAGAAGTCATCAGAAATATATATGATAGTGATGGTATTCATGTGAAAGATGAATAATTAATAAATAAATAAAGGCTATGGGATTATTGTTTTAAGCGGAAAATAATACTTTCATCTCTCATGTTTTATACTGATGTATATTGCCACTCTTTGTCCACACTTTTGTAATATGTGTTATATATTCCATAGACATGTCAAGGAAATGTCAGTTCATATGAATGTCACATTCTATCTTGTCACATTTCATTTACCTAATAATAACAACAATAATACGTACAACAGACGGAGCGAAAAGACATTACTCTTACGACCAAATTTCCAAATAGAGGCTTCCCATATTCATCTAACCACGCCATAATCTTTTTATCAGAAAGATCACTTGCCTTGCCAAATGTGTACATTGAAGTATGTCAGTTATATCTAGCTATTTCAAGCGACAGGTGGTGAAAACTGTTGCGGAGCAGGGTGCTGTTGTGTGCTGTAATAGCACGGGGGGGGGGGGGGCGCTGCATTAAATACTTGGGTTGTTTTTTTTCTTTTTTTTTGTGTGTGTGTGTGCTGCATGTGCTCAACTGCAAAGTTAATAGTATCACTAACTAATGATAGCGTAGCACGCGTTTTTCAAACGTGTAGACATTTACTCTGCCGTATTCATATAAAATTACCTACATTTAATATCATATACTTGATGTGTTGTTTTTTTTTTCCCCTACACCCAGCAAATACAGCCAAACACCCAACAGGGTTTTGATACAGTTAAAGGGCCAGCGCCCGAAGACAAAGGTGTTCCAACAGGTTCACTTGGATCTTTGCGTAAATGAATTTATCAAATTTTAATTTTTTTGTCAGCATATCCCCCACCTGCCTTTTATATTCTCTCGCCAAATCGACGTTTGACGGATAGACAAATATTCGAGAAACAATGAAGATATTGATATAGCCAGCCTCTTAACCCGGCCCGGTGTCTTGCCTTCCTTGTTGTTATAACTTCATAAACGTTCCTGACAAATATCCAAACATATTGAGACTCTCATAACTTTCCCCGTGACCAATAAATTAGAATAACTTTACCACATGCAATGACTTTTCAGTCTGGCCTCTTGATTTAAAACACTGAGTGAAGTATGTAAGCTATTCCCTACCCTTCACTGGAAAATTGCTGCATTCAGCAACTTTCGATCCTTAACGACAAAACTGCTTCATTCAGTACCCACCGATCCTTCATGGTGAAGTTGCCTCATTCAGTATCTAACGATCCTCTAAGATAAAGTTGCCCCATTCAGTACCTTTCGATTCTTTACGGGAAAGCTGCCACATTTACAGTAACTTTCGATCCTTTGCGGCAAAGTTGCCACATCCAGTAACTTTCGATCCTTTACAGCAAATTTGCCACATTCAGCAACTTTCGATCCTTTTCAGCAAAGCTAATTCAATAAATTTCAAATCAGACATTAGACATTTGGTTCTTTCAGCATGTGTGTCTGTGATGGATTGTGCTCCGCCCACACAATCTTGTCAGTACAAATCAAAATAGGCATTGAGTTAAGCATTGTCAGACACAGTTGTACACAATACAACAGTTGTAAGATTAAATATGACATTATACATAGGGAAGGTACAAAAATAATGTTAAAATGTCATTCTCTTTTTTTCGCGAACAAACGAAAGCATATAAAAATATAAGAATTTATACTTTAGCCATGGAATGAGTATAGGTGCAAAAATGTCATCCAGTAATCTAAATGAGACAGATAATTTCTTTCTCAACAACCACGCAGAAACAGCTGGTAACTGTAAAACAATGAACATACAAACTTAAACTGCTGTTTTTCTCCCTTCATTATTACATACGGTAGTCCAGTTTATCCCCAGCAGTATTCAAGTTTGTCAGGGACATTTTTTCATGTACTTAACTTGTGTTATAAAAACCTGGTTTGTACCTCCACTGACATCATTTAGAGCCAACAGGCCCACCAGAAGCACAGACCTCTCTCACTGCCATAAGCTAAGGCCCTAGAGAAGCAAAGACCTCTCACTGCCATAGGCTGAGGTCCTAGAGAAGCAAAGATCTCTCCACTGTCACCATTTAGGTCCAACAGCCATAGGCTGAGGCCCCAGCGAAGCAAAGACATTGCCATAGGCTGAGATCCTAGAGAAGCAAAGACTTATCCTCTGTCATCATTTAGGGGTAACAGCCATATGCTGAGGCCCTAGGCAAAGACCTCTCTCACTGCCACTGGCTGAGGCCCCGAGAAACAAAGATCTCTACACTGTCCAACAACCATAGACTGAAGCTCCCAAGAAACAAAGACCTCTCCACTATCATCATTATCTGCTTGTAAATTACCAAATCAACTGTCAGATAACTCAACTTTGTAATGAAAGATGACAAAAAACAACAACAACAGGTGCATCGCAAAGACAATGTCATATAGGCTAGCAGTAATAGCAATGCATGTCACACTGTTGATTCAAACGAGAGTTTGACATGGCGATGGCAAATGAACACTCACAATACATCTCGCAGACAATCATGATCAACTGCTCACTCTCGCGTACTCAGCCATTGTTTCACCTGATTCCATTTGGAATTTTGGTTGATGATGGCAAAATCTGCCAATGTTTAAAATGACTTTAAAATTGCCTATCAGATGATAAACTGATGGAAATTGAACAAAGATAAGTAAGAACAGACACCATGTCTGAGGCAATATGCTATCACTTTATGACACAGCCAAAGCTGCTCGCCGAATGCGTAAAGCAAAGACTAGATTCAAATGCATTCACATTCCCTAAATTATCACAGAAACGATGGGCAAATATCTTTCAACGCAAAGAAAAAAGAGATCTCCACCCAGAACAGAATGGTTAATAAAATAAGAATCTGCATCTCTCGTTTTTAGATATGAAGCCAATTTATCTCAGCTCATATTTCATATTTTTCTTCTCATCAAAAAAGTTCTCTTATTCCTGGTGCAGTTTGGACTGGAGTTGTCAATACAACGTTCCTTTAAGTTTGGGGTTATTAATCTATTTGTGGGTCTTACTAAACATAACAATTGCTCCCCTCTCAATAAACGACCCGTTTTATTGCAGTCTATCTGCCCATTTCTCTCGATGTTTGATCACTGATACTAAAATAGACCGCCCCCCCCCCCCCCGTGAAATGGCCATTATTTCAAAAGCTAGAAATGGAAGAAAAAGCCTACCGAAAATAGAGATCACCCATCTCGTCTGTGTGTTTACATTATTTCTATCTCTCTTTTCATATGAATCTGACCGATTTCCATCCTCCTACGTCCACACAGCGGACCGGCCGCCATTCTTCTCCTATCGGCCCTTTTTATCGAAGCTGGCTCCAGCCAAACTCAAACAGCCACCCACGCAAATCGATAATGGCATTTCACAAACTCCTCATCCCTGCCCAAAATCGCTTGCTTAGTTCCGGATTCCGGAGACCACTACGGATTGCACAGGCAATTGCATGCAATCATGTCGGAAGTAAAGAGTCGGGGATCACAGCGCCTTTATGTTCGGGTATTCACAACCTTAGCGCCTTCCCGGATAGCCTGAATTGCAAAAACGTCTTACAATTTAATTCAGTTGTCACGGAGGTGTGAAGGGATAGAGAGACAGAAAATGGATCAATCAATGCACATGCATGGTAAACAATTTAAACAGACCCCCCGTGAAATCTTAACACGCCAATTAATAGTTAACTGCTCTCCGGAAAGTGACAACGATGTAAGGTTAACTGGAACTACCTGTGTTTCAGTATCAAATTACATGTGCAGTAGGGATGGAAATATGATTTGTTTACGTTTTAAGTGCAACTAAACTGCAGATTCCAGTTTGTGAAACTGAAATATCTACAATCAGTTTTCATTACTGGAAATCGCTCGGAAACAAAGCGTCGTGATCGGAGTGTCCCACCGAATATTGAGAAGTGGGTGGACAATCTATTAAATCAAATAAAGCGATTTCTTGTGAAAATATTGGGGTACGATTGTGTCCTGTTTCGATTTAACATGATTTCTGAACGTATATTTTTTCTCTCGAAATTCAATTCGGCATCGCAGTTATCATTGCATCGACCGACATATGTTATCAAGTTAAATCTTTCCCGTGATTCTAGACGGGCACATTGCATCCTGGTGACATTTGGGTATTGCTGCCCGAGGAAATATTAAAACACAAAAATCCCTCCTGAAATCAGTAAGAAATTATCAAGTTTGGATAAAAAATCAAATTAAAAATAATATATACATATCTAATCCCTAAAAACAAGACCCGTTTTTCTGAGCTTTGTTACTTTCAGTTATGCCGCGACAGCATATTGTTTTCATTTGCATAACAAAAACCTTCCTTAACTAACGGCGAGGCATTTTTGTGTCGGCAGGAGTAAATTACAGTCTCAATTTTGCTTTTACAAAAAAAAAAACGAAAACGGTTACGATATATATTTTCCAGATGACAAAGTTAGCAAACAATGCCATTACTTGAACTAGATTTTGGAAAGCTTTTCAGACTACGGGAGGAGGAATTACGAATTTAGCCGCGCTACAATTGTCTTCGCTATCGGGCTCAGCACTCACTTCGTTCAAGAGGTCATGGTAATTTCACATTACGAGAGACAAACACATCAGTGTGGCTAAACCATCGAAAATCAATGTTCAGTTCCGATCAGTTGTCAATGCTATTTTGTTTTCCTTTACGCGACATCGTGCATTCATTCTTCCTTTCTTCTCTAGTTTTGCAAGGTTTGTTGCCACTTTACATGTATTTTGCCCACTCAGTTTGACATGGCTATGGCAGTGCAAAAAGAAATCCAGTCGGTCTGTTGCTAGTATAAAATGAAAGCGATTCAAGTTGACATTACGGTCGTCACTTCCCTAGCAAGTGAGTCGGCACTGTAAATTGTCGTACAACAATCGAATCTCCGAGCTCTTTGTAAATGGACTGTTCCTTCTGTGGATGGAGTATCTACATAAACCACTTGTAGAGCTGCCGAAAACGTAAGATTTGAGAAAGTTTTAAGGTCATTTACTATCGGTGTATGCCAACTGAGTTTAGTTTATGTTCTACGCTCGTCAAACACTGAAAAAAAAGCAACTTTATAAGCTCATCTTCCTGCCCTTTAAACTTCCACCGCCATCCATCCACATAATTGTTAAAATTATACTGGCATTCTCTAAATCAGCCTAGTTGAAAACGCATGGCGTTGTCCGTGGGGAAGTGACAATTAGCTCTCACATGCGACCCTAAAGGGGAGGGGAGGGGGAAGGCCTGGCAACAGATGGTCTCACTACTTCACATGCCCTTGAAATATGAGCTCAGATAAATTAAACTCACACTGAACAGAAGAATTGCTGATCTAGCACTGAGGCTTCTCGAGTACAGCTTGCATTGCAAAAAAAAAAAAACAACCAAAAAAAAACCCACACAGCCCGTGCCTGATTTATGTGGGAACCTCTTCCAGTCGAAGCGTAACGTAATTATTAAGGCGAGTGAAACTGTCACGCAGTTGCCAATGTTTGACGTTATATTCCTAATTGAAAAATGTTCATTTTGAGCATAATGTGTCTTGCTTTGGCAGTTTTAGAATATCGCAACAGTGTGAAAAGGCATTGGGTATGACTGTTTTTAGACAAAAGCGCTGGGCCTTGAACCAACACAATTTTTCACGCATAATTTAGCAGCAGAAGAGGATATAAAAAAAAACAAACAAAAACAAAACAGCAACTGCACAACTGTACCAGGATTCCTTAATAGTCTGTTTCAAAATATACCGTTTCAAGTGAAAGATCGCAACCACAACTATTTCTGACCGTTGTCGCCTGTTTTAGCAATGTTCTTTTTATTGGTAAATTGAATGTGTGTGGCAGAATGTCTGTAAAGCGCTTAGAGCTTGTGTTATGGGACGAAGCGCTAAAATGCTATTTATTATCATTACTATTGTCATAGACCCAGAGGCGTATTGAAAAGGGCAGAAACAGCTACAAGTAATATTACACTTTAATACAATCATGCAGATGCAAGCGTGAGATATATGTTGGTTTCTTTTGCCCGTGTTTGGTACCAAATATTGTCTAAAGGGTCCGACTTGAACTCGAATTAGCCTCTCTAACATTAAAGTGAAAACGACTTTGAATGAAACGAATGTATACAGGGTGTCCCCAAAGTCTGGATTCACAGGCATTTTTCCTTTATGAAAATTGAATTTTTTTTTTTAAATTTCAGATCCAAAACATTTTCGAAACTACCAGTTGAAGAGCGTAGGCCCTATCGTTCTTGTATTCGGCGCGCACTGAAGTGTCGCAAAGCTCACGGCTGTCAGTTTGAGCACTTACTCTTACAGAATGTTAAAATACATTTGTCCCCTGTATCCAGATCTTTGGGACATATTATAAATTATCAAATAAAACCCAGAGAAAATTGTGGGATCGCATTAAGGCTTGAAGCCAAGACAAAATGCCGCAAAAATTTATTCGTTTTCCCCCCATTTTAATGTTTGGGACACCCTGTGTATCCGCCCCCACCCCTCCATCTTTCCCGCCCTCCCCAAAAATATTATCACGAAGAAAAGGAGGAGGGGGGGGGGGGTAAATTAAATTGGCTGTCAAGAACAAAACTCACAACTGTGGTGAATAGGAATTTGAAAGATGTGAATGACCAATCTATAACCCCAGAACAGGTGAAATGATGAAGATAAAAAATATTTGAAACGTATTTAGTTTGACGTGAAAGGAAAGACATCAGGAACAATTCACTTAGAATCCAGTAAAATGGAAAATATATAGATCAGATAAAATATTCTTAACAATCATGGATAATGTACATATATCCAAACAAACAAACAAACAAACAAAAGAACTCACCATTTCAATCATGAAAGTTGAATGTACACGTACACAGAGTACAAAAATAAATTTCAACCCATTTGTTGGTTATAGAAGTGTGCAAAAAAAGTTCACAAGACAATGATAACATATATAATTTAAATATCTGGATATAACAGATGTGACTAGCTAACTACACAGACAAAAATGCTGAAGGTTATTGTCGCGTTGAGTTGATATACAAGAAACCAGGGCATATGATAACAAATGAAATTTTATCACATCAAATCAAAGGCATTCAGTTTTTAGAAAAAAGCTAATTCCACATCACAGTTTCTGATCTAAAGAGTAGTAAGGAGACAAAACTTCAAGCTGTATCAGTCTATATACAATGTGAATTTAACAACCTTTGACAATACGCCTGGGTATGATGAATGAAGAATCTGTTGAAATTGATTCTCGCGTACCGAATGCAATGCCGACCAGTAGGATACTAGGACACAAATATGCAGAAAATGGAAATGTACCACAGAACTTTAAGCCAGAAAAAAGCTATGTCAATCACCAGACAATACAAAAGGGGGGTTATTCGGAAACAGATTTCAGTACGATACCTTAGAAAAAAAATCACCAGTTTAGCCTTCACCTAAATCTAGTGCTACATGGTACCAGGAGAAATCAATAAAAAAAAAAAAAAAAATGAAAACATCAACATCAAAAACCCAGCAATAACAATAAGAGGGCTGATCGATCACCTTCGGCTCCTGCATTCAATTCCTGTTCTCTGTCCAAGGTCAAGTTGGAAGTCTGGCGACGCTGGACAATGACGTTCGTACGTAACCAAAACCTTACATTGTATACAACACACTTTCACGTTTCTCTGAAAAAAATCGTTCCCAGTCTCATCCTATTGTCCTTGTTTCTCCAAATCTTAAAAAAAGGCAAAACATCAGCTCTGGTTGAAGCTGGAAAATGTACGATAAATCTAGTCAAATCAATTGGCCATTAGGAGATGCTGCAAGCTGTTGGAGTAGTTGACGGGCGCCAAGTTGAGATCTACGAAAGACTTGTGCCCTTCTGGAGACAAAGTGTTGGCCTGGGATAGAGGGCCTGTATGTGATAGGGAGTTTCCATTAGACATGGAGCTGTTGAGACTTGGGAAGCCTGTTGGACGTCCCATGTGAGAGAGTGTACTGGGACGTGAGATGGAGCCGGAGGAAGGAGAGGGCAGGGTGTTGAGACTGGGGTTGGAATGGAGGAGGTCCTGGAAGGTGGGACCGTTCCCTTGAGGCGACATGTGGGGGGACAGGTGAGGGGATAAGTGAGGGGAGGAGTGGGTTGAGGATAAACCCGATGAATGCTGGCGAAGGAAATCCGGATACCTGCCAGTTGGGGACAGTTGCTGTTGGTGCTGTTGTTGGTGATGAGGATGCTGCTGGTGGTGGTACTGAGGGCCGTATGGCATCGACGGTGACATTTGATGATGTTGTTGTTGCTGCTGTTGTTGCAGTATTATTCTCTGCTGCTGATCAATAAGGAACTCGATCCTGGGATCACGAGGAGACAGAGATCTCGGTCGCTGTGGTCCTGAGTAACTTCTTTGTTGCTGACGGAAGTAATTGCCAAACTCGGTAGGCGAAAGCCGGTTCGGACGCTTCATCTGGGACTTGAGTTTTGTGGAGCCGAATTTGGTCTGAGCAAATGTAGCCGCGGTGAACTGTTGGCGGCTGGCATTGTTCGCCCTGGACGCTAGGAAATTGGGCGGGGCCACGGCAGATGCTGGCAAAGCTGAGTTGAAGAGCGTCGAAGACGGGGAGGTGGCATTGCTCCATGTTCCAGGTGGTACTGGAGAAGAAGGAGAGAGGCTCAGGTTTGACAGAGAGGATGATAAAGAATCAATGGGCTGGAACGACTGAGAAGAATCCGTGCAGAAAGCAGTAACGTCAGCAGTAAATGCGAGGCTGTCGGGAGTGAAAGCTTGCGACTCGGGAGTGAAAGTTTGAGCCTCTGGGTTGAATGTGCGGTTGGCTGCCTGAACTTCATTGTCTGTGGTGTCATTTCCCTCCTCATCTTTGCGATCTGTGTACAGAACCTTGACAGGACCTTTCTCGCCAATTTTGTAGCTGACTTCAGACGGGTCGATCCACAGGGTCAGGTCTTCTGGAAGGTAATTTTTCACCTCCATGATGTCCAGGCCAGCTTTGAGTGCGGCCGTAACCAGCACAGGGTCTATCTCATCCCCGTTGCCTTTGACACATCGAAACCCCGAGCCTTTGGAGGGCTTGTCTGGATACCAATGGCCCTGGAACTTCTCCTTCAGGCCAGCCTCAAGCTCCTCGCCGAACAGGTCAACCCGTCTTCGAGGCAGCTTGTTGTATAAGTAGGATATAACAAAATTTAACGCTACTGATATTTCTACATGCATGTTTGTGAATTGGATCTGATCTTAACAGGAGTATAAAGTATTGTTTGAAAATTGTCAGCGTCTCCTGCAGCTTCGGAATTAAACACCAAATTCCAGTACACTGTCAGACAGATAAAGATTTGTTTCAGAGTTCAGTTAATGGATATTTCAAGTTAAAGAGTTGAATGGCTGAAAGTCACGTGAGTACAAGCACGTTGGGGACGTTTCAGCGATCAAGTAGTCAGTGCTGTCACCCCAGGAGGTGACCTAAATCTGCTTAGCCGGAGAGGTCGTGATCCACGAGCTTAGACAGATGACGTCAAGACACGGCCCTTCGATCAATGGCTCCCGCTCCGTCTGAATGGGAGGTCGCTAGAAATAATTTGTTGAAGTTATTAAGATAACAAGGGCCACTTCTGAATGCTTCTGCTCCTTCTCAACTTTCCTTTGATTTTCAAATCACAGACTTTGCACTTGATTTGTTATTCCACCTGGAATAGAAAGAAAGGAAAAGACGTCAACACAAAGTCAGGTAAAGTGACCACTCAGATACAGGAATGAAACATGACATGTATGCAGATCTAAGGCTTGAGGCTTTACTTCGCTCTTTTAGAGATTGCACTATGCGTTTCTCACAAGTACATGTCGGTTTGTGTAGTACTAATTGCCACACACATCAGATTTTGTCCCGTGTGTTATTTTCCCTCACAATATCTTGGAATAAATAAATCACGGACTGAATTTCAAAAATTTCCTTATCAACCCACTAGGCTTGTCTAAATTCAATTAAGGATTCGTACATAAAACATCAATAAAAATACATATATCAGTAGAGATAGAGACAGAAAGAGAGAGAGAGAGAGAGAGAGAGAGAGAGAGAGAGAGAGAGAGAGAGAGAGAGAGAGAGAGAGAGAGAGAGAGTGAGAGAGCGAGACAGAGAGAGAGAGAGAGAGAGAGAGAGAGAGAGAGAAGGGCACAGAGAGAGAGAGAGAGGAGTGGAAAGGGGCACAGAGAGAGAGAGAGAGAGAGAGAGAGAGAGAGAGGGGGGGGGAAGAGATAGGGGCTGAGAAAGAGCCAGAGAGAGAGAGAAACAGAGAGAGAGAGAGGGGGGAACACACAGATGGAGACACGAAGTGAGATGAAGGAGAGAAAGGACGAAGATAGACAGACAGATAGAGAGAGAGACAGACAGATTGATAGACAAATAGTAAGAGAAAGAGATCATTACGACCTGCCAGTAGTCAACAATAGCACGGATATTGAATCCATAGTGTACGTATCCAAAGATCTAATTCACCTATTCGCTGACAGGCCCTAAGAATTAATCATATGCTTCAGATAGTTGTGCTAATCTATACGTCTGCCCGGCATAGCTGTGGTTATAATATCTGCCCCAATCTCCTGTTTCGCTGGCCATCTATTGATGTGTCGAAACGATTCATCATCTCACTATTTTGTCAGCGAAATTCTATAGCCATGCCTTTATTTGTGATCTAATCTATCGTATCGCCTTACGCAATTGAGGTCAATTCTGTATTTCAGCATTTCGTTTTGGCATTTTTTTTTTCCTGTCGCAAAGATTTTTTACAGGATTTTTGACTGAATTGATCAATGTTTTGATTTTTTCCCCCATCATAATTGCATGGCTTTGAAATTTGTTTTTCATAGATAGATAGATAGATAGATAGATAGATAGATAGATAGATAGATAGATAGATAGATAGATATATAGATAGATAGATAAACAGACAACGGGAGAGCGAATGACCGAAAAAAGACAGAGAAAGCTTGAGAGAGAAAGAAAGAGAGAGAGAAAGAGAGAGAGAGAGAGAAGTGAAATGAAGTAAATTTTCAGTGAACTCCTATACAACTTTTTCAAGTTATCATTCCGAGAAAGGGAAGACCGCGGCTGAATGCAGCGGAGGAGGTGACAACCGGAAACAATAAAATCTGACAGGTTTACCAAAAAAATGCAAATCGAATCACCACAAAACATCATCATTCCGGTATTCCGTACCAGTCTGTCATCCAGTCATAACAACTTGTGACACGAAAGAAACATTTCCGAAACACCAGACAGTCGCAACAAATTTCCGGTCGGAAATGACATTAACAAGTTGGCATACGTTTAAAAGAAACAAAAAATTGAAGATGAATGTTGTTAGGGGAGCGTGTCCTAATTACAAAGCCAAATAGGGAAAATACTAAGTTGTTTTCTGTATTCAGCAAAGGCTTATAATGTAAACTTCCACGCGTCCCTAACAACAGCCTACAAAGATGGCCCCTTCGAGACATTTGAATAATGTGACCGAATTTTCTGTTTCTTTTGTAATGACACGGAACGGACTGAAATATTGGGCGTTCATATTTCAGGAAGGAAAACTCGAGGGGAAAAACAACAACAGAGGAAGACAGACGGACTCTCGGGCTTGTATCTCCAGAAAGAACAAGACTGTGTATCGAGGGGTGGCGACCAGAATGTTTTATGTCCAAAATAGTCAAACTGAGAAAAACGCGTTTGAATTCTAAAAATTTGAAAGCGTGATCAAAATCCATACATGTATTTGCAATGACTTCAACATGGTCACATGGATAGCTTTATTGGATTCTGAAACAAGGTCAGACAAATTGTGTCTTGGATATCTACAGGCATTTAAAAGCAATTGTGTTTAAATGCCTCAATCAAAGCTCACCAGAATATCTTTCAGAGCTCATTGAAAAATACATTCCACCCAAAACATTGAGATCAGCAGAAGCAAATTTATTAGTAGTGCCCAGATCAAGAACAATCATGGGAGAAAGAGCTTTTTCGGTGTGGGCACCTAAAATGTGGAATGACTTGACTGATCATGTGAAACATTCATACAGCTTGATCCAATTCAAAAGAAAACTTAAAACAGCGTTGTTTACAAAAGCGTATACGCAGGATATGTAACATTCTTGAGACAGTGATAATATATAGGTTGATGAAAATGTGTGTTGTGTGACTGAGAGAACTGTTAGGCGCTATAGAGCACTCTTCTGTGGAATCAGGCGCTATAGAAATGACATTATTATTATTATTAATACAACTGGACATAACACATTCTAATTAATAACAGTCGGTATGTATTTTATGGACAGACTGCACAAGATCTGCTCGTAAGTGGTGTCGACGGCGCCAAATCTCCTGACAGATCAACAGAAAATAAAAAACAACAACAAGGGGCAGCTCTTGGTGAAATACCCAAAAAGAAGTGCGAAACCAATTAGTTTCTAGGGGTTGATCCGAAAATAGCCCGTAATATCGCTACTCAAATCAGTCTCCGTAATTACAGTCTCCTGATGACATATCCACTACTATACCAAATTAAAATTAGCAAAAAATTAAAAGGACAGAGCATACAGCACGGAATGTTGTGGGTGGGGGGGGGGGGGGTGGGGGCATGGACCCAAACTTATAAGTAACACTCATTTATCATCAAATTTCAAAATATCAAATTCTCAAGCCTCTCCCAGCACTTTAAAACCATCGATCAGGAAAACGCAGCTAACGAATTATAGATACCCCTAAAAGGAAAGTAGGCCTAAGCAGAATTTTCCTGATGCAATTTTTTTTTACACTATTTAAAAAAAACAAAAACAAATCCTAGTGCCCCTTTTTCCGTATTAAAATCCCCCAAAAGAAGATCTTAAGAGTAGACAGTAAAACATAGGCCTGATGGAAACCGATGTCTGCAGATGTGTCTCTGCGCTTTAAGTAATTGACATTGAGCGGAAAATCGAAGCCAATAAGATCTAGAGCTATCTGCAGCGCGAGAGAGCCATTTAAGTCCGGCATTTCGCTTGACAGGGGGGAACGGAATTGAGAAGAGACAGGCGCAACAAGGTAACGGGGTAAAAAGCTGAAAAAGTAAATGGGGTGGGGGTGGAGGAGTGGGTAGGGGAGAGAGAGAGAAGAGGATGAGTGGGTGGGGGAGGGGAGGGACAGTGGCAGGAGAGGGAGCGAGAGGATGAGAAGAGAGAGAAAACACAAGAATAACAACAAAAAGACTAGAGTGGTTTTCAAAATTAAAGGCAGTTTGTTTATTGGTGTTTTTGTTGTAAATGTTGTTGTTGCTGCCGCCGTACGTGTGTGGATGAAAAGGCAGGTGCACATCAGAAAATGAAACAAAAAAAACAAACATCGTCAACAACAACAACAACAACAACAACAACAACAATTGCAACTTCAACAATATCATAACAACAAAAAACAAAATATACACACCAGTGCGCTGACTAAACCAATTATAGCCCATCCAGATATCCACATTATTTCAATGTTTGTAAATCTGTCTGTGTCCAGAAATTGTTGCATTTTGCACGGCGTCTTTCACAATTTTGAAATTTTTAAAACTTTACTTCACAAAATTTTATCATCAGCGATAAAACTCCACCAAAAGATTGAATATTTCAGTCTAATGAATATTTCGGAAAAAGTATAATATCCAAATGGTGCATAACTGTGTAAGATATTATATCTGTTTGAAGGCTTGTGGCGCACTGAATCAAGGTTGTCTCACTTGTTCGGGTGTGAAGCAGCTGGCGGAGAGAGAGAGAGAGAGAGAGAGAGAGAGAGAGAGAGAGAGAGAGAGAGAGAGAGAGAGAGAGAGAGGGGGGGGAGAGAAAGAGAGAGAGAGAGCGACAGACAGACAGACAGAGACAGGGAGAGAGAGACAGAAAGAGAGACAGGGAGAGAGAGAGACAGACAGACAGAGAGAGACAGGGAGAGACAGACAGACAGACAGACAGACAGAGACAGACGGGGAGAGATAGACAGACAGAGAGACAGGGAGAGACAGACAGACAGGCAGACAGACAGAGAGGGAGAGAGAGAGAGAGAGACAGACAGACAGACAGAGAGAGACGGGGAGAGATAGACAGACAGAGAGACAGGGAGAGAGAGAGACAGACAGACAGACAGACAGACAGAGAAACTGAGAAAGCGTATGCACTGAGACAATACACACGCAAGACAGACTAACTCAGTGAGCCACCAGGGTGATGTCCAATCTTTGTGTAACTGTATAAGTGTGTTACTTATCAGTCATTTGATAACCGTATATGTATCTGCATTATGAGTCTAAGCAGAAGGTGAAGAACATGGAAGGAGTTTTTCGCGATTTTTGTTCTTGTTTTTCCCATCTCCATTTTCTGAAGAAAAAACTGGAGATCTTTTAGTATGTAGAAAAAGTATAACAGATCCACGCGTTGACACTTGTTTCAAATGCGTTGTGGCACTTATCAAGCTGTTTCACAGTTCCGATTATTCCAACTCCTTATCATAATACTAAAGCCGCAAACGTTTAACGCTAAATTTCTCATGCTGGGTTCTCATGTGTGCGGAAACGAAAACGGCAAAAATATCTATCATACAGTAAAAAGAAAGAGTGTTTCCATGTGTACGGAAACGGCGTGCGGAAAATTCTTTCTATATCACTACTTGAAGGGTTTTTGACGTTTCCGTTGCCGTTTCCGTATACATGAGATCCCAGCTTCAGTTGTGCAAAAAGTTCGGCTGGAACAAACAAGAACTAAGGTCGTGTTTCAGCAACCTCAAACTAATTTCTCATATTCTTGGCCTGAGCCATCTATCTGAAAAAGACCGATCAAACACAAAAATTTGATACTTTTTCCGTCTGACACGTGGCTCTGAAACAGGGTATCTACTTACACATAATAGCACCATCATGAATACACATGAAATATTTAAAGTGAGTCCTGAAATACACAACAGGTCAGAAAAATCATGTCCAACAACTTTTTTTTTTTTCACAGACAAATTAACTGTGTGTACCTTAGAAGAAGAAGCAGCAAAGTTTCTGTTTCAAACACTTGTGTTACATAAGATTACACTCGGCCAGAAAAGACAGTCTAAATACTAGATCTATATAGTTGTCATTTTTTTTTAAACTTTAAAAAAAAAACACAAAAAAAAAAACACACACACAATATCACAAGATTCGTGACCCACGAAACACGAAAATACCGATTAAAGCAATCTGTTTCTTTTTCGGACCAAACCTTTGTATGTAGTTCACGATCAGGACGGATCCATCAAAAAATACTTCAAACGAAGGAGACAGGATAATATCCAAAACATACACAAAATAAAAGTCGGTCCTGTTACGACAACGATGCATGTCCTTTGAAATGTCGGTCGTTCATAATGGTTGCAGTGAAACTATCGAGGAACACGAAATTGTAAACAAATGGTTACATCGTGGAAGCACGACTCTGGGCTATTAATAGCCGTGTTCTCCTTGTAAATGACGTGGGCTTGGCAGAAGAAAAGCAAACCTTGCGTTACTTAATCAAATCTCTTTCTTCCTTTACGGACATGTGGTCTTTCTCTCACATGGCCAGCCAGCCAGACCTAATTTTTCACAGAAAGAATTACACACCAGTTCTTTCTGTCTTTCTCTTTCTCTCTCTCTCCCACTATCTCTTCACAGAAAGTTCAAACCAATCGAGTACGCTCCCTCTTTCTCTCCCAGCCCCCTCATCCCCCCCCCCCCCAATCACACATACACACATGTTATGTTGAACGACATACTTATACTGATTTAGCACGAAATATGGTTCCAGTCATACTTGTAGGCACGATTGACTAAATTCAATCATATTATTATGAAAACGTGTATGAAAGAGACAGAGAGAGAGACAGACAGACAGACAGAGGGAGAGAGAGAGAGAGAGAGAGAGAGAGAGAGACAGTTAGATGGATAGATAGATAGATAGATAGATAGATAGATAGATAGATAGATAGATAGATAGATAGATAGATAGATAGATAGATAGACAGACAGTTAGGTAGGTAGGTAAATGGACAGACAGATAGATAGATAGATAGATAGATAGATAGATAGATAGATAGATAGATAGATAGATAGATTGATAAATAGGCCGGCAGATAGATAGATAGACAGACAAACAGACAGACAGACAGACAAACAGACAGACAGACAGACAGACAGACAGACAGATAGACAGATAGATAGATAGATAGATAGATAGATACATACAGACATACATACATACATACATACATACATACATACATACATACATACATACATACATACATAACAAATCTGTTAACATACATATCAATATCTTTATTTCTCTATACATACATACATACATACATATATACATACATACCACAACCGCACATTCCCACAGAAAGACGTAACCCAGCAGTGGACCGAGTGAAGAAGAAACAGCCCCCACACCGACGGCTGGTAGTACAGAAAGTTTCCCCCCAACAGGCCGATACGCCTGTTTTCTATTTACTTTCATCGGATAACTGGATTCCCACCAGACATCTTTATCAGTAGACAAGGCCAAGCCAAAGCCTGCAGATTCTGTTACTTCCCTTTCAAGTGTTTGAATAGAAAAAGAGACGTACCCAGAAAATTTTATATGTAAACATCCTGATATGGTTACGTAGTCTAAAAAGTTCAAAACCGCCGTTGTCTCTCTGCCTGTATCTAAAAACATGTTTTTTTTTTACATGATATGAATGTCAAAATAGCAGTATGAACACTACATTGAAACAACATAGTAGTATATAGGCTAATGCAATGGCAATGCTGCGTTCCCAACCTCATTGCACTAGCCTTATATTTTAATCCTCCAGAGTGCCGTGTGTGAATTAGTAGTGCAACTATATTACACAACCATGGTTTTTTAACACAGAGCAATATCTTGAACGCTAAGATAGTTTACTTAGCGATGTCAGCATGTCTTTCCACATATTTTTAATATCAAAGGACAATGTCGCTTGGAAGTTGCAATTTTAGTGTATTTCAGATAGAGTACAGCATTTGCGACTTTGGGGACCTAGAGAATTAAAATAATGTCAAGGATCTCCCTAGTCCACTTGTTGGAATGCATGAAGGTTTAGTTTTATATCACGTCCAAGTCAAGTAAAGCTAAAATTGGAATACTGTGAAATATTGTGAGTATTGAAAAACGTGTTTTTTTTGCGCATGATCTTGCTGAAAACTTCAGTTCTTCCAGGGTGTCTCACTTTAATAATTTTGAGAATCCTGGGTGTGTGTGCTTTGCTTTGCTTGGAAGAGAATAATTATATTCACTGATCTTTATGCAGATCTATAGTGTTTGTTTCGGAGTCCTGGTGGACTTTGGCATAGTATGATACTGTACTACTAACCCTTCCAATTGTATAGTTCGCCTTAAAGCTCCTTCTTGTCTGATTATTGTTAACCTTTATGTGTGTTTCTTCTCCTATGTACTCCACTCAAAAAGGTCGTAAAAATGAAAAGCAAGACTCGCTTTCCAATTTCCGTTTCTAGACTTGTTCCGAAGACCCGCTGTGATTATTGCCATAAAACTTTGTTTCACTGTAAATACTTCAACTTCATCAAGCTTACCCCTCCCCCAAAACACACACATAGATCATCCTTCTCATATTTTATTCTGCAATGCCAGAAGCAACAAAACACAGAGCAGTAAATCAATACCGCGCATTCTGAAAAGGCCTTAAATGTTGATGCCAATTATATTAGTATTTGTATCTTGCACGAGAGTTTTTAGTCATTGGTCACAGATGTAAGACCTTTTGGAATCTGGCCAAAATGGGGGGATTTGAAATAATCATTTTGTAGGAAGTCGGGTAAGAACACGGGATGTGATGTTTCGGGGATAAATTAAATGTAGCTGTCTGTCTGTCTGTCTCTCTCTCTCTCCAAAATTCGGGGATTTGGAGTAATCATTTTGTAGGAAGTCGGGTAAGAACACGGGGATGTGATGTTTCGGGGATAAATGTAGCCGTCTCTCTCTCCCCTCAATGCACTCTCCCTCACCCAAACCATCTATTCCCCTACCCTAACACTTCACACTCTTTTCCTTTTCCCCTACCCATTAGGCTATTGGAGCACTGAGTCAAGTCTCGGTTTTAGCGTAGACTATGGTGTTCAACGGGATCTGGCACACAGGCCAGATGGAAACAAATCTGTCTCATAAGTTCGGGAGCGGTGAAAAGTTGTCTTGTGTTTAGGTCTTTATTTTAGGAGGTTCGCTGCCCTTGGCATTTACACCTCACTTTTCTTGTTGTGGGTTGGGGTTCGTTTTTCAGAATTTCACCCGGGCAGCGGCCTGTTCGGCCTGCTCTTTTCGACTTCCAACTGCCGAGGTATCTTTAACGTGCTCAACGTACACACCGGCCCTCCGAGTTTTTCGTCCTTATCCGAGAAGGCTAGGTGCTCGATCCTAACCACCATAGGATCAGGGACAGGAAAATATGAGAAAAATTCCAAAATTCCAACATGCCTGCACCGACCGGGATTGGAACCCGGTACCTTCAGCATGAGAGGCGAGCACCAATGTGCCCCGCCAGAAAGAGAGACTTCGCGCCTTCGGTCAAAATTGACGCAAAACCAAACTTGACTCAGTGCGCGGCACCAGCTTTAAACCTCCCTCACGTGTATTCGATCGACAGCATAAAAGACAAGTACACAATAACACACTAATGAAAGGCAGACATCGCCATCCTGTTTATTAATAGGTAAGCATGGCCCTATTACACTTGACAACGCCATTGTGTCATAACAAATCGATCGTTATATTGTTAATCTTGTACTGAATCCGTAATACCCGCATTAACATGGCCTCTATAATAGAAACACGACGTCACACCAGATCAATTTCCACGCCACTGTAATAAATAAGTCTTGTCCCAGATACATCTCCATACTGTTATCCTGATTCCATAAATATAAAATTTTCATTTCATTGCAAGCTCTCCTTTCCCCTTGACTGAACATAGGCCATACTTAAAATAAGGCTGTATATTTATTTGGTTCTTGTCTTTCTGCAGTCTTGTGGTTTTTTTTTGTGTTTTTTTAAAAATGTTTTCCACCTGATAAACGTAATTCCCATTTATTATGCCCTTTGCTCATGACGTGGGTAATGAAATAGATGAAACTGACAGGCCGTCCAGGACCGATTTCCCCCCTGCACCACCAGGATAGCTTTCGAACGATCGATTCTCTCGAGCGTGGAACGAGAAGCTCAAGTCTAGAATTGATAGAATCTCGATGTGTTACATCATTACTATTATTAGGTTACAGGTTCATCCAGAAAGCCCACGTAGGACGTGCATGTAGACAAGAAGATATCAGAATAATAAAGCAGGCACTCACATGGGCAGCCATTGGCAAAATGAAAAGGGGCCGACCGAACGAAACATTGCGTTATTAAGAGAGGCAAGATCTACTGGACTGGAATCTATGGAAATAGTACTTATTGCACCACAGGATAGAGACGGCCGGCTGGCGAAGGATGCTTGGCGTCCTTTGTGACGCCTGAAGGAACTGGAAGGATTCAAGAGTCAAATTCCAGATTCAAGAATGTACAGACGCTCGATTTGTGGCTCTTTTTTTTTATCCCTCACTCCCAAATCCCCAATGTACGTTTTTCACATAGGCTTGGCGTCATCCCATCTCCCACTGAACTAACGTACGGTCATTAGAATGGTAAAAAGCCCATGATAAAGCCTTTTTGTTTGAAAACGTTAAGTTAGCCTTTTGCACGGACTATCTCCAGGGGTATTTGCCATTATTATTGTTGTATGTTTTCCCATTAAAAAAACAACAACAACGACAACAAAAACATCCGCGACAGCAACGAAACACAAGAAAAGATTTGTCATTCATCTCTGACTATTAATCTGGGTTTTTACCTGTACGGAAACGGCAACAACAACGGAAACGTAAAAAACCCTCCAAATAGAGAAACAGAAAAAATAATAGAAAGACTCTTTTCTCTTACTTCTTGGTGGATTTTTGATGTTTCCGTTTCCGTACACATGAAAACCCAGCTTTACGGAAACTGACGTTTTACGGGGAAAAGACCGAATGCATGCGCCGCCAAACTTTCACAGTAGACATTTCGAATTGCGATCTGTTTTATTGGTTGTTCAAATTTCCATTTCGTAACGACGAAAGGAAACTGTTAATCGTAAGGAATTATAACCCAAATAGAAAGATAGAACATTATTCATTCGGTAACATGATGCTGAAAAGCAAAGTTGACTTAGACTGCCGAATACCGTCTTTTGCCGTAGCACGGCGTATTTCATGACTGATCTCATATTTCAGGATTAGGAAAGCTTTGCAAGTCCACTACTCTCCAGCGACTGGGGTTTCGATCCAGACTTATTACGCGGTCTGAACGTCTTCGGTTTTTATTCATTTCCACTGTCTGTGCCCCATTTTTTGCCTTTACACGAAGTGACTGAATTATGTGGCAATTTATGGTTCGTCCAAATGAGATTTTCATTGAACAGAAATTAAATTCATGGTCCCTCGACCCCCCTGCTTCCCGGTGGAAACAGGCAGGTTTATGGCAGATCTCTGCAGGCGGTCAGTGGGACACTGGGCCGCTCGGAAAATAGGCTGTGTGCGCCATAAATAGCATGGGATGAGGATAGACATTTGATCATAGATAGATAGATAGATAGATAGATAGATAGATAGATAGATAGATAGATAGATAGATAGATAGATAGATAGATAGATAAGAAGACATGTCGTAAGTAAAGAGGTAGGAACGCAGGTAGGTAGGTAGGGCATATGTACCTCAGCGAGCTACTCAGGTAGATAGACAAATAGACAGACGAATATACAGATAGCCAGGTAGACAGATAACTTTCAATCACAACAATCCATGTCTTTACACAATTCCAGTGACGTCTGCCATGACACAATCACAAAGTAACAACTTCTGGGTTCTGTCCTGCAATTACACACGGCAATTACACAATCACGAAACACTCCACTTAAGTCCAGTCTGCATGCAAAATTCCGAGGTAGCCGAGCTCCCTACACCTAGTATCTGGACAACTTTCAACGCAACATTGATAGGACATCATCAACACACCATTTAGCAGCACTTCGGCACCAGAGACTGCCAAAATGACGTGAAACTGGACTTTCACAAAGTTATAATTAGCTGTGATGCACGGATATTACACAGTTAGGATCTATCTCTTCTCAAATGTCACATTTATTCACTAAAATGTTCACTGTGACTGGGAAGCCAAACTGGGCATGGTCCACATGCCGAAATTTACTATATCAAACTAAAGTGACACGGAATTTTATACATAATTACCTAATTACCAGATTATTACGGTATGAAATATAACAATCACTGAATAATTCGCAATAATTCTATCTATCTATCTATCTATCTATCTATCTATCTATCTATCTATCTATCTATCTATCTATCTATCTATCTATCTATCTATCTATCTTGAATACAGAAAAAAGTCTATCTATCTATCTATCTATCTATCTATCTATCTATCTATCTATCTATCTATCTATCTATCTATCTATCTATCTATCTGTCTGTCTGTCTGTCTGTCTGTCTGTCTGTCTGTCTGTCTGTCTGTCTGTCTGTCTGTCTACCTATCTATCTATCTATCCTGAATACAGAAGAAAGTCTATCTATCTATCTATCTATCTATCTATCTATCTATCTATCTATCTATCTATCTATCTATCTATCTATCTATCTATCTATCTATCTATCTTGGATACATAAGAAAGCCAGTCGCAGTCACAACATTTGGGGGCATACTGCACTATTATCTCTGGAATCTACTGCTAGGAACACACCTGCTTATTTTCACACAGACGGGATGTAAAGTAATTATTTGATCTCGTTATCTCCAGAAATTATAGAACACAAACTGCATTCGCCGCTTCAATGGAAGCTTTGGCCTGTTGCCTTTCTATTTGTTATTTCCTTTTTCTTTAAATTTTTTCCCCCAGGTCTGCTTCTGTTAGTGAAAATATAAAGAAGTGCTACACTCACGATATAGATCTAGTCCAGCGAAAACTTAAGTCATTCCCGTTATCTCACAGAGGAAGCTGTGTCCACATGAAAAGGTAGTAAAGCAAATCTTTGCTTTCCAGCAGGTTTTGGTCGCTATCTGAAACGGCGCGTGACTCCCGGCGACCGACGACGCAACCGGAAATGCTAGGCATGATGTCGTGACGGCAACTTGGGCGGACATGCGCCTGGGGCGAATAAGTTCAGCCGATGCGGTTGGAAGCTAGAAGTATTTTTAGCTCCGTGTAACCACAGGAGAGGTGGCCTCCAAGGTATGGACGCTGTCCACACGCCGGACTAGACAGGTGAATGGCAGTAATGCTTGAAGATAGAGCGGTCGTGGGAAAAAGTTTGTGTCTATAGATAGGTGGACGGATTTGTTGTGAGCTTGGCGAGTTTACTTTTGGAAGTTGTGGTAAAAAATCTATGACAGTGGTTGGAGCGTTTAGAAACAGACGGCAAGACCCAAACGGACAATTAGATGGACATATCTATATAATTATATCTAATCTGAGTGTGTGTGTATGTGTGTGTTTGTGTGTGTGTATCTATCTATCTATCTATCTATCTATCTATCTATCTATCTATCTATCTATCTATCTATCTATCTATCTGTCTGTCTGTCTGTCTGTCTGTCTGTCTGTCTGTCTGTCTGTCTGTCTGTCTGTCTGTCCGTCTATCTATTTATCTATCTATCTATCTATTTATCTATCTATCTATCTATCTATCTATCTATCTATCTATCTATCTATCTGTCTATCTATCTATCTATATATCTATCTATCTATCTATCTATCTCTATCTATCTCTCTCTCTCTCTCTACCTATCTATCTATCTATCTATCAGGAAAAAGACAGAGAGATAGAAAGGGAAAAAGACAGAAAAAGACACAGTGAAGAGAGAGAAAGAGACAGACAGACAGAAAGAGAAGAGAAGAGAGAAAGAGAGAGAGAGAGAGAAAGAGAACACTGCACATTCCGCGCAGACGAATGTGCCATAGCTAGCATGTTTACTATCTCTGTACGTTGTCTCTACGTCAAAATGAAAAATAAATGCACATAAATTTGGAATAACTACATGCACTCACGCTATAAAAACTGTCAACTTGACATCTGTGGCTGATTATCATAAAACGTCCTGACATCAAAGCGCATAAAAATTGCTGAGAGAGAAAGATTTTGTATTTAGGGCTTGAGTCCAGCTAGCCCAGAACTGAAACTCAATAAAATCACGTCAGCATCCAACTAGTCTGCGAGCAGAATCGGCTAGTGCACGCCTTCTTGAAAGGACTAGGGCGAGTAACTACGCTTGCTCACATCATCAGCACCGCTATTTTTTTATTTTTTTTTACGGAAAATGACGTATGGAAAACTCTCTTTGCCTTTATAGCGATGAGGAGCGGAGCGGAACGGATGCTGTGGGCAAGTATACAGAGGGAAAAGAGTGTCTTAGGTCATTGTCCGCAAAAACAGCGGAGTGGATATTGTGGACAAGAGCACTAAGTTGTCCTGACCACGGACCTTTTCCTAGACGCCAGCCGTATGGAAGAACGAACAGCAGTCATGATCGTATATTGTATGTAAATTTGTGCGTGTCTGAAAGGCTCCGGATTATGATTAAAGTGAACATTTTTTACGTCTCCCACAGGGGAGGATGGCGAGTGCACGTATATATATAATACGTAAATAATATTATGCACACAAGCTACACTAACTTTTTTTTTTTACATTTCTCTTGTCATTTTGACCCAAGGGGGGGGGGGGGAGGAGCAGCAGTGGTGGCGGCATCCAGAAAGCACGTACGCTCGATTTGGACAATTTCTTTAAGAATGTTGTTACAAGAACGTACGTGCCCCAAGTTCTTTTTTTTTTTTAAAGCTTTTAATTTGATGTCTCCACACCTAGAGAGCTCCTCACGAAATACTCCAAACAACAGCCTTAATTAATTATTCTTTCAGATTTTCTTTTTGTTTTCCTCCTGTTTTTTGGTTGAAAGGATAAGGGGGCCAGGGTTAGGGATTCGATAAGATTTAGGGTTGAGGATAAGGACGGGAATAGGGATGGACACGTATACGTGCGCAGCCCTAGCACAAATCGCTTCATACGTACAAGTAACAATAGCCAATAAAGAGAGTAAAAAAAAAATTGTTTCGCAGCTGATGAAAGAATTTCCAAGTCCCTCTAGAAACGCAACGACACGAGAAAGCGTGATGAACTTTTGCCAATATTTCCGCTTCACTTTGATAAGCGTGTCTATTATTTTTGAATTCTAAACACACGCAGCGTTCCGGGGCCAATTTTTGCTGGCCTGCACTGAGTTCGTGTCTGATAGATCTTGACAAAACAACAACAACAACAACAACAACAACAACAACAACAACAACAACAACAACAACACGGCTTCAAAATTAATGTCTGAAAGAAAACATGACACGACAACAACAATAATGGATTAAGAAAAGACAAATGTTAAAAAAAAAACAAAAACAAATGGAACAATTTTATTCGCTTTGGAGCGTCCAAATGCGTTTCATCAAATAACAATAATTAAAATAAGAAAAGGAAAACACACCAAATATTAAGGACAACACGCCACAAAGACACCAAAACATATATAGAAAACACGCTACATAAAAGAATAAAGCTGGGTTCTCATGTGTACGGAAACGGAAACGGCAAAAAATTCCTCATATTATAGTAAAATGAAAGAGTGTTTCCATGCGTACGGAAACAGCATGTGGAACATTCTTTCCATTTCACTACTTGAAGGCTCTTTGACGATTCCGTTGCCGTTTCCGTTTCCGTATACATGAGAACCCAGCTTAAACAAACCAACAACAGTATTATTCTGTGCTGAATGTCAAGATACTTTTTATCAGGTCAGTATAACATGTTCGCATAGAGAAATTTAAAGCGCTCGAATATGAAACCCCCCACGAAGGCAATTAATCTCAACACTCCATACAAAAATGTATATTTAGTTTTCAACTTTCGTTAGTGCAAGCCCTAGCATGGATATCAGCCGAGCCCTAGTTCAACCTGGCCCGTTCGTCTGAAACAAAAAGCATTGTTTAGTGGATATCGCTTGAACGCTTGTTGTAGGTCTAAACACAATGAAAGTTGAACATCCCTGCTGCATTTTTTTTTTAACAAAAGCCGGTATTCAACGTTTTGTGACTATTTTTTCCTGATTCACATTAAAAAAAAAAAATGTAACGCAATTAATATAGTCTGACCACAAAGTGCACGTTTACCTTGTTTATTATTACAATAATTATTTTTAAATCAGTATTTTTTTGGGTTCTATTTTCACTTCTTCTTATTTTTCGATAACATAGCCGAAATTTCAGAGAAAAACAGAGAGAAAGAGAGAGAGAGAGAGAGAGAGAGAGAGAGAGAGAAAGAGAAAGAGAAGAAGAAACAGAGAGAGAGAGAGAGATAGAGAAAGAGACAGACAGACAGGCAGACAGAAAAACAGAGACAGAGAGAGACACACACACACACACAGAAAAACAGTGAGAGAGAGATAAGGACAAAGAGACAGACAGAAAAAAATGACAGAAAAAGAGAAAGAGAGACAGAGAGAGAAAGAGAGGGAGAGAAAGAGAGAGAGAGAGAGAGAGAGAGAGAGAGAGAGCGCGAGAGAGGGAGAGAAAGCGAGAGATGCTAATGGGGGAAAGAAACTTCTTGGCACTTGTATCTCAAAGAACTCATGACGGCTGTTGACATAACACTATATCATGTGCGTGCAAATGTGCTTAAACTCATCTTCATTTGGTAAAGCACACATCTGATTTCTCTCATGGATGGTTTGCATAGAACCGTCCTGTGAGACAGACCTGTGAAACGGACAGCAGTGTCAAGCGACTCTGAGAACAAGAGATCCTATTAATAGTGCCAGCACTGGGCATTTGGTGCCCTTGAGGATATGGCGTAACTACAAGATAAGCAGGGACTTACGGTCATATAGGGCAGAGGCTGTAGGTAGATAATCATAAGGCTTGTTACTCTGGATTGTTCAGTCTACAGTATAATTATAAAAGGCGCAACTGAGCATTCAATGATTTTTCATAAGGTCAGTTACGACACAATGGGAATTACGAGAGTATGGTAACGTTTAGATATGGATTCTTGCTGTCTCGCACTTTCTCTCTCTCTCTGTCTCTCGCACTTTCTCTCTCTCTTTCTCTGTCTCTCTCTCTCTCTCTCTCTCTCGCACTTGGACTTTGACTCTCTCTTTCTGTCTCTCGCACTTTCTCTCTCTCTTTTTCTGTCTCTCGCTTTCTCTCTCTCTCTCTCTCGCACCCGGACATGGACTCTCTCTCTCGCTCTTTTTTTCTCTCTGCTTGTCTCTCGCTCTTTCTCTCAGCTCTCGCTCTCTCTCGCTTTCTCTCCCTCTTTCTCTCAGCTCTCGCTCTCTCTCGCCCTTTCTCTCAGCTCTCGCTCTTTCTCGCACTGTCTCTCTCTCCTTCTGTCCCTGTCTTTCGCTCTTTCTCCCTCTCTCCCTCACTCCCCGGGGCCTCTTTCCTGGCGCACCTAGAGTCAATGCAAAGTTTACATGGGTGCGTTCTCCGGCCATTTAAATGTTCCCGTTTAGACCGGGAGGTAACTGAGGACAGGTAGACCCTGGTGGGTCGCACAGACCGGCCAGCTGACAGACAACATTAAACACGTGTGCCCAGCCCTGACAGACAGATAGTGGGTTTAAATGTCAGGGGCGGATACACCAGGTGGGGGGGGGGGAAGAGATAGAGAAACAGAGAGAAAGAGCGAGAGACAGAGAGAGAGAGAGAGAGAGAGAGAGAGAGAGTCAAAGTCCGAGTGCAAAAGAGAGAGAGAGAGGACAGACAGACAGACAAAGAAAAAGTGACAGGCGAGAGAGTGGGGAGGGGGGCGAGAGAGAAAAAGAGAGCGAAAGAAAAAGAGATCAAGAAAGAACGAAAGGGAAAGAGAGAGGGGGAAAGACAGAAAGACAGAGTGACAGGAGCGAAGGTGTGTGGGGGGGGGGGGGTGGGGGTGAGTAGAGAGAGAGAAAGAGAGGAGAGAGAAAGAAAACGAGAAAGAAAGAAAATGAGAGAAAGAAAGAACGAGAGAGAGGGGGGAGGAGTGAGAGAGAGAGAGAGAGAGAGAGACAGAGAGAGAGACAGACAGACAGAGAGAGAGAGAGACAGACAGACAGACAGACAGAGAGAGAGAGAGAGATTTCGTGACTCGCAGGCCAAGATAAGCTTTAATTTCATCTTGCCCCGTATTATACCCAGCACTAAGTATACAACATGAACGTAATTCATCCTTGGCTTGGATTGTTCACTTTCCGAAGACCAGATCAGGATCTTTAGATAAAGCATTGGCCGGGAAATAACTCATTAAAAAAACTCATAAAAGATGCGGGTTTTATTCATGAGCTCAGAAATATAGCATGAATGCAGCGCGGAGTCCAAGGAAAATATTATACAATCCTTAAATTAAAGATGTCTGCGGCTGATCCACAAACGCATTTATTATTATTTTCTATCCTCAGTGCAGAGTCAGATATGACACCAAAAGAACATTATTTCAAATTGTTAGGTCAAGAAAACATTTCGCACACTTCAGTTCTTGTTTGTTCCTAAGGCCCGGGGTGCACTATGTTAAAATTAACCACCCGTTCAATGCAAGCAATCTTTCGCGTGGCGTGCAGCACGGTAAACTCCTTGCCAAGCAAGCAAAAATCTGCGTTAGCACGCCGTGCAGCAGGCGAAACGGGATATACGACGTCAAACGAGACCGGCTTTAGTACCTTTATAATAACGAGTTAGAATAACTGGAAACTGTGAAACAGCTTGATAAGTGCCACAAAGAATTTCAAACAAGTGTCAAAGTGTGCATTATTTTGTGATACCTCTTCTGCATACTAAAAGATCTCCAGTTTTTTTCAGAAAATGGAGGCAGACCAAACAAGAACTAAGGTCGCGATGTGTTGTCGATGGCAATGTTTACAAAGACACCTCAAAGTGTATAAAGTTTTCATTTGTTTAATGTTTTTTTCAACAGCCATTGTGATTGATAAACAACGGAAATGCCCGGCCGATGGCAACAAGAAATAGAAAGCTATACCCAAGCCTGCCTTAGCCACCTAGACAGTTATAGAGCACGATGTATGGTGAAATAATGAGGAAATCTATATGTAATCTTGGTGTCAGGCAGAATTATCAAATGGTTGGATGGTTTTATCGGTTACCAGGGTGGCAGAAACTGAGGAAACAGCTGGGGGGTGTTTGTGGAGAGTTACGACATAACTGTAAACTCAAGACACACAAACACAAAAGTAAACAAACTAGAGGGGTATCCCTTGCTAAGCTATAAACAACCAGGATGAAACTTAAAATTTGATACATTTCTTGGCAAAGACAAAAAACAATAAAAAAACAATAAAGATATAAAACAAAGTAAAAAAGAAAAAAAAAGAGAGAAATCTTCGCTGTTTAAACAGTTATAATAGTTTCGACGTGAAATCAAATCATGTTAAAGTCTTTTACCTGACAATGTTTTAAGTAAGGTGTATTCATGTTAGACTAGGTAAAATGATGATGCATTAAAATCTATTTCAAGAGATGCGCAGCCTCAGTCTACCATTTCTTAAAAGTGCACTTTATATCACTACAACGCCCATAATTATAAAGACGTAATGTATTTGCTCCCTCTAACCTTCAGTCATACATAATAATAATACATACTGAAAATGCACACATACCTTTCTATTTATGGATGTCCATATTTAGTGTTAAAAATCAACGGAAGACTGGTCACATAGTACTGGTATTTTTTGCTATCAATGATTATTATGTGAAAAGAAAAAAGAAACCCAGACTCCCCGTGGGTGGAAATCGAAGCGGAAATGCACAACATAAGTAAAATTGCAAGCACAAATCAGACAATGGTCATTTCAGGCCTCAGCGTTAGTTAAAAAAGGAAGGCAAAAACTATATCTAGACATTTCAAAAACGAAGCCACCATCAAGCCGTAGCCCGTTGGAAATCTTGGCTATTTCAGACCCAGGCTTTGGTTAAAAGGAAAAAAAAAAAAACTGTTGTGCACACGCCGTAGGAAATATTGGGTCATTTTAGACCCCAGCTTTGGTTACAAGGGAAGAAAAAAGACTTTTGTACACAAATTTCAAAAGGAGGCCACCATCAAGATGTAGGAAATCTTGGGTCATTTTAGACCCCCAGCTCTGACTGAAAGGGAAGAAAAAAGACTGCTTTAAACCCAATTTCAAAAGGAGGCCACTCAGCTGAGTTGTGAGATAATTATGAAATGCAGAATAATCCTGCGGGTCAATCGACATGTTTCACTTATGTAATTCTCGGCCGGCACCTAAAGCCTCTGAAGAGTCAAAATACTCAGATCTTTCACTTATCTCCGCTGCTAATCACGATTTAAGCCTTACTATTATTCACATACTATTTATACACAATATGGCTCACGTCCAGTGATTCTCAAACGGGAGAGGGGGGAGGGGGTGGGGGAGGGTCATTTGGCTCACGGTCGAAGAATTTCAAATCTAAGGGAGGAATCAGAGATGTATTTGGTTGCATAAATTGTTTCGACAATAACTCTGTAAAGGTGTAAAGCCGTGTTTTCATATGTATGGAAACGGCAATGTAAAAGTAGTAAGAAGTAAGTGTGTTTCCATGTGTACGGAAATGGCCTTTCGGTACAAATGAAAATACTCGTTGTTTTTCACTACTTGAAGGGTTTTTTGTCGTCTCCGTTGCCGTTTCCGTTTCCGTACACATGATAACCCAGCTTAATTGTGAAAAAAAAAAGGGACAACAAGTACGGGGATTGAGGAAACCTAGGATCGCAAGGGAAGAAATTAATGTAGCCTGGCCTTTAAGAACCACTACTCTAAATTAGTAACTGTTCTATATATATCACTAGTGCTCGCATTTTTTTTTCTTCCGAGACACAGTTTTCGAGACAGATAATGTCTAGCAAGTCACGAAAATCCGCTGAACTGTTGCGTGTTTCGGGACTCGGGAATCAGATAAGAATAAGTTAATTCAGCGAATGCCAAACTTGTCTCGAGAAATCGCTGACCTCATTTACCATTTCTCAGTTATCTGTTCGGCAAAACATGAAAATAAACCACTTTTACGAGGTATGACAGATCTCCTGATTATTATTTTACTGCCCTCCCAGAGTCCAAGTCCTTACGATTAAGTTCACCAGCCGTTGAGAATATGCGCACACAGGGGCCAATAAACCTGAAAAGCAACTCATTATGTCATATCTATACGTTTCATAACATTTATCATAGATCGGCCAATTTTCCCGCATGTTATTTTTATGACCGATTTCTTGAATAGTAAATTCAAAACATTCAGATAGGGGAGTGTCCTGCGGGAATATTCTTTCCCCAGTCAGTGGCGGATGTCTGGCAAATAGAAATATTATTTGAAAACAACCAAAACGAGTAATGTCAGTCTGTGCTTTACGTCTAGTCGTGCAATGAGTCAAGCCCATTTTGCGTCAGACTTGATCCTCCAGCGAGATAGTTTCATCTCAGTCTCACTAATGAGCGAGGGCCCGTTTAAACTCCATTGTCCACAAAACCGAAGCAAAAACAAACTTGATTTTAGTGCGCAATGGAACTTTAAAATGAAAAAAACAAAAACAACTAAGGCAGTTGCCTAGAAACACAAACGTTGATCAATGGCTTATCCCTCACACACAGATCTGCTCACGCACATTTGGTAAATCCTGTCAAGACTTTTATCGACGTGCATCAAGCGTGCCGTCACATCTCCTAACGGTATTTTATCACAACTTACCCCCCCCCCCCTCCCCGCACCCCATTCATTCTCTGAAAAGAAAGTTTTGTGAAATTTGTAAATAAAGTTGTCGTTTTTTTTCTAATCGTTGCCCGTCTTGTATGTTCTGTAGAGCATGGAAGTATTGTACATAAGAGAACGACAGAGAGAAGAGAGAGAGAAAGAGAGAGCGAGAGACAGACGGATAAACCAGTAGATAGACAGAAAGAGAGAGAGAGAGAGAGAGAGAGAGAGAGAGAGAGAGAGAGAGAGAGGGGGGGGGAGAGTCACTTGTTGCTATTTTGTTGCAAAGCCCCGCTATGTGAAGGAAGTCCATTACTTTTATTATTACTACTATTACTTGAAACTTCGATATTTTGCTTACATTTTCTTCTTTGGCTGTTTTGTTGAACGAGAAAGCGGACGTTTCCCCTTAGTTTTATTATTATACGGTATGACAAGATCATCATCTTAGAGAACACATCTAACTGTGGTTATTGCGCAGCTCATTAATGCTCAAGAGCATCTATCTATACTAGATATATTTGTGGACTTGAGATTTTTCATTGCAAAAGGCTTCTGAACCACTCAACACTCAGACTTCAAATTTTATATGGTACACCGGAATGGATGTAAAAGTGCACAGTTTTTAATAGAAGTCTCAAATCGGTGTAGTTTTTTTTTTTTTTGGAAATTTATTGTTTCCTCAATTTTCACTAGGCTCATTTACATACTGTAGGTTTTAATGACATCATCACTTCCTGAAAATGTTCGGTGCGCACCACTGCACACTGTGCCCTGTCCTATCGCTGAGTTTTGGGGATGACCCTATGCATCTCGGCTTTTGTTCTTATTCCTTTCGGTCTGAAGTGGTGTCCTTTGTTGTTTGCATCTCTCTTATAAGCTATCTATGCAGCATTAATGCCTTTCTTACTTCACAGGCGTCTTAAGTTTTACCAAAAAAAAAAAAAACCTACATAAACCTGTTCATCGAACAGGTACTCAACTAGTGTCTAATAAATACACATTAAACTGGCATGATACAAAAACTTGGGTATCTCAAAGGTCAGGGGCAGGAACAGGGAACCCCGCCTACTCTAGCCAGCGCTAAACCAGGCCTCGGCTGTCAACCACTTTTCAAAACAGAAAAACATTGTGTCGTTTTGTACACTGTGCCCATAGTATGTTCAACCTTTACTGTTAATTATAAGGGATTTACGTAAACCATCGAGAGAGCTTAGGCTTTCTATACAGGTTGTTGGAATCGATAGCACAGCGTATATAATGTTTCCAGCGAGGGGATGTCTCCTTGTGGAATAAACACGGCTTAGAAAGGTTACAAAAGCCATTAGAGTATTCAGTTCTCCACTTACAGCATGAAATGTACAGTGGTATCACAGCAAAAATGTCATTTAACGTATTATGTTACATAGTTGTATCTGTATAATTACGCAGATGAAGATCCAGAAACGTCCACAAGTATCGACATGCACTGTCGCTTGTTTAGGGTTAAATTTGACATGTTTCGGATGAATAATTTCAAGGAGCTACAAGAGACGCCTGTCAACTTCAATTTTATACTAATCTCTTCCAAGCTTGTATACGAGGGCAGATCCTCAGAACAAAAGCGTCCGTACCAACAGATCGGTCGCTTTAGCTCTGTATCTTAAATCTCAGCCCAAAGAGCCCGGGAAGCCAAAAAGATGACAAGTGGGTATGAACAAAAAGAAAAAAAAATGACCAAGCTAGCAAGTGCTGCATCATATCAAATCCCTTCACCCCATCAGGGGATCTGCAGGTTTCACAGCTTTCCCCGGCGGAGACACCAACTTCCAGTGGAGAACAAGGGATCGGGCAGGGCGGCAAGGGAAGGATTGGGGGGGGGGGGGGTTCTTCCATAAAGTACGCCCGCTCGATTTTGGCGATATTTGACCCCCTCCCCCCTTTCCACTCATGTAAGCTATCCATACGCTTCAATTCCAACCTTAAGCTGGGTGCTCATGTATACGGAAACGAAAACATATAAAGCTTTTCAAGTAATGAAATAGAAAGAATGTCTCCGTGCGCCGTTTCCGTGCACATGGAAACACTCTTTCTTTTTACTACTTGGGGGATTTTTGCCTTTTCCGTTTCCGTACACATGGAAACACTCTTTCTTTTTACTACTTGGGGGATTTTTGCCTTTTCCGTTTCCGTACACATGAGAACCCAGCTTTATACTAGCGTACGGCCTACTATCAAGAACGAGTGCTAAACCATTCCTCGGCTGTCATCGACTATTCAAATACAAAACAACGCCCGAATTTGGCGATGTTTGACCCCGCCCTTTCCCACCCATGTAAGATGTCCACAAAGCCTACATAAACTCCAACCTTATACGAGCGCAAGCCCTACTATAACCAGTGCTACACCAGTCCTCGGCTGTCGACGACTATTCAAATACAAAATATCACCAAAAAAAACATAATGACTTTTTGTATAGTGAGTGAATGTGCGGTATGCTCAACCTTTGCTGTTAATTGTTAAATGTCCATGGTAAAACCTTGACATTTTAATATGGCATTTTTGCACGCACTATCCGACTGTGCCTAATATACGAAACTGTCCCTATTTGACTGTAATAATAATCCCACGATATATTTTGTTGAATAAAAAAAAGAGAGAGAAACCCAAACTTTTATAGACGTTACGGTAACTGAAAAGCGTGCGTACGCCACATAGACCCTCCCTCCTCCTCCTACTCCCGCCCCCTATCCCCGCACCATGTCTTCTTTTCACACGCCGGGCAACGCCCTCCTCCCTCCGAACTTACACATTTTATAGATGCCCCCCCCCCCTCTTGTGAGAAACGAGGACTTGGTAAAAACCCATGATTTAATATTTATTATGTCTTTTTTAAAATTTATTTTGCACTGCCAGTACTCAACGGGTCTATGGTGATATTTATTGAAGCTGTTAAAGAAAGAAAGAAAGAAAAAACCAAGCACAGCCTGATCTAGCGATCCCAACATAGCCAATTTATTATGTCTATAGCTCTGTTATAACCTTGCCATGTGCTTTTCTTTTCTCTTTTTTTTTCACAATGTTGTGTGTGTGTCTGGGACGCTAACGGTGTGGATAATGTGAGATTTATTGGTATCTGTGTGTGGGTGGGTGGGGGTGGGGGGGGGGTGGAGGGAAGGAGGAAGGGAGGGTGTATTTAAAGAGCTCAAGGTAGCCCCGGGAAGGGGGGGCGGGAGGAGGTTAGCGTAGTACGTAGTACTTACAGTAGTGGGATGAGACGGATAGATGGATAGGTAGGAAGGAAGGAAGGTAGGTAGGTAGACAGACAGGCGGACCGACGGAATGGTAGATAAGTAGATAAACACAAAGATAGATACGATAGATAGATAGATAGATAGATAGATAGATAGATAGATAGATAGATAGATAGATAGATAGATAGATAGATAGAAATACCCACGGGATAGGCCATCACCTAAATGCCCTCTGAGGCTCACCCCACCATCTCAAAGGATACCTTATACTGGAGATGATGATGGTAGGAGATATTTGAGGGGGTGGGGGGAGGGGAGGTGGTGAGTGACAGGCCAACAGTCCAGATGCGTAACACCTTGTTTACATCGAGTGATCTTTGTCGAAGAAGACGTCATCAAAATAACTAGTACGGGTCACCACAACAGCAGCCCTTGAGCAGACACTTAGAAATATCATGGATTGATTGAACTAGTTTTTTTTTTCCTTCCAATTTCATATTGAGAAATTAGGAACAAACCTGTGACATTATATGACTGTAATAAGCGTTAAAGATGTTTTACGCATCTTCTGATGACGTCATAAAGAATAATATACAAATATAAGAGTTGTGAGACGTCATACGGAAATTTTTAATCCCTGAAGACGTCATTCTGTTTCAGTATACTCGTCGTACTTCTTCTTCTTCTGTCATTCACCAATCTAAATCTGCAGATTTGTTCTTTTAAGAAAATCTACGGTTTTCTGCAGTTTTCGTCGTATAAATCGGTTTGTATTTTGTTCGGAGAACCGACGGCACAGCTTTTTCAATCGAATCTACGAGGAAAATGGCAAAGAGGTCAATTGGCTCTTTTTCAAATCTACGAGTAGTCAGTGATGTGTCTTAACAAAAACACTTTCCAGTATCGATCTGGGATTTTACGATCGATATCAAAATCATCCCTTTGACTTAAATCCACTCCAGGGATTAATTCTGACGTAGACTACGCATACGGTTCAAACTGGGACTAAAGTCATTATTAAGCCTTTCATCCGTGGTGACCTCTAGACCAGTGGTTCTCAACCTTTTTCACGCAATCGCCCCTTTAGGCAACGAATTTTCTTTCATCGCCCCTCCCCTCCCCCCCCCCCTCTCTCTCTCTCCCTCCCCCCCCCCCACAGATACATTTCACAAAAAGACAGACTACACACAAATTATCACGTTAAGTTTTTCAAAGCCTTGTTGACAACAAAAGGCGTGCTGAGTATTCATTATAAAACAGAGGGCACTGTTTTATCAAATGCACCAGAAGAGACCTTTTCAGTTCACAAAAGCCACCCATGTGTGCTATTGAACAAGTCAGTGGCTGCCCTGTATTTGCCCCTTCATTTTCGCCCTCCCTCCCTGGAAATAAAAATCGTTTTGGGGGGGGGGGGGGGAAGAGGAGATATCGCCGAGGTTGAGAATCACAGCTCCAGACAATTGACACCCTTCTCTCTCTCTCTCTCTCTCTCCCCGCCCCCCTCCAGCAATTCCACTGTGAGTTTTTTTTTCTTTTTCGGAACAACAACGTCAGATTGCAACACACGATGTCTGAACTAAAGTTTAACACGGGTAATTTTCAACGGACTAATTATAATGTAGCAGTTACTTGTAGCCGCAAGCACAAGCATTCCCAAGCAGGGCGCCCTTTAGAATGCAAAACTAATTTACATTTGATACGTCAGAAGCCAGGGCAAGGTCCATACGAGGTATTAAAAATAAAACAAAGAGGCATTGATAAAGCTCGCGAACAATGGTAACATTTCTTTAACAGAAAACCACGTATGGCCTCTGGGCAAGGCGAAATGAGGTCATTGATAAAAACAGGTAAAAGACATATTTCGTAATGATATGTCAAAACCCATGACAAGGTCCCTAAGATGTAGAAAAAAGAATACGGCGCTGATAAAGGTCGTAAATAATGCTGAAATTTCTTGACAGAAAACCATGTATGGCTTCTAGGCAAGACGACATGAGGTCTGTGATAAAAACAGGTAAAAAGACATTTTTCGTAATGATATGTCGAAATCTACGGCAATGTCCATTAGAGGCAGAAAAGAAAATACGGCCTTGATAAAGGTCGTGTACAATGCTCAGAAAACCAAATTAAAAAAAAAAAAATAGCCACTGGGAAGAGCAGAATGAGGTCAATGACGAGCAACTGCAACAGATATAATAATATTTCCTAACTGGTTATAACATCAATTCTTAATTGAAAGCCTCCGTATCGCAAGTAAGCCGCTTTTACTGACGAACGTTGACCGACAGTACGGAAGACTACGTAAATGTGAATTTCAAACGTTGATTTACAAAGACCGTCCTCCAATGCCTTCATTTATCAGAATATATAATTTATATAGTTTCTGCTTCGACAATGAGATGCGAATAATAAAACAGCCCTGTCCTCTTTCACTATAAATACAATAATACTCTGTAACCAAAGTATGAACGGATCGTCATGCCTTTCGTTCTAAATGCTGGAAAAAGCTACCTTTCTAGTGTCTGCTATTTATGTAATGTCTGCCAATTCAATTTATAGAGACATCTCTTGAGTTGATTTCACTGAGAAATAACAAGTTAACTTGAGCTCTTTGCTATCTTTGGATTCTGTCATCGAGACATCTCAATGTCAGATAATGAATGGATGAAGCTAGACATAATTATTCCATCGATGTGTTGCTATCAGTGTGAAACACCAGTTTTCTGATACATGATGCAATCGCATGAATGTCTCTGGTCAGCAGCCAGGATCTGATCCCAGCTAATTTTTATTTTTTTTCGGACTGGCGATATGAAGTTGCGCGCTGACATATCAAAAAAAAAAAAAAGAGAAAAAAAAAAGTTTATCGTGGGATTTCAATTTAGACCACCAAAAAAATGAAGGTACAATGTAGAATAAAAACAAGACATTATCGTGCAAAACAGAATGATGCCGTTCGTCGGCTGTCGGAACCTCTTTGAAACTAAACTCAAAAAGCTCTTGTTAGGACACCGCAGCATTTTTACATAGAAAGCCCTAGCTGAGCAGTGAACACAACTCAGTATTTTCTCTATTTGTCTGTGGAATCAGACCGATCCCCAAACAAGGTTCCAACAGCCGACCGACGATATGTAAATATGAGTGCCCACGAGAAAACCCACAATAAGTCGGCAGCATGACATTTTGAGTTCTGTACACATAATAAAAGACGAGACATTTCTGATAAATTGAAGTCAGTGACCCCCCTAAAACAAGATTTTGAGAAAACGGCATTTAATCCTAAAAGTGGCAATAGCTAATTGACCAATTAATATTGGAGTGATTGCTGTTAGGAGACCGTAGTCTAATAACTAAGACGTTATAGAGATCATAGTGAGTAGTGTTCACTGCTCGTCTACAGTTTACCCTGTAACATGCCACGGTTCCCTAAACAACAGCTAAGTTGGAAGTTTGTGTCGGACCCATATTTTCACTTCAAAGCCTTTTTTCTCAAAATCAGCTCTGCCGACTTATGCCGGGTTTTCTCATGCACACACTCACATATTTATTATGTGTCGTCACAACAGAAACATTTGTGTCCAGAGACGGAAATTGTTCAATGAGGAATTCTTCTTCTTCACTCATTTTGCATAAAAAGGATCTCTTTTCTAGTGCGGAATTTACACCGGCTTTCCTTTACGCAAAAAGAAACCACGGCGCGGCCACATTTACAAGCTAGCAGCAAAGTGTGAAACACACCCCCACTCCCCTCCCCACTTCACACAATTCAAATGTAGTCATAAAGAAAGAAGCCTATTTCAATTCTGTTCACTCCTACGCGTACTCAAAAAAACAAAACAAAAAACCGAACAGGTCGTTCTGTTATTGATTATCCATTGAAATTAAACGAGCCCAAAATAGCGCAGCCATCGCCCAGGAAGGCAAAGCAAATCGCATTGTCCTGGACAAGAAAAGACGCAGCATCGACTTGACGCAAATGCTGAACATTTATCGACGCCTCGACAACAGCAATTTATTTTCGGCCCATAGGGAAAAAAAAACCCAGCGTAGAACCCCCAGAAAAAAATATTTCTGCAATTCTATCTGACCGTCTTCTTTTCCATAGAATTCCACCCCCCTCCCCCCCCCCCCCCCCCGTCGTTGTTGCCACATTTTCTGGCTTTTCCTTATCTGTCCTGCTTCATGCCTGACACGAGCTCGCGGTCTCCTTCAACGTTGCTCCTGGGGTCTTCATCAATATTCTATGTTCCAAATGTTTCCACAGATGGGAGAAAGGAAGACACTCAAAATAAGGACATTGATGACAGTCGATGCTAAATTAGGAATGGTAATTAACATCCACCACATTCAGCAATGTGAATAGAATTATACACAGATGGATGATATTCATAATGACAGCCAGAAAAACAATATTTATTAGGAAGAAATTTTATTCCTCTCCTTTTGAAATTGTTATATAAATATATATTTTCTTTTTTTGCTGGTAGAGCTTGTCTGGGTGAAATCTCAATATGCTTCGTCAAATTGTGTATCTAATTTAAATGCATCCTCTATTTTTTTTAGTAAGGAATGTGGCAAAGTTCTACTTAATGCAGTGCAATTTTTATTTCTGTGTCAAAAGTTTGTGTGCACTGGATGCTTGTGGAAATGAAAACTTGAAATCGTTTCATGATAACCATGGCATAACCTCTCTCTCATGGTTCAACAAAAAAAAAAAGTTAAAAATTGTATTAACATTTTATTTATATAATACAAGAAGCATGCTTGCATTCTACGAAGCGCCGCATTTAGTTAAAATTTTATTCTATACTTTGAACTACTTTGTACGCTTTGTTGCTCTATTAAATAAATGACTGTACATTATTTAGACAATTAAATTATTGGTGCACACATTAATTTTCCTTGTGCACTCTGATTGCAAAACGTGAGTGCGCGCCCACAAGGGTACCGCTTAGAAGCAACACTATTTGTATCCATACACGCATTACAAACACCCCGAGTGTAACTAACATCTGAAGTGAATGCTGAAAGAAAGACAGACATGCTGTGCATGCAATATTTGGACGTAAGCTGTCCCAGCTGTCACACAGAACATGTTATTGATGTCATGCTGAAAATATACGCCCAGTAACAATTTAATTATAATAATAATATTGTAAAATGCTGGCAATAAGATAGCATCGGTCAGCGGCCACGGGTAATTTATTATGTCAATCCAAAACAGACGTGTTTGCAGAATTCGATACTGAACGCTTTTGACACATTAATAAATCTCTCTCTCTCTCTTCTTTCTCTCCCCCTGCCCTTCTCTCTCTCACAAACACACGCACTCTCTCTCTCTCTCTCTTTATTTCTGTCTCCCTCTCTTTCTCCCCTCTTTCGGCCTCTCCCACCTCTTTCTCTGTGTCTTTCGCCTCTCTCAGCATTTCTCTCCCTCTCTCTAGTCTCTACTTGTGTCTCTCGCTTTCTGTGCCACTCTTTCTCTCTCTCTCCACATAATTACACACCCCTCGCTATCTCTCTCTCCGTCTCTTTTCACACGCAAACCTTACTTTCAAATATGAGCTCTTTATTTCAGATCCTATATTAATATCTCCCCTAACACACAATGTGACAGGATCCTGTTTTGGGCCCAATTCTTTTCACATTATACACCCAACCTCTTGCTGATATTTTCAGAAAATATGATCTTCAATACCACCAATATGCTGATGATAGCCAAATATATAAAGCATGTGATCTTGAAAACCTAGATGATACGATAAAAACAATGGAGCATTGCATACAAGAAGTTAAGAAATGGATGGATGATAATAAGCTAAAACTAAATGATGAGAAAACAGAAGTTATGCTCATAACGAATCCAAAACAAAAAATCAATCCACCAGATCTCAATGTAAATGGCCATCTTATTAAAATGACAAGTAAAGTAAAAGATCTGGGCACAATCTTAGATGCAGAGATGTCAATGTCACCATTTATTAGTCAGCTGTGTAAGAATCTTAATTTCCAGTTACGGAAAATCAGCAGTATACGGCACTGCCTAACTACTGAAGTAACAAAACAGCTTGTAACATCGCTGTTTCTCTCTAGGCTGGACTATTGTAACATACTGCTAAGTGGTCTTCCAAAAAGTAAAATCAATAAGCTTCAGTTAATCCAAAATAATGCTGCAAGACTAATAACAAGAAGAAAAAGGATAGATCACATAACACCAATATTTAAGGAGCTCCACTGGCTACCTATTGAGCAGCGAATAAAATATAAATTGGCTTTATTTTGTTATAAATGTGTCAACAACATGTCGCCAGAGTATATTTCAGAACTTATAGAACTGCATCGCCCTGCAAGAGCATTAAGATCATCTTCTGACAACCTTAGACTAAAAGTACCCGTAGTGAACCTAAAAAGTTTTGGTGAAAGGGCTTTCAGCCATGTTGGGCCCAGGGTGTGGAATGAGATTCCTTTAGATGTCCGCAGTTCGCAAGTATTTTCACAGTTTAAAAGGATGTTAAAATGTCATTTGTATGAGAGTTTCTAGTCTATGTAAAAGCTATCTATTATTATTATTATTATGTGTGTATCAATGTGGGTTGTGTGTGTGAGTTTACCCATGTATTTTTTGACATGTTTCTGTAAAGCGCATAGAGCATTTTTGTAATGGATATGCGCTATATAAATGCCATCCATTATTATTATTATTATTATCCTATTGTGGAGCTAAAGGGCTTTTTCAACTGAACCATTAAAAAATATTTTACATTTGGCAAATGTCTGTTAAACCCACGCCCAGTCACGACTTGTTCATCGGGACAAAGTTAAATTTCGTTACACAAAGGGAAAAATTTAACTGAAAAATATCTAACTGCACAACGGAGGCTGTACAGTACTGATGATACACCGGTTTTTTCTATCATGTCATTCGTTAATCTCTGGAGTAAATCTCGCTGGACCGTTAAATGACTGTGTCCCTATTGGACACTGCCCTCACTGTCTGTATTTATAGATGGTTAATTGACTGTCTTTGTATCTAACCCCCCCCCCCCACACACACACACACATACAGTCTTTCTGTCCATATATGGATAGTTAAGTGACAATGTTCTTATCTGACACTGCCCCACTGTCTGCCTGTCTGTTTAATGGCACTTAAGTGACAATGTTCCTATCTGACACTGTCCCACTGTCTGCCTGTCTGTTTAATGGCACTTAAGTGACAATGTTCCTATCTGACACTGTCCCACTGTCTGACTGTCTGTTTAATGGCACTTAAGTGACAATGTCCCCATCTGACACTGCCACACTGTCTGCCTGACACTGCCACACTGTCTGCCTGTCTGTTTAATGGCACTTAAGTGACCAAGTTCCTGTCTGACACTGTTTGCGTGTCTGCATACTTGGTGTGAATATAAGCTTGCGCGCAAAGGCAAGTTCTTTATGACAATAATTATTATGTCTTGCCTCGACGTCCTAATCGATCGATTCGTAACTTTTATGAAATATCAGTTTATCTTTCCAACCGTTTTTTGTTCTTCTTGTTTTCTTTTGTTCGTATTCTACGCACTAGCTAACACACACATGTGCTATCGCAGTTCTCCAAGCTTAACCCACGAGTTGCCACAACTATGTTCATTTTGTATTGGTTAATGAATCATTAGAAATTCTCTCTACGCCAAGGCCAGCACTAAACCTGTGGCACGTAGCGATATCTATAATTATGAGCGGCGTCATCTGTCTGTGTGCTGTACATGGTTGTTGTATGTGTATGCACAACCATTGTGTGAGTAGATGTGGCGAAATCGAGCTTAAGGCGAGAGACCAGATTTCCGAGAAAACAGTGGAACTTTCTGTATGAAAATTGAGATTTGATTTTAAAATGGAAGTTTACTCATTTTTCTGCATTCAGTTAAAATATTTTGTTTCAAATCATTTTAGAAATATTTTATTTTGATTTTTTAAAGAGGTGTGAACATTTCACCTGAAATCCAATTTCAAAAGATCCACTCACAAATTCATGAACACCAGAGAGTATGGTTTCTGCTCCAATTGTTCATGCCTTGACTTGGAGGAGTGGCTTGCGTGTCCCAGTGATCCCAGGAGCTAAGCCAGCGGAGGCCTCGTGCCCCTGATAGCTTTAAGCAAGCTGGACAGGTCATGGGGGAAGGACCAGACAAGATTGAACAGACCGGCCCTCCAGGTTCGGGGGTTGGGCGTAGGGCTAACAACCCTACCCTGAAATCCTTGTTGGGGTGACCTTACTTGGAGAAACAAAAATCGTTACGGAAACAGCAACATGGAAAAACCAACGTTCTGGATGTGATGGACCTTCTGAGTACCTCGCGACTCGTATGAATGCAAGTAGTGAAAGCCGAAAGGAAACTGCTAGCAGGATGAAGGAGGAACTGAACACCGCCAAAACCAAGACCAGGATTGGATACTGGAATGTTAGAACAATGTATGAATCGGGTAAGTTAGCACAAGTAACATCAGAGATGAGGCGCTACAACCTACACATCCTGGGTGTAAGTGAGAGCAGATGGACTGGATCTGGAAGGATCAAAACATCCACTGGAGAAACCGTTCTCTACTCTGGAAGAGAGGATGACCAACATCATGAAGGAGTAGCCATCATCCTAAAGAAAGGACTGGACAAATGCTTGTTGGAGTGGAAACCAGTCAATAGCAGACTGATGAGGATGAGGATGAAAGGACGACACACAAACATCACTGTCATCCAATGTTATGCACCGACCAACGAAAACGACAACACAGACAAAGACGACTTTTATGAACAACTCCAGGGGGAAATGGACATGACGCCACGGCATGATCTCATCATTGTCATGGGAGACCTCAATGCTAAGGTAGGTAAAGATGATATAAATTATGAAAGAGTAATGGGAAAACATGGAACTGGAACAAGGAATGACAATGGAGAAAGGCTTGTGGATTTTTGTGCCTTGAACAACTTAGTCATCGGAGGGACCCTTTTCACACACAGAGAAATTCACAAACTCACATGGAATTCTCCAAATGGAAGAGACAAGAACCAAATAGACCATTTGATGATCAACGGTATGTGGAGACGATCCCTTCTAGATGTGAAAGTGAAAAGAGGAGCTGACGTAGCCAGCGACCACCATCTAGTGGCAGCACTTATCAAAATTAAACTGAACAAGACCGGAATCAAGACATCAAAGCAAAGACACCTTAATATTCAGAAACTGAGAGATGCAAGTGTTAGAAATGCCTTCAACATACAAGTCAAGAACCGATTCCAGGCTCTACGAGAGTCTGATAAGAACAACCCTAATGAAAGAGGAATCGATTCAGAGTGGAAAAGAGTAACTACAGTGTACACAGAGAGCAGTGTAGCCTGCCTTGGATTTAATGAGAAAGGGAAAAGCAAGGAGTGGATCCAACAAAGAACATGGGATGTGATCGAGGAGAGGAAAGTCATGAAAAAGAAACTCCTACAAGTGAAATCGGAAAGGCTGAAAGAGAGGTACCAACATAGCTACACAGAGTTAAATAAGAAAGTGAAGAGACTAGTAAAGAAAGATAAACGAGAAGCCATGGAACAGCTAGCGGCAGATGCGGAGGAGGCAGCAGCAAGAGGAGAACAGGGTAAGCTCTACAAGATCACTAAGCGCATTTGTGGCAAGTACGGTGGAAGACCAAGTGTTCCAATCAAAGACAAGAATGGGAAACTACTGACTACAGAACGAGAACAGGATACACGCTGGACAGAGCACTTTCAGGAATTACTAAACCGGCCACCACCTGAAGATAGAATAATAATACAAGATGCTGCTGAAGACCTTGACATCAACATAGATCCACCAAAGAAGGAAGAGATAGTGGCAGCAATAAAGAGCCTAAAAAACAGCAAAGCCCCAGGAAAAGACAACTTGACTGCAGAACTGTTCAAAGCAGATCCGGATCAGTCAGCCACCATCCTTCAGCCACTGTTCACAGCTATCTGGGAAGCAGAAGCAGTACCAAAGAGCTGGAATGAAGGCAGAATAGTGAAAATACCCAAGAAAGGAGCACTCAGCGATTGCAACAACTGGCGTGGTATCACTCTCCTTTCTATACCCAGCAAAATCCTTGCCAAGATCATTGTGCAACGTATGTCAGATGCTGTGGACAAGACACTGAGAAAGGAACAGGCCGGATTCCGAAAGGGGAAAGGATGCATTGACCAGATCTTCACACTCCGAAACATCATAGAACAGTGTTCAGAATGGCAAAGGCAGCTCTATGTGAACTTCGTTGACTTCGAAAAGGCCTTCGACAGCATCCACAGAGAGAGTATATGGCGCATTCTTCGGCACTATGGGATTCCCAGCAAGCTTGTTGAACTCATCAAAAGCTTTTACAAGAACTTCAGTTGCAGTGTCGGAAACAGTGATGCATCCTTTGAAGTGAAAACTGGTGTACGGCAAGGATGTGTGATGTCAACAATTTTGTTTAACCTCGTAATCGACTGGATTATGCGGAAAACTACAGAGGATGCACCAAGAGGCATCAGATGGACACTTTTCGACAACCTAGAGGATTTGGACTTTGCGGATGACCTTGCGCTATTGTCACATAGTCACCAACACATGCAAGATAAGACGCAGAGACTACATAATTTTGGATGCAAAGTAGGCCTTTGGATTAGCCAGAAGAAGACAGAGATTATGACCCTAAATGTAGACACTCCAGCACCAGTGCAAGTAGATGACAAGAACCTCACCACGACGGACAAATTTAAATACCTTGGTAGCATTATCAGACCAGAGGGTGGCACAAAGGAGGACATCCAAAGTAGGCTGGGAAATGCAAGGGCTGTCTTTCAAAGTATGAGCAACATCTGGAAATCGACACAATACGGCATCAACACCAAGATCAGACTGTACCAAAGCTGTGTCCTATCCACACTCCTGTATGGATCAGAGTGTTGGCGAAT
>OZ007568.1:57691922-57729422 GCA_963931925.1 Onchidella celtica | reverse complement strand
ATTGCACTTGATTGACAAGCGTTTAAAAACACAGCAAAAATCACAGACACGCGAAAATGCACATGTTGTTCAAGTGAAACTCGGGCTATTTTTGTATCTCAGTCCACGCCCCAGCTTTCAAGCAGCGTTTTGATACCATCTTCTTAGTTTATATTATCTTTCTATTTCTGTCGTGTAGAACGAGAACAAACCTATATTATGAGAGAAACAGTTCTAAATAGGATAAAGCAATGTGCTGTGGGATGCGGTTTTGCTTGGTGAAACTCAACTTTGGTACAGAATTCAACTAAAAACTAAAGCTAGTGGCGCACTAGGTCAGCTGTTATTATAAAAACCGCAGAAAAACTGTGGTGTCGCAGCAAGGCTATGGACAATGTCTAAATTGGACAAAAAGAAAAAGTTGTATGTAGCAGAGCCTCGCATATGAAATAATACCCAAACGATACAATGAAAGGCAAACTAAAAGAGAAGACAGAAAATGGCCGATATTTCGGGAACACGGGAACACGGGAACACGGGAACAGCCTTCTTCCAGGAAAAAACACAGCAACAAGGAAAAAACAACAACGGGGGTGGGGGGTGGGGGGGGGGGGGGAGAGGGGGAAGAACAGATAAAACAATCGAACAAGAAAAGATTTGAATTGGAAATGTTTTTTTCTGCGGTTGTTTTTTTTCGGTTTTTTTTTCCTTGAAGAAGGCTGTTCCCGAACTATCGGTTTGGGTATTATGTCTTACGCGAGGCTCTGTTACATAGGTCGTCTGTTATGCGTGGATTTTGACTCAGTATGGCTGATAGACGAAGTTGTATGTTGCAAAGGCTCGCGTAAGAAAATACTACAGAAATGATACTCAAGACTTGAACTTCCTTTGAATCAACTAGCGAAAGAGACTAGTTTCAGTCTCACTGAACCGCCAGGTCTCGTTGAAGTCCACAGTCCTCAAAACCGAGATAAAACCAAGCCTTGATTCAGTGTGCTCTGGGTCTAAAACCATAAAATGTGGACAGTTCCACTTCTTGACAACAAGAAACCTTTGAACGTCTAAGGAATCTCCAGAAATGTTTTCATGAAAAATGGAAAGTTAGGCTGGTGACACACTCAGTCAAGTCCGTTTTGCGTCTGTATTGATTCAGTGTTCGGGGTTTCTCTTTACGCCAGCAGAATATAAGACAGTTTTGATACGCCCGAACAAGCGAGACATACATGATTCAGTGTCGCCAGTGCGCCAGGTCCCATTCAAGTCCATAGTTTACATCTCACACTAAAACCGAGATAGGACAGACTTCATTCAGTGAGCCACCACCACCAGTCTTAGCTGAGATACGGCGCGTCCCGATCATGGAGAATACCAACAGAAACTGGCCTAGACATCTGGTTTTCAGAATGGTTATTAGTGCTAAGCTGGAGAAATTTTGGCAAGTCCGATTTCCTGTAGTTCATAATGACCAATCTCCGTCATGTTGACCAAGGCAATTGTGTCGATATAACGCCACCTCTTGTTTGTTCCAACTCCACTTTCTGCACAACTGAGAAATTCGACGTTAAGGGTTTGCGGCTTTACTTATTATGATAAGGAGTTAAAATAAATCATAACTGTGAAACGGCTTGACAAGTGCCACAACGCATTTTAAACAAGTGTCAAAGTGTGCATGTGTTATATCTCTTCTTCCACATACAAAATCTCCAGTTTTAAAAAAAAAATGGAGATAGAACAAACGAGAACTAAGGTCGCTAGCTGTCGATTTAAGCCTGGATGTTCCGCTTTTAAAAAAATAATTCTAACGCTACAGTCAGGATTCGGGTTTGGAATAGATTCCCGGTTAATACAGCATCCGAAATTCGAGTATAATAATGTTGATTTGGCTAATGAACAGCTCGCACTTCGTCTCCGTTTCGCGAAACTAAAGGTCACTCGGCGAGAATACCGTAATAACGGTTTCCGCCCGATTAAACAATCATTGACGCATATCAACGCGGAATCATTCTCTAGGTCTTAGATAACGTGACGGACCTATGGGATCTATGAGACTTGCGAAACTTAAACAAAGCTCGGGAATGTTTTAATATCTTGAAGGAACAAATGAGGCTTAGTTAAGAATCTGAGGACATGCCCCGACCCCCCCCCCACCCCCTCCTTTTCAAACACTCTCGCTCCTTTCCACTTTATTTTCCAACAGTGTAAAAGGTGAATACAAATCCATTTATAAATGAACAAAAATCTCATGTTATCACTTACCAAGTTTTTCCGCCGAAGTCACACAATCATCTCTTGAATAGCGAGCACTCCAAGGAATTCTTGCGTCGCCGACAATAAAAATTAAATCAGAACTACAAAATTAGAAACGTCTGTGATTCACTTGTTTACTCGAAAATTTCAAAGCCTGCCTTGGAACTGAACTGGAGTAATTGTTATATGCACTTTTTTGTTTCTTTTTCATTCCATTTTTTTTTAAAGTCCCCAAAAATCTGTTGTAGTGTTTCGTTTGATTTTTTCTTATATTTGTATTATACCGGTATTGCGTGTATGTGTGTGTTGTGCGTTTAATGCAGCCACTTAATGTTCCGAGAATGAGAGAGATGTCATGGTTTTTATAGAGTCTGCCCCTCGTATGTGCCACCGCCGGTGTGGATGTGTGTCCGCGCGTGTGTGCGAGCGAGCAATGGCTTGGGGATGAATGAAAACATGTTTTTTGAGGTCTGAGTTCACGCCTCCAGATACATTTTGCTTGATTAGTGTGTCAGCTTGCATCTGTGTGCGTGTGTTAAAGTTGCCCTGAAAGTAACCGGAGAAAAAAAAAAAAAAGACAACCTACCGTATCTGTCCCAATAACTGTGCGTGACATAGTGTCCAAGCATGGATAAGTCCCATTACAAATATTTGGTAACCTTAAATCAACGGAGCCACATATTATCCTGTTGGATTCATACAGCTAAAAAAACAAACAAACAACAACAATAACTGTAATTAAAACTCGACGTTAATCCTAAGTGTTTGCATTATTCACTGCTTTTTATTCTTGAAAAGAATATTTTGTAAGTGATAAAAAAAATATCCAAAAGAAAAACCCATCCCAAACATTTTTTGATAATTCTTTTTCGCAAAGATTGCGCATTCACAACTTAAGCTAGGAACCTCCAGTGCGCATGGCTAACCATGTCATTAGGTACATTGTGAATACAACGATCCTGAACGAGATGTGAAGTTACAATGTAGCAAAATAATAATAATAATAAAAAAAAGACAAAGACGCTTTATGTTGTAAAGTTCCGTGTCAGAAATAAACCATAAAGAAACATTTTCAACAAATCACAAAAGAATTAGAAATGAACAGAAAAAAAAAAAAAATGCATGCTTGGATTACCAAAGGCTTCTTCAGGCACAGGAGAATGGTACACGTTTTGGCCCTACCATCTGGAACACTCTTCCAAAGACAACCAGGGAAATTAATGACATTGGTTCTTTCAAACGCCATCTGAAGACCCATTTCTTTCAGACAAACTAGGCTAGGTGTTTTTCGGCAGCAACAATAGTAAATATTTTTGAATTTCTTTTGTGTATGCGTGTGTGTGTGTGTGTGTAAGAGTTTGTTAAAGCGCCCAGAGCTTGTCATCGACGGGGTTGGGCGCTATATAAATGCAATATATTATTATTATTATTATTACAATAGAAACAATACTCTACAGTTCTTTTTGTTGGTTAAGTTTCTTTTTTGATTCGGATCTCATTACATCAAATCAAAATCAAAAGCAGTAACAACGACAAATACAATAGCCGCAGCAACGGAAGGTGGAGCAGTGAAGACTGTAAAATTGCTACCACTACCATCGTCAATAACACCAGTAGCCACAGATCTAAAGGCTGGCGACGAGAATTTTATAAACAAAACTTAAAGTGAAAAGGTGTTGCCATGCACCAACAAGATTCTCTTCAAAGGGGCACATATATACACTCACTGACAGGTGAACTGAAGGACAAAAATACCTAACTCAAACATTATGTCACAAAAGGCCTAACATTCTTAGTCACCTCCCCGGACAGGATACCAGGTTAATTGGCGAGACTGCTGGGAAGGTATCAAATTTGATTCGGCAAAGAAAGACACCATTTCAAACGCACCCATAAGTCATCTTGGTGGATAATCGCTTGTTCATTGGGAACCAGGGCTGAGGTAGTGAAGGTTACGGGTTCAGACCCAGGGCAGTAGCAAAAGAAAAAAGAGAAGGAGCACCAGAAGACGGGATCTTGAGTGCCCCCCCCCCCCCTAAATACCTAACATCCGTAGCCACTTCCCCCCGACAGGATACCACGTTAACAGCGAATACAATTTGAATGAGGAGATCAAGTAAGACCAGAACAAAAATAATGTGCTCTCAACAAAATTTACCACTAAACTGGATCAATAAATCGAACTCGTCTGGACTGTTCGAAACTATTAACATGTATTATCTCTCTACATGGTTTCTGAATCCAATATTTTGTTAATGGGCAAGAATCAATAGCTCTTTCGACAAAAATGATTTAGCTCACTATGAACTGTTCCCAGAACTGCGAATGGCAACAGGCTGCAGCCTCAATGTAACAGGGATCATGTGAAAATCTATAACGAATGAAATACAAGGGGAAGGATAAATTCAAATCATTATATTTCAAATTAGGAAGTGCTTCGGTAAGGACATCTGGCCTCATGGGTTTGGGTTAGGGTTAGAGCAATACTGTCTTGATTAGCGCCTTGAAAGAGCCAAAATGTTATACAAATCGCGCACTTAGTACTTGTTTTTTTCTATTTCCATTTACAGAACAACTGGAGACCTTTAGTATGTAGATGAGGTATAACAAATGCACATTTTGACACTTGTTTAAAATGTGTTGTGGCACTTATCAAGCTGTTTCACAGTTCTGAGCTATTCTAAACTCCTTATCACAATTCTAAAGCCACAAACGTTTAAACTTCGAATTTCTTAGCTGTGCAAAAAGTGGAGTTCGAACAAATAAAATTTTTCTCTTTCGCTCTCTCTCTCTCTCTCTCACACACACAAACATATACACACACAGAAATGTACCCGTTTGTAAAGAGAAATGTACCAGTTTGGTAAACACTCTTATCGGCCCTCATAGTACCCAAGCACCTATCAACTAAATTATTCACATAGGGGCTCCTTTCCAAGGAAGACTACGGTGTTGTGACGTCACACACAAGGAGAGATTGTAACAGCTGACGCGGTACACACACACTCCTATCTATTGATTGACACCAGAAAGCTTATTACTGCACGGCCAGTGGGCGTGTAATACATTGTGCTGGCTCTGCAGTAAATACCTTTTACCATCAATAATAATTTATAACACTTTCAAGGGATTTTTTTTTTTCTCCTTCACCGATAATTTTTTATTTTTTTTATTGTAAACAACATAACAAATTGATACGCTGTTTTGTAAACAAATGCGACCCTGTGACCTTGTTTTTGGGCTTCCTATTTGGAAGGCTTGGAAACAGATCTTAAAGAAACATCGACCAAATTGCTGGAGGGAAATATCCATATATCCACCAATCAAAATCCAAAGAAATAAGTAAAAACTTTTATTATTATTATTACTGTTGTCATTATTTTGCCACGTTCCGACCCCAGACCTTTTTCACAATATCACAGTTTTTCCCCTCGCCAAGGCTCCTGATAATCTCAATTTTTACATTTAAAAAACGGGCCGAGTTTCGTAAAGATCTCAGTAATCAGACTTAACAAAAACGCCGATTTTTGTCAGGATTTTAGTTTATATATTTAACAAAGATGCGAATTTTCCGCGGTGACTTCAGTGTTGTTTGAACTTTACACAGCTTTCATTGCAAACCCTATGTCAATCCGACGTAGATTTGTACAGGATTTACGTGGAGTTGGTAAAATTACCGAGGGCACGGGTTCCCGACATCAAACCGACGTCAGTTTGATGTCGTGACCAGTGGATCTACGTAAAAGCGATGTTATTCCTCTGTAAAAACGACATCAATCCTACGTAGTGGGTTTGCATAGGGCCGTTGACTGGGACACCATAACAAAACATCCACCACTGATATATTTTTCTAATTTTATTTGCCTTGTGGTTTCAATGTTATCTGATCTTTATGAAAAGCTTCCAGTGCAGAACAACTGGTAGTCCTATGCTACTTTAACAAAACATCGACCACCGTCATATTTTGCTAATTTTATAAATGGATACCATAACCTGACAGAGCCCGGAGTAACGCTAGAAAAGAGATATGCTTTACGACTCAGGCAAACACACTCAACCCAAATCGTGTATATTATCAAGGCTATTACAAGCATCATTAGCACCGCCATCAGAACCAGTGTTATTAACTACCATAACAACGGCCTGGACTGCGAGGAAGGGCCTGCGTGTAGACTGTATGCCATTACAGACTGTCCGGTATCTAGGAGAGACGTGCAGATAATAATATCATGCCTACAATACAGACAGGGGTAAAAAATACTTGCCAGAGGAACAAGGGGAATTAATACCAGACAAAGGAAAGAACCGGGCAAAGAGGGAGGTTACCCATGCAGCACCCAGCGTTCATTTGACAACATCGTGTCTTGGGGGATTCTTTTTGGCATGAGCGGAATTAGGAACAAGTGGATTAGGATTGAAGTTCTTAGTGCCCGTCTCTCTCTCTCTGTCTCACTGTCTGTCTCTCTATCTTTCTCTCCCCACCCCCCCCCCCTTGCTATCTTTCCTGCCTCTCTTTCACTCTCCTAATTACACTCAAGTACATATCCATGCACACCCGCTCGTATTACTATTACACAATACTTGTTTTTATCCAAGCACGCACACCCATTTTGCATCTACACAATTAGACATACACAAATGCGAAACGCAGACTTATTTAAATTACTTAACTCTCCGAAATGCCAAACGAAAAGACAAGCAGAATATTTCATTTGTTTTATATATACACTGCATTCTTCTAATAACAGATCATCATCCTCGTCACAACCATTATCACCACCACCACCACCACCACCACCACCATCACCACCATCATCATCATCATCAACATCATCACTACCTTCATCACCATCACCAACACCATCATCATTGCCTTCACCCCCACCACCATCAACACCATCGTCTCCATCGTGATCCCCGTCTTCGTCACCATTATCATCAGCATCAGCAAGAAGAGCACAGCTATCCTTTGCAGAGTCCAAATCCATCAATAGCTCTCAGCTTGTGGCCCACTAAGACTGTGTAACCCAATCCCTATTCATCCCTGAGATCATTCAAGTTTATTGATTCATTTCTCTTGGCACACAACGGAACACGTTTTACTAAAAAAAATAAGGTAAATATACTAGACAAGAGACACTATGGGGCAAACAAAACGAGAGACAAATGACAGATAGGCAGACAGTCAGCGAAAGAGGAGAGAGAGAGAGAGAGAGAGAGAGAGACAGAGAGAAAAAGAGAAAGAGAAGGAGAGAAAGGGAAAGAGAAAAAGAGAGACAGAAAGAGAGAGATTGAAAGACAGACAGAGAGAACGAGAGCAAAAGAGACAGAGAGAGCGGAAGAGACCTGGTAGAGAAGAGCGGAAGAGACCTGGTAGAGAAAGAGAGAGAGAGCTAGACAGAAAGAGAAACAGAGACAGAGAGAAAGAGAGAGAGAGAGAGGGGGAGAGAGAAGGAGGGAAATATAGACTAGGGAACACGCAGAAAGAGGAACAGGCACTAGAGGTAACAAAACACAAGCATACACACATAATTATCACAAGACACTTAAGAAACAATAACAGCTGTCATGAAATAGCTTACGACAAAATAACAAGGAAGAACTAACAGATGCCGAAATGTAACGAACTGGGAGAGCGACACTACAAGAAATCTTCAGAGGTCGCGACACCTCCCATTCCCCCCACCCCCACCCATCAAATAAGTGTTCCTTACACTTCGTAGGATGTCAGGCCAACCTAGCTAGTGGAACTGGGTGATCTCTGTAGTCTTCTTGTAAACACCCACAGTCGGCCTGTTGCATGGAGAAAAGGCTTTTTCTATTGGTGGACCTAAATTATTGTGGAACAACATCAGCGTTGACACCAGGAAACGTGAAAACATCGTCACATTTAAGATTAGGCTCAGAACTGAATTGCTTAAGGTTGCTTTCACTGAAACTGAAGGATGTCCCTTTTTGGTCTCAGAGGTTTAAGGATGAGAATAGATCAAGTGTTTGTTAATATGTGTGAGTGGGAGCATGATGAATTGATCTATGTTAATCCTGTTTTCACTTTTAGTTCAGCGACTTAGAGCACATCATTTTTTTTTGTGGATTTGAGTTCTACACAAGTTGATTATACATCGCATTTATCTTTCTGTCCATGAAAGAAAAACAACGACTCTCTTCCCCTAACAAATCGCCCATGCAAACAGAAAACCGTGTATTTTCCAACAAGAGAGAGACATATAATAACGGCTGTTGTCATAAGTACGTATGCTCCCCAAAGCATTTTGCGGTAGGAGCGAGTACGTATAAGTACCTGTCCCTAACCCCGACCTTATCCTCAACCCTAAATCTTATCGAATCCCTGACCTTTACTCCTACCATTTCAACCAAAAGACAAGAGGAAAGCAAAAAGACATTCTGAAAAAATAATCAATTAGGGCTGTTGTTAGGAGTATTTCGGGAGGAGCTACCTAGATCTGAAGACACAAAAGGCTTTAAAATACGCACCCCTAGCGGCAAATAACTTTGGGGACGTGCGTACTTGTAACAACATTCTATTATCATTCTTCAGGCACAGACTCGACCAAGAACAATGAAATTAGCGATGTTATAGTGGTAGCGTACTGGGCCAAATCCATTTTTGTCCGTCTTGTCTCAGACTTGAACTCCCTTTGAATCAACTAGCGAGACAGACTCGTTTCAGTCTCACGAGTGCTTGATCTCCTGTTTAACTCCATAGTCCACAAATCGGAGCTGAACGAACTTGACTCAGTGCACCATAATGGGCCTGTATTAAAATTGACGAAATATTGTAAAAACCACAGAAAAACTGTGGGGTCAGAGCAAGGCCAATTTTTGACTTTTAAAATGTGTAAGCGACATTATTTAATTTCTCTACACAGTCCTTCCAGCATGAAATGTCTACAGCTGTGTTTTCATGTGTGCAGAAACAGAAACGGAAACGGCAAGAGAAACGTCAAAAGTCCATCAAAATTTAATAGTAAAAAGAAAGACTGTTTCCATGTGTACAGAAACGGCTGTTCAAAACATTCTTTCTATTTCAATACTTGTAGGGTTTTTGACGTTTCAGTTGCCGTTTCCGATTCCGTACACATGAAAACCCAGCTTTAATAGATCTGTCTCCAGAACTTTGCCCCCATACGGACTGAGACCATCGGTTTTGACGTCATGAAAGACACAAAGCAGCGGTCAAAGGCACCTCCAGTGTGCGTTAAGAGCATGATTAACAATGCGCCCACGCTCGGCCAGTTCACAAAGGCAATGGCAACATCTAATTTCATGAATAGTCTTCATCGTACAGGTCTCTGCCAGAAACTCATAAATAACTCAGTATTATTCTCAGTATTCTCTCAGTCCTAGGGAGGTATCATTCTAAGCTCGATCGGACGCAGTCAGATGATGCCAGCAAAATGTATACCAAAGAAATAGCGGCAGAAGCTGACTGTGTCTGACCGGGCTTAGTATGATCGAGACTTCTCGGATTTACTTACTAAGGAAATATAGGAATTATGATATGCACTTCTTGTGTGCCGGCAGCTGACTGTGTCTGACCCGGCTTACTTGTTTGTGTATTGAAACTTTTCTGTACTGGAACTAAACTCGACCTAAATGACGTCCATGTATAGAAACAATTCTTCTTTTTATTTAGAATTTTCTTACTGGTAAAGAAAAATTAAAAAAAGCTCCAAACATTTTACAAGAGCCATCCTGACACAGTCGAAATCAAAAGTTCACACATTCCCGTGGCCAGTGTCACGTACTTTCTCCAAATCTCAACCACATTTCTCCGTCCAGAAATCAAAGACATTCCAGGACAGCCCTGATATCACACAGGGTTAATCTAAATAAGATCTTTACGACCCATGCTTATGATTTACAGCCCTCCACTAATGAAAACGTCGATAACTCCATCATTAGCCCTCCAGCGACCAGACACAACTTGTCTTATCCACAAAACAAACGACAACATCTAAAACATGCTAAGTTGATTTAAACAAGTTAACCTTTTCACATCGCGCGGCCCACGCATGGTTTTATGTTTCCTCTGAACGCTCATGTTTCACACTAATTATTCCCTGTAATCGCACGATTTTGAGTTAAGTACGAAAATCCACACAAATCTCCTATAAATCTACAAAAATGGCAGTAGTATTAGTGCACAGGTTATTCAGAGAAGAGGCAAAAATATAGTCAGTTTTGTACGAGCAAACATCCTCTGTACAGTGTCTAATGCCAAACTTTGCAAAACTCAGCATTTGAGAGGCGCGGCTTGAAAAGTTACGCAAAGAGTCACTCAGCTGTATGTGTCTATATGAACCCCGTAAATATGATAAAAATCTGTTTAAAAAAACAGGACACACAATACATTATTTTGTCCTGGGAATATCAAGGAAGAGAGTACGCACAAAAGTTACGAGGAGTTAAGCGAAATCTCCTTTCCTGGGAATTGAGACCAGGTCGGAGGTCACGCAAAAATGGGATGCCTACACTTCTTCACGCACAGTCAGAGGTTATCAGTTTCAATTTGGGAGTTGAGCTTTAACGAGGAACGGAAGATAAGTGGGTACAAAACGACATTGAAACTTTAAACGCAAATAAAAAAAAAATGAGATGAAAAAAAAGATACGCCCATGACAGCTAAGCAAAATGCATACTTCAGACAGTTAAACCGCTATTCATGATTAACCACAAAGTGAACCCACATTTCGATGGCTCTTTGAACAGCTGGAATCTCTTCAGATGCACATAGTAGAGCCAGGCAGGAGGTATAATTGACGATGGGAAATGCAGCCACAACAATGTTAAACTGGCAAGATTTTTTTTTTCAGAGGCGAAGACTTTCAGTCCGCGGACACAGAGTGTTTTAACAGGAATCAGGGAAACAGTTGAAAACGAGTTCAGTAATTTGTCAGTCAGTCATCCATCCACCCGTTCGCCCGTCCGTCCATCCATTCATCCATCCGCCAAGCGATGTCGTCCATCCATCTATCCATCCATCCATCCAGCCATCCATCCATTGTTCCATCCGCCAAGCGATCAGTCGTTCCATCCATCCATCCATCCATTGTTCCATCTGCCAAGCGATCAGTCGTTCCATCCATCCATCCATGTTTTTCTATTTTTTCTACCAACTCGCCTACCTTTTTATCCATCCATCCATCCATCCATCCGCCAAGCGATCAGTCGTTCCATCCATCCATCCATGTTGTTCTATTTTATCTACCAACTCGCCTACCTTTTTATCCATCCATCCACCCATCCATCCACCCCTACACTCATCCATCGATCCATCTAGAATAAGCTTAACGCGAAACCAGCTAAGTACCGTCACCCCTACACTCATCCATCGATCCATCTAGAATAAGCCTAACGCGAAACCAGCTAAATACCGTTTTTATTCGGAGTCCACAACAGTGTACAGTTTCCACGATACACAACCTTATTAATACATTATTGCTGCATATCATGTAACATTAATAGTCACGCAGTGCTTGCCATTCCAACCATTGGGAAACTTTGATAGCCAAAGGTCACAATGAGGCTATTTTCAGTGCTTACCTTTCCACGTTTCCTCTATCCCCTGTCATTTGATTTTAACCCTCAGCGATCGGCCAGTAGAAATCTGATATAATGCCGGGCGGTATCGACATTATTTTTTCGATATCCCGGCTTATACCCTACACAATGGCATCCAGATAGGATTTGTCTGGGCAATCGTATATAGTAATTCGTATGAAATTAAATACGAAACATTTTGTAATCTGCGAAATCCTTTTTAACGATATCATGATTTCAGGTTGGGTGAAAGGGGAAGGCTCCGAAGCCGGAAGCTATGTCTAGTTCACAATGCGAGTGAGATGACTGAGAGAGAGAGAGAGAGAGAGAGAGAGAGAGAGAGAGAGAGAGAGAGAGAGAGAGAGAGAGAGAGAGAGAGAAGGAGAGAGAGAGAGAGAGAGAGAGAGAGAGAGTGAGCATGTGAGAGAGAGAGAGAGGGAGAGAAAAAGACACACACACACACACACATACACAGACAGAGAGAGAATGAGAGAGGGAGACATGACATACACGCAGACAGACAGGGAAAGGCAGAGAGAGAGAGAGAGAGAGAGAGGGGGGGGGGTGGGAGAATGAGCGAGAGAGAGAAAGACACACATGCACACAGAGACAGACAGGGAGAGACACAGAGAGAGAGAGAATGACGGAGAGAGAGAATGGGAGAGACACACACACACAGACAGACAGATAGACAGGGAGAGACAGAAGAGAGAGAGAAGGAGAGAGGGACACTCACACACAGCATGAGAGAGAGAGAGAGACAGAGAGAGAGAAAATGAGACACATACACAGATAGTCAGACAGACAGGGACATGCATTTTTTGAAGTCTAGGCGAATGAATGAAAAAGCCCACACATGCGAGACAAGGGCACATTGCAGGGTCGATAGGAACCTGAAACTACGACAGGACTGTTGCAGGACAGCAAGTCGCAAGTGCGCCGTTAGCCTCACTCATATGTATATATCAAACGCTTGTCTGTAGCCTAATCTGCATGTCATTCTTCAATGGCTGTTGTTACTTGTACGTACGCACCCCAAGTGTGTTTGCGCTAGGGGCGCGTACGTATACGTACCCATCCCTAATCATGTCCTTATCCTCTACCCTAAATCTTATCGAATCCCTAACACCGTTCCTTACGCTTTCAATAAAAAAATTTTAAAAAGGAGGAAAACAAAAAGAAAATCTGAAAGAATAATTAATCAAGGCTATTGTTTGGAGTATTTCTGGAGGCGTTATCTGGCCCTGGAGCCACAAAAGGCTTTGAAATACGTACCCGTGGCGAAAAATAACAACACAAAAACTTGGGGGTACGTACGTACTTGTAGCAACATTCTAGTTCAATACTTCGAAAAAACAACAACCCGGCAATATGTTTTAACACAGTGCCATTTAAGCGCTTTATAACGGGCAGAAAGTGCATTCATGCAGAGAACTGCAAACAATGGAACGAATCGGATTAATGCTGTGAGTAAGATTAGGTTACACAAACTGTTTTTATCATGCGTTTTAACCCTGAGCAGTTCACAAAGCCAAGCCTCTGATGTTGTTCCACGAAAGGCATCCGATGCAAATTTGGCGAGCCAATTTTACCACCCCCTCATCAGCCTCCGACGTTGTTTGCGCGTGAGGTTCCATTCACGAGGCCCCCAGCAATCTGCGGTGAGGCGAGGAGATACCCTGCATCCCATCCCCCCCCCCCCCCCACGGAACTGATTACTCGGGTAGGGGGGTGGGGGGGGGGGGGGGTTGGGACCCATTGACGCAAACCGCTGCGTGAAGCGTGAGAGATTGCACACATTCATGAAATTCAGCGTGAGGGGGAGGAGAGGGAAGGTATCGTGAGCAAGGTCATCACAAACTCACAAAAACAACAACAACAACAGCAACAAAAATCAAAGACAGCGATAGCTATACGTTATCATGGCGCCGGCTGTATCTCAGCATCACTACTACAATGGTAATCGAATTGTTATTTTTCTTTTTGTTAAACGTACATTATTGTAATCCAAATGTCCATGCATTAATATTTGGGGCCAAACGCAGAAATGTGTATGGGGAAGGAGGGGGGGGGGGGGGTCTCTCTGAAACTCACGTAAGCTTTTCGGCTACGGTAAAGAATTAAAAAGTTCGGTTTTATTTATAATATTTTCAACAAATTAGGTTGTGGGAATATAATATAATTATATGTAAAAAAAAAAGCTCAATAAATGCAGGAAATATTTCTTTTGAAACTGTCCAACAGTTGGTGCAAACTGTCATTTAAGGCCTAAAAAAATATCAAGGTCTTATCATGAACATTCAACATTTTAACAGCCATTACGATTGTGCAAAGGGGGAGGTTGGGAAGGCAGGGGTTGTGAGGATTTGAAGCCTGGCGTATGAAAAGCTGACAAGGGGACAAACGGGGTCAAAAATGGCCAAAATCGAACATACGCACTTTATGGATGGCTCCAAAAATGACACTGTTTTCATGTCTCATTCATAATGATAAAGTCATCACGTTCGTGTTATTTTATGTTGTTATTTGCGTACTAGAACAATTTGCCAGGTCAGATAATTAATTATATCTCTACATAAACACATTTTGTCTTTGAGTTTAGAGCAAGCACGCCAATAGGATAACGGTGACACTGGGCTAGGGAAATGAAGACGATAGAGTGACAGAAGAATGTGAAATAACGGTACCGTGGGACAGAAGAAGACCCTGATAGAAGTGCCCACCCGCCACCAGCATGTAAACACGTCATCAGTGGCGGATCTACATATTTTTTGGGGGACCCTGAACTGTTTTGGGGCCCCTTCGCAACCAGCAAACAATAGGACAACCATCCAAAATTCACTCATTAAAGTTTTTTCACGCCCCCCCCCCCCCGGGATTAGGAGCCTTGAAGCTTAAGCTCCATTAGTTTCATTGCAGATCCGCCACTGCACATCATTCAGGGGAGAAAAAAAAAAACCACTTTCATTTTGCACGACTTTTTCAAATTGAATGCTCATTCATCCAGACGGCAGAATACTGTATTTGATAAGAATGTCGTTACAAGTACGTACGTCCCCTCAATTTTTTTAAATTTTTTTTTTTGCACCAGGGGTATGTATTTTAAACCTTTTTGTGATTCCAGAGCTGGAGAGCTCCTCTCGAAATACCTTCATAACAACAGCCTTAAATAATTATTCTTTCAGATTTTTTTTTCTGTTTTTCGGTTGAAAGTTTAAGGGGCAGGGTTAGGGATTCGATACGATTAGGGTTGAGGATAAGGACGGGATTAGGGACGAGCCTCCCTCGCGCAAAACACTCGGGGTGCGTGCGTACTTACGACAGTAGCCCTTTGATAAACCCGTCATCGACAGGAATAGCATCAACAGAACTAATAATAATCGCTCTAACGAACCTGGCGATGTTCTCAAACAGAATAACATCTAATAAAACTGAAAAATGACAACTATAGAAGTCGCACAGTGTTCTCGCATAATATTCACACAAGAAACTGATAATGATTTCAGTAACACCGTGCAATTCGCTCACATGTCATGTCTTAATAATTATCAGCCTGTTCATATTCCTAGCATGCATGAAATACATTATACTAGCTGTGGTGGCCGGTGTGGCTCGGGGGGAAAAAAACAACAGGTACTGAGTATTATGAATTTCCTGAAGCTTTTTCCGAATCCTTACTGTTTACACTATTACATGGTGAAGTTATTGGCATTTTTTAAACCACAGTAAACGGTTGAATCTTAGCTAGGCGTCTTTTGCTCGCGGTTTGTTCCCACCGTCACATACCGGTTTTAAGCGATTGCCCAGCTGTACAAATTACCTTGAGAAATGTGACGTGTCAAAGCAGCATCAAAGATTTACCCGTACAACAGTAAGAGCTACTGAAGCCCCAAGGTATTTGATACTGCTCTTAGCAGATCAGTATCATACTCCCCCTTCCCTACCACCCCTATCTCCAAATTCCCCACTCCCTGAACTCCAAACAACAACAACAACAACAACAATTTAAAAAATCAGGATGCAGAAATGAAGTACTTACTTTTCAATGGTAAAACTGTCCATCTGAACACACAACGAATTCCAGTCTTACAACTATATAAACTTACCTAAAACAAAAAAACATTATAAGCCCCATATTTCGCCAAATTTGTGAAGACCAGGTACCTAATTAACCAGCGTACGCTCTCTGAAGGTCAATTATTCACAGGAGAAAAAACTAAATTGTAAACAAAATCTCACTTTTTATAAAAAAAAATGAATAAATTATAAGACTCGTATTTCGCCACAATCGTGAAGACAAGCAATGAAATTCAACCAGCGTACGCGCTCTGAAAGTGAATTATTCAGGAACAAACTGTAAACAAAAGCATTATCACATACACAGGTAAACAAAGCGAATCATCCACAATTTTTGTAGAAAGAGGAACTCACCTAACTGGTTCAGTGGAATAGACGTTACCAAATTAATGAGCAACAGTTTCCTCCAAGGAATTTTCCTTACATCGATCAAACATCGTGGGCAAGTTAATGTCAAATCAAAGCTCTCCCTGTGTTGTGAATGCTATATAAACTGCAATTTTTCCCTCTTATTCTCACTCAAGAACCTGGCAGTAATGTCATCGATATTTCTGTTGTTAGCAATCTGAACGCGTGGTATTTATACCCGGTCGCCTCCTACCCTCTGGAGCAAGGGGAGCATCGGGACGAGTCAGCAGAACAAGAATTATCGCTCTTTCTTTAGAATGACGTCGGGGGGTATCGATCGAGCCAAAGGCTGGCATGGCAGATCTCTCCGGCGGGGCCAAACCGAGTACATTAATATCTCGATTTTCTATCAGCTCTTCAAGTGTAAATAGAATGATTTTCCAGGAAATAATTGGTGTGAACCGGTATGCACTAAAGCCCTCGAATGCCATCGTATTTATAGATTCTGACAGGCTGCATTCTAGCACGAACTACCTAAAAAGTCTGATCAAATGGAAATCATCCCCTTTAAGCGGCTCTGTGACATTCAGAAAAACAAAAAAAAAATCTAAATTTTAGCTTTGAAGAACTCTTTTTTTTTTTTCTAAATCATCATTATTATCTTTTGAAGAACTCTTTTTTTTTTTCTAAATTATCATTATTATCTTTGTCAAAATATAAGACTGCTCATCGATCTCAAGTATTCCGATGATTTCGTTTTCCACTTCTAAAGTTTTGTTCCTTCGATTTACATGACTGAATTATCTTAAAAATAATTTCATATGCCAAGTGTTATATTTTCCGACGACACTGTATTTCAAGCCTGGCTGTAAAAAGACTTAACTTACTTTTGAATACGGCAAACGAATCAATATACCAATGGAGACACCATTTAAAAAATGGGCATATAGTCACAATTTTTAATAATTCATTTGAGTTAATACTGTTTAAAGTCTTTCTGGCGATATCAGTTCAAAATGAGGTATCAGCACCCCAAATGAACAACTTTTCACTGAAAGAAACAGCAAATTTCCTAGAAAAGCAAACAAACAAACAACATTACTGGGATCTTTTAAAGTTAAACATTCATTTTTCTTAGATGAACACAATTTATTTATCACAGTGCCTGTTTTCTTTCCGGTGGAATCTTCACACGTTTTCTGCATCCGATGCCGTGCACGCAGATTCTGAATATGTGAAGTTATTGTTTCCACGTAGATGGTTATGATTTAAAACGTTTTTATCTACATTGAACAAAAAACGGACTCACTGAACCACAAAAGATGAAAAACCAACCAGCCATAAAATTAAACTATTGCGGCCGTTTCCACTGTTGTTCCTCGTGACAAGAAAAATGCCCCAACCCCCCCCCCCCCCCACCTTCCCCTCAAAACCATCATTATCACGACTACCTTAACCACTGTTGCCGCTTCACCCACAACACAAATAATATACAAGAACACTGTCAGCAAAACATAACAATAACAACAATAACTGCGATAACCAACTCTGAAAAGGAGACCATAAAACTCATAATTATAGTCATCATCATCATTGCCTTTCTCACCCTGGATCAGGGTATAGGCCACCAACAAACACTTTCCATCCCTCTCTATCATGGGCCAGTGTCATTAAATCAATATAACAAGAATTAAAAAAAAATATATATATAACCAGAACTTTTTCTATCATGAAATTAAGCGCAAAGAACTCCTAGCTAGACGAAAAATAACTAGCGTGACTGTTATCGATCTGAAAACTGGATTGATAACAATAGTGATAACAATGTAGAATAAACGTCGAACTTACTGAGTACTCGAGGCGGTGAGTGTTAGCTTTGGCCGGATCGAGCTACCAACTCTAGGGTGGCATCAAACGCATCAACTCAACGTTGGGTTGGCTTGCGTTGCGCAGCGGTACTGTTCGGTGTGCCGAGAGGGTTCAGCTTGCTTAGTGAACGTCTTGAGCAACACAAGCGCGAGGTGCTGGCAAATGGAGTGAAATGTGAAATGGATCAGCATGATTGCGGGGGAGTAGAAGGCGTTAGAGTTAGAGAGAGAGAGAGAGGGAGAGGGAGGACAGAACATGGAATGAAGGAGAGAAAGAGAGAGAGAGAGAGAGTGGGCAAAAACGGGGGCGAGAGGTGAAACGTGAGGAGAAGGTCGTGAGAGAGAAGGGATGAGGGAGAGACAAAGCAACATTCGCACAGAGTCGAGAATTATTTTGGTATACATCAGATATAAAAACTGTGTTTGTTCGGGCAGATTAGTCGTTCGATAGATAGATAGCTAGATAGAAAGACAGACAATTTGATAGGTAGATAGATGGATAGATAGATGGATAGATAGATAGATGGATAGATAGATAGATAGATCGCTAGTCAGATAAATAGATCGATCGATAGATAGATAGATAGATATATAGATAGTAGGATAGATAGATAGAAAGATCGCTAGTTAGATAGATAGATAGATAGATAGATAGATAGATAGATAGATAGATAGATAGATAGATAGATAGATAGATAGACAGATAGATAGATAGATAGATAGATAGATAGATAGAATCTCCATTAGCCAAGACATAAGCAGAGCTAGCAGTACTGAAAAGGCTTCTAACTGGATAAAATAATTATTTCTACATTCACACATGACTGAGATCTGAGAGGAGAAATGGGAAGACAGGGAAAGTTAGAGCAGAGCACTATCCTCTGCGCAGTGAGAGTGAAAGAGAAGATGTTTCATACGATGAGGGAAAAGAGTTTTAGCGATGGAGAGAGCAAAATGAAGAGAAAATGAGAGAGATATGCGAATAAACAGGAGAAAGAGAGAAAGAGAGAGAGACAGAGAGAGAGAGAGAGAGAGAGAGAGAGAGAGAGAGAGAGAGAGAGGGAAGAGAGAGAGATAATAAACAGGAGAGAGAGAGGAGAGAGGCAGAGATAGATGCGAATAAACAGGAGAGAGAGGGAGAGAGAGATAATAAACAGGAGAGAGAGAGAGAGGGGGTGAGAGAGATGCGAATAAACAGGAGAGAGAGAGTGAGAGAGAGAGAGAGAGAGAGAGAGAGAGAGAGAGAGAGAGAGAGAGAGATTGATAATAAACAGGAGAGAGATAGGAGAGAGGCAGAGAGAGATGCGAAGAAACAGGAGAGAGAGGGAGAGAGAGAGAGATAATAAACAGGAGAGAGAGAGAGAGAGAAGCGTAGGAGGGGAAATACTGAAGGGTAAGCTCGGCAGGATAACGACCTCCGTATCACCGAGGTAGGCTGCTATTCCGTGCCCCAGATATTGTAATGTAGTCTAATCTCGTTCTGCGTAAACGGATCACCACCATAACGTGAGTAAATTAGAGCTCACATCCGTCTGAGTTACTCTGATATTGACATTGTCAGTCCTGCATAGTGCCACCTGGTGGACTGTCCAGAAATCCGTCGTTGCCTTCATAACGCTGATTGGCTTTGACACAGGTGAAGGGCACAGACGGTTTGAAAGATAAGGTGGGTTTTTTTGGGGGGGGGGGGGCGGGGTGCGGATAAAGTCGGGATATCACTGACCTTGACCCTATGACCTGTGTCATGAAAAGTTACATCATTCTGGTGATGAAGATATGAGTTACTTAAAAAAAAAAAAATGCAGGGTGGGCCACAAACATAAAAATTACTTCACTATAAAAATTACTGCGCCACAAAAGTTACTTTACTGTGAATGTTAATTCACCATAAAATTTATTTTACCATAAAGGTTACCTTTCCATAAAGTTACGTTACCATAATATTAGTATATCAACAGTTATTATATACATATAAAACAGTTATATTTCAGACTGCATATTCCCGGGAATGCAAGCGAGATTTATTTTCTTTCTTAAATTCATTATTTTTGTTGCTTGGTTTTTTTGTTGTCATTAATTAAAAATTTGGCATGTATTTGTTTATTATCCGGATAAGGGTCTGATAACTTCTTAGCATTATACCCGTAACAATACTCGGGCAAACACCCACTACTCTGATCTAATTTCGGTTTTCAATGCGCAATCTCGTCTCATATTTATGGAAGCTATCCCAAAATGGTTTCCTAAATCTTTAATGCCTTTCAAAAGCATCCAAAATTAGACTTTTATGAACGGTTATTTCCACCGGAAAGGGATTCTACACAATCAAAGCGCTTCTTTTGAAAGATAGAAAGCGCTAAAGTAATTATTATTATTGTGACGCACGGATGCACATAAAGGCACAGAAGTTGTGAAATCAATAACTGAATAAATAGCTTGCTTCTTTAAGTTGTTGGTTAGTTTTTTTCTGCCCTGTTTTTTGGCAAGTTGAGCGTCAAAATAAAAACACAAATGGGTACTGAGGTTCGGATTTGGACGTGTTCGGAGTATGATTTGCGTCAATCGTTTCCGGAAATGCAATGCAATGCTGTTCTCTCACCCTTTCTCCCTACACCCCACCATCCGCGCGTCCTTTTGACTGCTGCCGCGTTGTGACGTAGAAGACGTCATTACAGTAATCATTTGTGTGTGTGTGTGTGTGTGTGTGTGTACGTGTGTGTGTGTTTGTTTGCTTGCATTCTTGAAGAGGAGGGGGCGGGAATGACGTTTCTCTTTTCCAGCGTTAAGAAAATTAATTTCTATTTTTTTTTTCTTCTTAATTTTGCCCTTTTCTCATACTTGAAAACTCATGCCATGACCAAAGTATTAGATTTCTTAATTATGCACTGATGTCAATATGATCTCCTGCACAATGACTAGAGTTGGCAGCGGATATCTCTCTCTCTCTCTCTCTCTCTCTTATTTCTCTCTCTTCTTTAAGTGTCACTTTCTTTCTCTCTCTCTCTTTCTCTTTCTGTGTCTCTCCCTCTCCACTCTTACTTTCTCTCTCTCTCTTTTTTCTCTTTTTCTTTCTCAGTGTCTCTTTCTTTCTCTCTCTCTCTCTCTCACCCTTTCTGTCTGTCTGTCTGTCTCTCTTTCTGTCTCCCTTCTCTCTCTCTCTCTTTATCTCTCTTGTTTTTCTCTCACCCATCCTCCCTTTTTCTCTCTCCCCCTCTCTCTCCTGCCCTCCCCCCTCTCCTGCTTTTTGTGTCCCCCCCCCCTCTCCCTCTGGATCAATTTTAACTTGCCTGGTACGTAATGTCGTCGGAGTTTCGTTGTGCACGAGTTTACCTGGCAATGGGATTGGCGGCTTGAACAAAATTTATAAATGTGCAACGAAAATGTTTGTTGAATATAGAGAAAACCAGGTAGGATTTCAATGAAACAGAGGGAAACTTTACGAAGGTATGTGGTATTGCGGTATAGATACTACAAGAATTAATGTCAACAGACAGAGTTTACGGTAGCCTATAGCTGGGTTTTCATGAGTACAGATACGGAAGGACCGCCGGCAGCCTAAACAAGGAAAAGTTATCGGGCAGGGCGTATAGTTTTGTAACCTCTTCATGACAGTGGCAAGCTGGGTTTTCATGTCTACTTATACGGCAACGGAAACGTCAAAAACCCACCAAGTAGTAAAAAGAAAGAGAGTTGCCATGTGAACGAGCACGGCAATTCCGTACACGGGAAATCATTCTCTTTATTTCACTACTTGAAGGGTTTTTGACGTTTCCGTTTCCGTAGACATGAAAACCCAGCTTGCCACTGTCATGAAGAGGTTACAAAACTATACGCCCTGCCCAATAATTTCCTCTGTTTAGGCTGTCGGCGCATTGAGTCAAGTCCGTCTTGTCTTGGTTTTGGCGTGAGATATAAACTATAGAGTTAAAAGAGACCTCGCGCAGTAGGGAGACTGAAACAATTACCCTGTTTCACCACTCCGGGCGCGTCAAAACTGTCTTGAGTCAGCAGGCAGAAAGTAAGACCTCGCGTACTGAGTCGAAATAGATGCCCTAAAGATTTGACTTACCGGACTTAATGAAAGCCTGACATGGACGAGCGCTAAAGACACAGTATTAAATCCTGTCAAATCATCACCAATCCCTAAGACTGCAGTAACTAAAAAATTCGAAACATTGAATTTTATATACTTTCAACCACATTCAAAACCGCATCGAAAAATCTTGGTTCTAGATTCGGAAGCCGAAAAGTAATCAAAAAGCAAACTTTCAAAAAGTCACGGTCACGAGACCCGTGTTGGCGTGATTTTTTTTCGTACTCACTTTACCAAATTCAGGAGCGTGGCAGCAACACCTCCAACATATTACAGGGATTTTCGGTGGCATTCAGAGTCATTTTAGGGTTAGGGTGTGTAGCGTCCCACTAGTTGAACGATCGATATTTTTCTTCCCCCTGCATGACGCGTCTCACTCGGCGACCCCCCCCCCTCTCGCCAGCAAGGCCGGTATTTCCCTTTGATGTCGATGTATGGCTTGTTTGTCTCACTGTAGAAAATCTAGAAGCGTCTGAAAGATACTGCAGTGTCCGAGATTACGCTAGGTCGACCTTGAGTGATGTAATGCTGTGACGTGTCTGTGTACGATTGGGTGGCCTGTATGTGTCCCGAACGATCTAGGTCTGTCTCGTGCTTATGGGGCGGTAAAGCCGCTTCCTGAACGTTCCTGGACAGAATATATATAAGGAGGGCCAGGCGAGCGGTAGGGGTGCAAATCGTGGGTGAAAATCGTAAGGTGCAAATCGTAGGTGTGTACATCCAGTTGTAGTAGAAGTGTAGTGCCTTCCCTGATAGGTGTAAGTAACTTGTGGATATCAGCTCGTGTTTACAGTTATTAAAGTTAGTATTAATTGTTCATCGGATCCTGTTATTTATTTCTACAACAGTTCGAGACAGTTTCGTTTTTTAAGGGGTAGACGATCAGTTCATCTGACTCTCCCCATCATAACGTGCTGAAATTTGCATCAACTGTTACATATTGGGGGCTCGTCCGGGATCCGATTAGATCAGAACAGATTCAATTCAGACCATCGAAGTGTTTCTAAAGTACAGTAAAGTGTGTAAAGATCATCGAGGATATCCACAACATGTCAGAGGCTATTGGAAGGCTTGGCCAGGAAGCAGACGCCTTGGAGCTCACTGGGAAGGAGAGACAGGACTACATCCGTGAAGGCCTAAGGGAGGAAAGAGAGAGGCAAGAGCGCATGGAGCAACTGAAGATAGAGGCTCAAGAGAAGGAGGCTCAACGACAGGCTCGGGAGAAGGAGGCGGAACGACAGGCTCAACGACAGCTGGAAATAGAAAAGATGAACCACGAGCTGGAGATGGAGAGGATCCGCCATCATCGTGGAGGCGAGTCGACGCAGGGGACCAGCGACCACGCCAGTTCCAAGAGACCCAAGCTACCTGCATTTCAGGATGGGAAGGACGACCTTGATAGCTGGCTACTTCGTTTTGAGAGGTTTGCCGAGACAGCGGACTGGCCTAGATCCACATGGACGACATCACTGTCTGCCCTGCTGACTGGGAGAGCTCTGGAGTGCTTCTGTCGATTGCCGATTGATGAGGCCAAGGACTACGACAAAGTCAAGGAAGCTTTGCAGAAGAGGTATAACCTGTCAGAGGACGGTTACAGACTCATGTTCAGACAAGGTAAGCCTGAAGATGGAGAAGATGTCGGGATGTTTCTTACTAGGATCAAGACTTACCTAGAGAGGTGGATAAAGCTATCAAAGACGGAGAAGACCTACGAAGGAGTGAGGGACCTGTTTGTTAGAGAGCAGTTCATGGATGTTTGCCCACCAGACCTTGCGACCCATGTGAGGGAGAGGAAGCCAAAGACGCTACAGGACGTCGCAGACTCAGCGGAGGCGTTCCTGGTAGCGAGGAACCGGACACTCAGAGGGAGCGCCAGACTGCAAAGCCGGCCAGTGCGACGGAGTCCCAACGGAGACAGAAGCCCACAGGTCTGCCATAGGTGCCAGAGGCCGGGACATAAGGCGACGGAGTGTCGTACCAAGATAAACGACAAAGGTGAGTTGAAATGTTACCTTTGTGGAAAGCCAGGCCACGTTCGGAGAATGTGTCCAGCCCAGAAGGATACGGGGCGAGGCAAGCCGAACAAGGCGGCGGCGGCTGTAGTTATAGCGGCGGACGACTCGTCGAGACAGGATGCGACGACGGCTGACACCAGCATCAACGTTCAAGCGGTAATGAAGGACGGGAAGCTCCAGTTAGCAGTGCCTGTTACGTGCGGAGGATGCAGTGACGGAAGGACCGTGGAGAAGCTGAAGTTACCAGTGATGAAGGGCTTGATTGGAAATCGAGCAGTAGATGTCCTAAGAGATACCGGCTGTGAAGGTGTAGTGGTGCGGCGATCACTGGTGGACGACGGACAGCTCACCGGTGGGAAGAAACTCATCGCGAGGATCGATAACTCCTTGCTAGCGGCGGAGGAAGCCATCATCGACGTGAGAACGCCTTACCTGACGGGCAGAGTGACGGCACTGTGTCTCCCGGAGACCATCTGCGACCTAGTAGTCGGGAACGTGGACGGAGCGAAGGACCCGTACGACCCTGATACTGAGGTGATGGTAGGAGCGGTGACCACGAGGGCCCAGGAGAAGAGGAAGGACCAGTCTACGTCGCTGAGGGTGCCGAGGGCAGAACGGCACGCGGGAGTGGATAGGAAGGAACTCATCCGACTCCAGGAAGAAGACGAAGACCTCAAGAAGTTGGGGCAGAAGAAAATTCCGACCAACAGAGGCAACAAGTCCGTACACTTCGAGAGACACGGAGGTGTACTGTACCGGATTTATAGGGACATAAGACAGGCTACGATTGCAAGACAAGTGGTACTACCCGAGAAACTGAGGGAGTATGTACTGAGCGTTGCCCATGATTCTATCGTCGGAGGACATCTCGGCGTGAAGAAGACGAAGGACAGGGTGATGAGCAGTTTTTACTGGCCTGGTATCGAAGGTGACGTCGCGAGATACTGCCGCTCATGTGACATCTGCCAGAGGACAGTGAACAAGGGAGCGACTCCTAAGGTGCATTTGCAGAGTATGCCAGTGGTAGACATCCCATTTAGGAGAGTGGCCGTGGACCTAGTAGGACCTATTGACCCCCCAAGTGAAGGCGGACATCGGTATATCCTGGTATACGTAGACTACGCTACTCGTTACCCTGAAGCTACCCCCTTGAAGAAGATTGACGCAGAGACAGTAGCAGAAGCCTTAGTAAATATCTACAGCCGTTTGGGTGTGCCCGAGGAGATCTTATCTGATCAAGGGACTCAATTCATGTCGGACGTCATGAAGGAAACGAACAGACTACTGGGAATTCGACAGTCGACCACCACAGTCTACCACCCTATGTGCAACGGGCTGGTGGAGCGATTTAATGGCACACTGAAGAAGACCTTGAGGCGACTGTGCGCGGAGCAACCTAAGCAGTGGCACCGATACATTAACCCGCTGCTCTTCGCGTATCGTGAAGTTCCCCAAGAATCGACAAAGTTCGCCCCATTCGAGTTACTGTATGGAAGAACGGTGAGAGGACCGATGCACATCTTGCGAAAATTATGGACCAAGGACGTAGAGGAGCCGGAGACAAAAACCAGTTACCAGTACGTCATGGAACTACGCGAGCGGCTGGAGGACACGTGGAAGTTAGCGACGGAAGAGCTCTCAAAGGCACAAGGCAGACAGAAAACCTACTACGACCGGAAGGCTCGAGAGAGGAAGTTCCGCCCTGGCGACGAAGTTTTAGTACTGTTGCCGACAAACGCCAACAAGCTCTTAGTCCAGTGGAAGGGACCATACAAGATAGTCTCGGTTGTCGGTGTCAACGACTACAAAGTCAAGATGGGTGTGAAAGAGAAGACATTGCGCGCTAACCTTCTCAAGAGGTATATCCCCAGGACTACACCAGCGACGACGCAAGCAGCGGCGGCGGCAATGGGACCGGCATCTGCCGTGACCGAGATGTGTGAGATGAACGACGGTAGGAGCGACACCACACCTGGAGATGTCGAAGCTATGATGGACGACGACGGTGATGGTGCTGGGACTGTGCTGGCAGAGGACGACGTGATGGACGAGAGTCAACCTGTAGAGTCAGCTGGCATGACAGTCATCGAGGACTGCGACCTGGAAGGCGACAACGGTGGAATGACGGAGGACCTTGCCGACCTAGGGAGCTGGGACCAGAAGGAGGGCTACGAAGATGTCCAATATGGAACGCAGCTGTCGCCGGAACAACGTCAACAACTCGGCGACGTAGTGAAGGAGTATCAAGGCATCTTCACCAATCTCCCCGGATGCTGCCAGTTAGGCGAACATCGCATCGACCTGACATCAGAGGTACCTGTTCGGCAACGACCATATCCGGTGCCCTATGCTATGCGCGACTCCTTGAAGGAGGAGCTCAGTACCATGGAAAGGTTGGGCATCATACGCAGGAGCTCATCAGCTTATGCTTCACCGGTTGTTGTCGTCAAGAAGAAGGATGGATCCAATCGAGTCTGCATCGACTACAGGAGGCTGAACAAGATCACAGTGTTCGACCCTCATCCGACAGCAGCCCCGTCGGAAGTGTTCCAGAGTCTGTCGAGAGGAAGAATATTCTCTCGGATCGACTTGAGCAAGGGATACTGGCAAGTGCGAGTCCTGGAACAAGACATTCCCAAGACAGCGTTCGTCACCATGGGCGAACATTACGAATTCACCCGGATGCCCTTCGGGATGATGAACTCAGGAGCTACACTGAACAGGATCGTGAAGCCATTGATCCAGGGACTGAACAATGTGACAGCGTATGTGGACGACCTGCTGATCCATACAAAGACATTCGACGAGCATGTGAAGGCTCTCAAAGAATTGCTGCAGAGGATGGACCAAGCTGGATTAACTGCAAGACCATCCAAGTGCCTGATTGGCACGTCTGAAGTGGACTTTGTTGGACACTCAGTGGGAAAGGGTATGATTGGTCTGTTAGAAGAAAATGTGTTTAAGGTGCGAGATGCACCCAGACCCACCACTAAGAAGGAAGTGAAAGCATTTTTAGGACTGGTGGGATATTACCAAGAATTTGTACCTAACTTTGCAGCGATTGCAGCACCACTGTCTGATTTGCTTAGAAAGGGTCAGCCCAATGTAGTTCAATGGGAAGAAGTGCAGGAGAAAGCATACACTTCTTTGAAGAATGCCATTGTTTCCAAACCCGTGTTATGTTTGCCAGATTTTTCAAAAGAATTTGTTCTAGCAACTGATGCATCAGATCGCGGGTTGGGTGCTGCTCTTATGCAGGAATATGAGGGAAAGTTGTATCCTGTGGCATATGCCAGTCGTAAGCTATTGCCTCGTGAGACGAAATATTCAGTCTCAGAGCGAGAATGCCTAGCCATCGTTTGGGCCGTAAAGAAGTTTACTTTGTATTTGTATGGTAAGGAGTTTGTGCTCCAGACTGACCATAGGTCATTAGAGTATTTGAATTCTGCCAGATTTGACAGCCCAAAGCTATTACGATGGAGTCTATTTTTACAGTCATATAGATTCAGGATTAGGTATGTCAAGGGCAAGGAAAATGTCGGCGCCGACTTCCTAAGTAGAGTGTTTTGAATAGTACAAGTTCAGTGAGATGTATTGTAACCCAGAGTTTTGCCTGTTGGATATGTTTCTGGGATGACTGTATTGTACTGTAATGTATATCTGACTGAGTATTGAATTATTGGCCGGCAGAGAGCCACTATGTATTAGTCATATTTTGATGTTTTCATTATTTGTTACCAATGGGACAATGTAATTTTTGAAGACTGTAACCCAAATGGGAACTGCGAGCAAGCAGAGATTTTGGTACGTTGCATTGATGTAATTTACGAGTGGCCTAAGCTTGGGCAGTATCGGTATTGCTTTGTTATAATTTGTTTGATCTGATATGAAGTTTGACCCTGATCAGTGGTCGATATGTGTTGGTATTTTTGCCATTGTATCTATGACTTTATGCATTTGGTATGTAAGACAACCATTGTTATGTACAACGTTATGTGCTATGGTTCGTGCACGAAGTATTTTGTACTCGATGGCCATCGTTTCACCATGGTATGATTTTTAATAGTATCATTGACCATTGTTTCACCACAGTGGTGGTAGTGTACTGGTTATAATAGTAGGTCTACTGTTGACCATGGTTTTGTAATGGTACTGCAATGATATTGTAATGAGATTGTATTAGTGTTATAAGGATACTATGATTGTTGTATTGTACTTAGGATATTGGGAAGACACCTAGTACGTTATTAGCAATGTCTATTGTAAGATTGGAAATGATAAGTATTGTATGATAGTGTAGACGCTTTATGATGTAGATAGTTGAAGAATGTTCAACTTAAATTGGGGAGTTGTGTAGCGTCCCACTAGTTGAACGATCGATATTTTTCTTCCCCCTGCATGACGCGTCTCACTCGGCGACCCCCCCCCCCCCTCTCGCCAGCAAGGCCGGTATTTCCCTTTGATGTCGATGTATGGCTTGTTTGTCTCACTGTAGAAAATCTAGAAGCGTCTGAAAGATACTGCAGTGTCCGAGATTACGCTAGGTCGACCTTGAGTGATGTAATGCTGTGACGTGTCTGTGTACGATTGGGTGGCCTGTATGTATCCCGAACGATCTAGGTCTGTCTCGTGCTTATGGGGCGGTAAAGCCGCTTCCTGAACGTTCCTGGACAGAATATATATAAGGAGGGCCAGGCGAGCGGTAGGGGTGCAAATCGTGGGTGAAAATCGTAAGGTGCAAATCGTAGGTGTGTACATCCAGTTGTAGTAGAAGTGTAGTGCCTTCCCTGATAGGTGTAAGTAACTTGTGGATATCAGCTCGTGTTTACAGTTATTAAAGTTAGTATTAATTGTTCATCGGATCCTGTTATTTATTTCTACAACAGTTCGAGACAGTTTCGTTTTTTAAGGGGTAGACGATCAGTTCATCTGACTCTCCCCATCATAACGTGCTGAAATTTGCATCAACTGTTACAGGGTGCACAATCCAGAGTCCAGAGATTGCAGCATCCATGGTAGTGTTCGGTAGGACGAGAAATCCCTTAGCCGATGACCTGTGTTTGGGAGCCTGTTGCTGTCCCGCTCCTGAATTTGGTAAAGCGAGTACTTAAAAAAAAATCACACGACCCGACCCTAAAATAAAACAGTGTTTTACATTTCCAGGAGAAACAGTCAAAACCAGTTACTACCGTTTTCGGGAACGGTGACGGAATGGAATATCGGGTAGACTACCACTGTCATTAAGGGGTCACTAAATTACCCGTACTGTCCAGTAATTTTCTCTACTTGAAGCTGGGGATTAGATTTTCTACCACGCAGAAGCGTCCAAGTGTCAGGATTCTTCTAGCAATGATGTGTGGGTGTGCTGGACTTCCATGTGCGCAGTGTCATACTAATCACGTGAGAATACAATCAAGTCATTATATTCGGCATTTTAACCCTCCTCTCCTCTCACTCCCCTCCATACCCACTCCCATCCCACACGTTGCGTGCTAATTCCCTTAGCTGCCATTTAATGTACTGGTCAATCTATGTTCTCTTGTATAATAAAAGAAAAAAACTCGCGGAATTATCAACAAGCTCAACCGCCGCACTTACAGCTAGGATTTACGTGACATTTTGAAGGTGCCTTCCTTTCGACAGGCAGAAGGTTCTTTTTCACATTTGGAGACTTGAAATGGCTGGAAATATTCTTTTGGGTTAGCCTTGTGTCGCTAATTTCGCCCCCGAGGCTTTTGTTTTCCAAGAACGCACAACCCCTTCCTGCATTTTGTGGATGACCCTACGCATATCAGTATCAATGATAGCCTGTCTTTTTGTGCTAATTTCTTTCGGTCTGGTTTTTTTGGGGGGGGGGGGGGGGCGCGCATTTACTAGTGAATATAATTTTAAAAAAAAAACACCCGGGATTTTTAACAAGCCCTGCCACCGCTCACACAGCTCGCATTTGCCTGAAATTTTACATGTGCCTTCCTTTCGACCTGCAGAAAGTAACCTTTTTTTTTACATTTGGATACTCCAAATGGCGGGGAGTTTTTGTTTTTGTTTTTTTAATTTTGTTTTGTGCAGCTGAGTTTGGCCCATTCATTTTTTTCTCGAACTCAAGAGCTCTTGAAGTCATTACCTCCTGCCGATATGTTCAGTATTTAACAAACTGCCCAGTACGCAGATTTTTTGCCACTTCATGACAGTCTTAGCCGCTGACAAGATGCTCTGAGCATTAACGCGTAGGCTGTTGATATAAGTACTTAGGCAACCACAAGCGCTTTTGCGTAAACAAAAAGAACATTTGAACCGAAAGAATAATTAATTAAGGCTGTTATTAGGAGTATTTCGGGAGGAGCTCTCTAATCCTGGTGTCACAATCGGCTTTAAAGTACATTACCCTAGCGCAAACAACTTCGGTGTACGTACCAGCTGCAATAACATTCTAACGCATAAGGGGAATGTATAGATGAGACTTATCTAAAACTAAACAAATATCAACAACTAAAGTAACCTGAAGAAAACGGCAAAGTGAAAAAGATTCATTCTAACCACCCAGAATCGAAACTAGTAAACAGATTTATCACGGCCAACGCCGGGTACAGCTGGATTTTCATGTGTGCGGAAACGGCAAAAACCCTTCATAAAACGAAACAGAAAGAATGTTTACATGTGTACCGAAATGTCGTTGCCGTACACATGGAAACACTCTTTCTTTTACACTACTTGATGCATTTTTGACGTTCTTGTTTCCGTTTCCGTACACGTGAAAAACACAGCTTACAATGGCCAGTAAGTCAAAGTAATTTAAAAAAAATAAAATAATACAAGGTTTATCTTGTATAACTCAGTACTTTCTCTATTCCGTTTTGTAGTTAGGCTACGGTCCCCTAATGTCTATAAGCACTAGCTACTACATAATACATTGGTGGAAGAGAGTTTGAGCTTACTATACCCCTCTCAGAACCACCCACTGGTTTGGTTCTGTCACCCAAATGCAAATCTGTTTCCCTGCACAGGACAGTTTTTGTTTGTTTGTTTTTTCTTTAAAATCAAAAATTATGTGGTCTTCCATAAACCGGTAATTCAAAACTTTCTGGTTTTTCATATAACTAGAACGCGCAAGATGTTTCAGTCAACGTGGCATACTGGACAGGATGGTTTCCGTGTTCTGTGGTGAGTTTTGAACGGGTGGGTAATGAAAATGATATCTGATTTCAATATTTAACAATGATTAAAGAAAACATAAACAAACAACCACACAAACAGGTCAAATTCTTTTTTTTACTAAGATCTGCTCAGGTTACACGTAAACATCATAAACAAGATTTCCTTTCCGCTGGGCTATTTCTGATGCCATTAGATGTTGCTAATGGCCAAAAAAACAAAAATAATAATTTAAAAAATTGAAACTTTTATAGCAATTATTACTGACGTCAAACATCTGGGAAAACAGTGAAGGGAAAACCTTGCGAAACGCAAAGTAATTTCACGCCATCCAATCACGACAACCGGAAGTGAGTTATCCTTCTTGACAGGAGGACAGGAAAAGATAAGTGAAATGATAAAACTTGAGGGCCAATGAAAGTCTTCCCGAAAAGATTAGCGTGTCATGAATATTATAATAAATTAATATCATAATAAATAGCTAATATTCTGCTCACTGTAAAATGCGTTTCAGGTTTTATAACATCGACAGCAACGACATTAATAACGACAACAACAACAACAACATAGTTAACAACAACAACAACAATAGTAACAACAACAACAACAGCAATAACAAAATTACAACAACAGCAACAACAACAATAGCAACAACAACAGCATTAACAACAACAACAACAACACTAATAACAACAACAAAAATTACGACAACAACATTAAAAACAACAATATAAACAACATTAACTATTACAACATTAACAACATTATAAAACCACAGAAAAACTGTGGGATCGGATTGTATATTATTTCGTATTCAAATCTTTCATTGTTCTATTGTTTTATCTGTTCAATTTTCCAAATTTTTTTTTTTTCTAGTGTTGTTGGTTGTTGTTTTTTTCGTAACTTTTTTTTTTTCTTGAAAAAGGCTGTTGCCGAAATATCGGCCATTTTCTGTCTTCTCTTTTAGTTTGCGTTTCATTGTATCGTTTGGGTGTTATTTCTTACGCGAGGCTTTGCTACATACAACTTTTCCTTTTTGCCAAATTTTGACTTAAAATTAACAACACCAACACTGACGATAATAACAACACCATTAACAATCACAACATTAACAACAACAATATAAACAACATTAACCGACAACAACAAAGACAGAAGTTTTTATTTAATGAGACAAATCACGAGGATACTGCCGGCAAACAGTAAAATCCAGAGACGTGGATCAGGGATATTACAGAATGTAAATCTAGACGGAAGTTATGTGTTTGATTACCGCTGTCGTGGGATCGAAGAAGGAAGAAGAGGGGACGGCAGAAGGGGATGAAGGTTTCAATAGATAATGAACCGAGCGTTGTTTTTATCATGATAAAAGGACTGAAACACTGATGAAATATTGACGACACAGACTGGAGAATTGTCCAGGAGCGCGGACACAACTAAGATAAAAATGTCAGCGATGAAGGCAGACTGTCCTTGACTAACACTTTTGAACGCCGGATGGAATATGGGTGGGATAAATACTAGTAATCAGGGGGATATAGTGGAAACAATAGAGAATGGAATAATTATTTGCCTTTAATTTTTAAGGCGGAAGAATTCGCCCACAGTGTACAATATGGATATAACAAGGATGAAAAAGAATGGAATGTCCATTACTATCCATTAATGTGGAATAATAATTGTCTCTCTCACATAATACAAGGACCAGGTCTCGCCTCGGCTTTCAAAGTAGCACAAGACTAACACCTTAAATATGAGATACTGCTAGGCGTCTAATCTTTGAATGTGGAATGCTAATTACTGGAGTTGACAACGCGCGTATGGACTGACCACTGAGCCCAACGGCGATTGTCACACTTACTCCCGGTACTGAACTTGTTCAATAATCGAGTTCGCTTGTCACCAGCGTTCATCCTTCAACCTCCCCCCCCCCCCCCCCGCCCCCAAACAGACCTCGCCAGGAGAAGTCACAAGGCAATATTATTGTACTCGTTTAGTATTTTATGGCACAAAAATTTAAACAAAATGGTGTTCTCCGTCGTGGATCGACGACAGAAAGTTTACGAACATTGCAGTTTTTTTTTTCTTTTTTTTTTTTCTTTTAAAGCAAACGACTATAACCAGTGGTCCCCGCACGCAGCTCCTAACTTTGGCTTTGTCAAGACACTTTTTGGGGTTCATTTTTAAGTCATCATGACCACAATCACACCTTTCTTCAGAGATCTTTACATTATATAAATTCATTCATGTTCGCTAACCTTATTTAACGGAAAATGAACATGAGAATCCACAGCTGTATCAATTTCAGTATCATTATTATAAAGGAAGTAAAGGCCGCCAACAAAAGCATTTGACACAGTGTGTCGTGAAGGCCTCTGGAAAATCTTGGCGAAGTTTGGGTGTCCACCCGAATTCATCACAATAGTGCGCCAGTTTCATGATGGCATGCAAGCTGCAGTCAAAAGCAACGGCAGTGTTTCAGAGCCCTTTGCTGTCACAAATGGGGTAAAACAGGGTTGTGTCTTAGCCCCAACTCTGTTCAGCATCATGTTCTCTGCAATGCTACAAGAAGCCTTTAGCTCTCCTCCTCAAGGGGTAAGCATCAAGTACCGAACTGATGGCAGTCTATTCAACCTGAGGAGACTTCAGGCAAAAACCAAAACCAAAAGTACTCAAGTCTGTGACCTACTATTTGCTGATGATTGTGCACTTCTGGCACACGATGAGGATAGCATGCAAAACTGTGTTGATAAGTTCTCTAGTGCCTGTGACAACTTTGGCCTCACAATAAGCACAAAGAAGACGGAAGTGCTCCATCAGCCTACTCCAGACGACAAGTATTCTGTGACCCCAAATATCAAAGTCCATGACAGTCTTCTGAAGGTGTCGGAGAACTTCACCTATCTTGGCAGTACACTGTCTTCCGCGGCTCGTGTTGATACTGAAATTCTCTCAAGAATCAGCAAAGCCAGCTCTGCATTTGGTAGGCTTCGAAAGAGAGTGTGGGATGTTGCCGGCATTCGCACAGACACTAAGCTGAAAGTGTACAATGCTGTGGTCCTTCCCACCCTACTCTATGGGGCTGAAACCTGGACAGTGTACCAATCGCATGCCAGAAAGCTAAATCACTTTCATCTGGCCTGCCTTAGAAAGATCCTAAGGATCAAATGGCAGGATAAAATTCCAGACACTGAGGTCCTCAATCGTGCCAAGGAATTGAGCATCTTCTGCCACCTGAAAAAAATTCAGCTACGTTGGGCAGGACATGTTGTCAGAATGCCCGACTCCAGACTCCCTAAGCAAATCTTCTTCTCTGAGCTCTCCAATGGAACGAGGAATGTTGGGGCCCCAAAGAGACGTTACAAAGACACTCTCAAGCAATCACTGAAGGCCTTTGCCATTGATGTGAGTGAGTGGGAAAAGCTCTCGCTTGATCGTGCAAATTGGAGGGCGGCCCTTACCAGAGGCAGCAAAGCATGGGAAGCTGACAGAGTCCAGCAGGCTATCAAAAAAAGAGAACGGCGCAAGAAAAGGCCCAGTGGTACTGAACCAACGGAGCACTCTTGTCATTTATGCGGAAGGGTCTGCAGGGCAAAAATAGGACTTATCAGTCACATGAGAAGCCATAAGTCATGAAAGAACAGTCTTTCCATTCTGTCCTCTGTGTCCTTTAGTTCTCTTTATTGTCCATGTGTTGAAATTCTCAACAATTTCTGTTCTTTATTCCTCTGGTGTTGTTAAGGTCATCATCATACCTGATGGACGAACTATTATTATTATTATTATAAAGGCCGCCAACGTAATCATGAAAGGCTTTTTAACCACTTTCACGTAAATTCTACAAAATATCATTTTATTACGCTTAGAAAGACGTAAAAGTGTATCTGGGCATATTTTATAAGGTCTTGAAGTTCGCTATATTTTTACTACATGTACTTTCGTTGATTTCGAGTCACAACTGAATTGAACAGTAGAAAGTGTTCCGGCATTTTGAGCCGGCAAAAAAAAAGACACATTTTCTTAGAAAAGAATTTAAAAGTATAACTGGAAATTTCGTTTTACGCCTCAATTTACACACTGGTGATAATATGATCGAAACTTCACTTTAAAAATCACATCTGTGCATTCCCCGCGTCATCGGGCCGACTAGCCGTATTAATTAAAAATCTTGTATACCTGATTAGTAGAAACCTGGTACGTAACCCTATTATTACAATTATCTGTGTCTGACCGGTCACACTAACTACTGCCATAGCATAGAGACTAAAAGTACATTTTCACCGCTTTTGTGTTATGAGGGCAGAGCCGATTGCGCAAGCTCTCCATTTCATCTCTCAGCTCTGACCCACCATGCGTGGGAGTCGGTCAAGTCAATTATTAACTCTGGCATCGTGACCGCCCTCTCGTTGCTTTCTGTGAACTTTATATAATGATACCTCCTGGAACCACAAAGAAATGTCGCAGTGAATTATCTCTGGAGGCAACTCATGAAACTGGACAGCAACATTTCTGAAGGTTTTGAGCATCTCAATATGTGTGTATACTCTAAGTTATTGTCTAAACCGGAATGTAACCAACCTAATATCAATAACATCTTTTAATTTTAAGTTATAATGTAAATCGAAGTGTTTGCAACAACGTCTTTCAAAATTTTGAACCAACTCGATGCTGAATACTCTAAGTTGTGGTCTAAATCACGGTGTAGGTAACCACTTTTTCGATATTGAATACCGTAAGTTGTGGTCTAAATCACAGTGTAAGTAACAGCTTTTTCGAAGATTCTGAACTAACTTGATGCCGAATACTGTTGGTTATGGTCTAAATCACAGTGTAAATAACAACTTCTTCAAAGATCCTGAACCAGCTTAAAAAGTTTACTTTTAAGTATGGTTTAAATCGGAGGGTTAGCAAATTCAAAGCTTTAGAGACAAGATACTGGTGGCAAAAAGCTACAAAATAATCTCAGGGCTTCCTACGGATGCAGAACTTAGTTTTTTTGAGGGCGGCAGTTGAAATAAACAATAAATTATATTATGACTACCCAGTTTCGATTGAATCGGACTTGCATGTCATGTTGTAAGTATCGTATTCCATTTGGATGCTTTGATTTCTTATAGGCCTAAGATTAGAATCCCTGCATGGGACTTATTTCCGTTTAAAGATCACAATTATCATTATTGTTCTACAATGTTTCTTACATTGTTAAAAGCTCGAGTAATCTATCGTGTAGCAGGAAAAAAGCACTCTTTGTCTTATATATATTTTGACAGTGTATTTTTTCCATCAGCTAATGTATAAACCAAATTATGCAGTTTGTTATAAACACCTGACATGGCCCTATGCTCCGAGATTGAGTTTATTAAAACATTAAAATTAGGTTAGGACAGAAACAACATAGTTAAATCGTGCAAGATAAACATTCAACTGTAAAATCAGTAGGCCTATAGTTTTCGGTTTACAGAAGTAAACGTAAATAAATTGAACCGCTAGAGTATTATGCAAGATACTTTTGAATACTTGACTGACTGACTGATTGATTGATGGGATCAGAAACCTAGCACACCGGGCATCCCCGCTCCAATATCCCTTTGAGGATTATTCTACTAACTGTCTCAATGGCCAACTGGTTTTCAATGCTTCTGGCATATATAAGCATTGATCAACAGTGTACTTTTTTCTTTTTAATAGCGTTTCAAAATATCAAACATCTTGAGAAGAACCTCCAGCATGGGCCGTATTATTGGGGCTTGATTAAAATTCTACGGAACGCTTCTACAAATACACCCCCGATCACAGTACAGAAGACCCTTGGGTGGAGGCCGTGGGTGGAGTGGGTGGATGGAGGTTGTTGGCGGAATACTGATGTCCTTGGCTGTGCATTAGCGACGGCTGGCACTTAAGATGGAAACTCTTACAACAAATCAATTCATCCGCGTGTAGTGTTCTTTCATCTTTCACAAATAGCAAACTGAAGCCCTTTTGGGATGGATGGAGTGAGACCAGTCTTTTTCTTAACGATCGCTGTTTACCTAAGCGACAGTTTTATGCCGAGTTCGATCGACAGACTGGTTGGGCGGTAACGTCACGATTATCAATTTCAATGAGACCTCGGCCATCGCCCAACAAGTTGGATCTCACTGAAACTCAATGTTGTGAT
>OZ007568.1:57646922-57684422 GCA_963931925.1 Onchidella celtica | reverse complement strand
GAAAACACAGACTTTTGTTTCTAATGAAACGGTCAAAGAGCCCGTGCAAAAATGTCATTTAACGTTTCAGAATACAAAGGCCCTACCACGGTCATTCAACATTTTAATGGAGCCGAAGGCTCGTTCAAAAGGGGAGAGGTTGAAGCTCAACAGGATGAAGATCATGCTTCTGTGCTGCTGTACAAGCAAGAACTCGCAGTTAAGTAGACATAATAATTCTATTTAGATTCTATATATTTCATAGTCAATTCTTTATTTCTTCGATTGTTTTATCTGTTCAATTTTCCTTTTTTTTTTTCTGTTGTTGTTTTTTGCGGTTTTTTTTCCCCTTGAAAAAGGCCGAAATATTGTTATAGGCCATTTTCTGTCTTCTCTTTGTGTTTCATTGTATCGTTTGGGTATTATTTCTTAGGCGAGGCTTTGCTATATACAACTTTTTTCTTTTTGCCAAATTTTGTCTTTGCATATTGTATAGCACGGGGGTTTGAAGCCAAGGGTATGAAGAGTGTACAAGGGCGTGGGGGGGGGGGGTGGTGGTTTCACAATCGCTAAAATTCAAGCGCACAAAATTTCTTTACGGCTCCATTATGGTGAACGTAACTTTTCCCTTTCCTTAACGTATCGATTGCCCAGTTTCAAACATTATGTCATTTACTTGTCCAGAAACAGCATAATAAGTTACTAGCTAGGTGGGCACAATTTCGTAAGCAAAAAAATGTTCATGATGAAATAATAACCTTAAATTGCCTCCCTCATTTCACGTCCACCGATTGCCCAGTTTCAGAGATCGCCTCTCTCACTGATTGTCTTTTCTGTTTGTTTGTTTTTGTGACCTTCGTTTTTTCTGTCATTCATTATTCTGTTACAGCATCGGTAATTTGAGACTGCTGTCTCATAATGTCATGATCTCTCTCTCTCTCTCTCTCTCTCTCTCTCTCTTTCCCTCCCCTTTTCGCTCTATATTTCCCTCTTTTTTGTGTCCCTCTCTCTCTCTTTTCTCCCCCCCCCCCCCGTCTCTATCTTTTTCTCTCACTCATTCTCTCTCTTTCCTCTGTCTTTTTTCTCTTTCACCCCCCCATTTTTCTCTCTGCATCTATCACTCTCCCTCTATATCTCTCTCATTCTTTCTTTCCTCCTTTCTCTCTCTCTCTTCCGTCTGTTCTTTTTTTTTTTCATGCCTCCGCCTCTCTCTCTCTCTCTCTCTCTATCAAATTAATTGCGCATTTTTCTATCATTTACTACGCCATATCCTTCATTTCCTGAACTCGACTCCGCTTAATTGTTTTATTTTTTACCCTCGTTAATTGTCTCTACAGTTTTTCTTTCCTTAATTTGATTAATTTCTTTTTTTTTTTTCTTTTTTCTTCACCACCTTTCCTTCATCCATTTATACCACCCATCTCCTCCACTCCTCTTTCGTTCAAGCTATTTATGGAACCACTAAGGATGGGCACGATAAAAGAATTTACATGTCCTTGCCCACCCGATTCACGCACCATTTCAATGCAATAATGCGACAGCTCAATTATCCGAGCCGCCCACGTGTGTGTGTGCTTCCAGACCTTGAAATCTGTCCTCAATACCCCTCTCTTTCTCTCCCAATCTCTGTTGTTTTTCTCTCTCTCTCTCTCTCTCCGTGAATGTTTGTGTGCGTGCAGACCTTGATATATTCGTTATGTCGTCTATGGCTCTTCCTTTCATTCTCTCTCTATTTTCTCTCTCTCTCTCTCTCTCTCTCTCTCTCTGTGTGTGCTACCAGACCTTTATACCTGTTCTCTATAGTTCTCTCCCTCTGTCTCTTTCTCCATTTGTATGTGAGTGTTTGCTTCCAGACCTTGATATCTGTTCTCTACAGCTCTCTATCTCTCTATTTTCTCTCTCTCTCTGTATGTGTGTGGGCATGTGCTTCCAGATTCTCTCTCTCTCTCTGTATATGTGTGCGCTTCCAGACCTAGAAATCTGTCTCCTCTATAGCTCTCTCTCTCTCCTCTCTCTCTCTCTCTCTCTCTCTCTCTCTATATATATATATATATATATATATATAAATATATATATATATATATATATATATATATATATATATATATATATATATATATATATATATTCTCCCTCTGTATGCGTGTGTATGCCTCCAGACCTCGATATCTGTTCTCTACAGTGTATGGATGTTTCCATACCCTGATATCTGTCCTCTATAGCTCTCTTTCTCATATATATAGAGAGAATATATATATATATTCTCTGTGTGTGTGTGCTATCTATCTATCTATCTATCTATCTATCTATCTATCTATCTATCTATCTATCTATCTATCTATCTATCTATCTATCTATCTATCTATCTATCTATCTATCTATCTATCTATCTATCTATCTATCTATCCTTCTCTAGCTCCCTGTGTTCTTACTTCTTATATTCTTGCCCCCACTGTCCTATTCAAATAGTCAAACCTAATCCTAACCCTAACCCAAGCCTAAAGTTGGATTTTCCTGTGTACGGAAAAGGAAACGGAAACGACAAACACCTTCAAGTAGTGCAAAAGAAAGAAAGAATCGAAAACGTCGTTTCCGTACGCATGGAAATACTCTTTCTTTTCCCTACTTGATGGATTTTTGACATTTCCATTGCCGTTTCCGTTTCAGTATACATGAGAACACGCCTTTAATTAAACAAAATTCCCAGAACATTCACTATACAAACGAAACCCAGATTTGGCCTGATGGTATACATTGGGACTGATTCATCAATCGAGGTGTATTTCCATATTGTTGTAGGCGACATTTTACCGAATTTGAGGTGTTTTTTTTCGTGAAAGTGGTTCTCTCACTCCCAAATTTAGTATGTGTAAGTGTCTGCCATTCCAATTTGTTGAAAACTTATGTGACTGCGATGTAATGAGTTTTTGGCTCTGATTTTACACAGCTCTTAAAACTTTCAAGCGCCGTTTTCTAGAAAAAGGCAAAAATGCATATACGACAAATACCCGACCAAATATTTCTATTAGTGCATTTTTGCAGCACTCCCTTTTCGTATCACGTAAATCTGTGTTGTGCTTACACTGCCGTGACCGCGCCGACCGCGGTCGGAAACAATCGGGGTAATAAAGCGAAAAGTATGCGCTAAACACTGTCATTATGTCTTGTTGTGGTGAGTCGCGTGCGTACGTGCGTGGGCCGGGAGTACTCGCGGACAGCTCAAAAATCAATAGGTGTGAAGGAGAGGATGGGGTGGGGGTGGGGGGGGTGGGGGGTGGGGGCGGAACAAAAGGATAGGTTGATGAATTTAATATGATGAGGGGGGGATATGAGAGAGCGAGAGAAAGAGAGAGGGAGAAGAACAGAGAGGAGTGAGAGAAAAGAAGAATGGGGGAGAGGATGAAGAAAAAGAGAGAGAGAGAGCGAGAGAGAGGCCTAGTCGAGAACAGAAGGGCGAGAGAGAGAGAGAGAGAGAAAGAGAGAAACGAAAGGAAGAATAAGAGAAAGGATAGAAATTGAGACAGAGACACGAACAGAAGGAAGAGAGAGAGAGAGAGACTGGATGAATGAGAGAAAGGCTAAAGAGAGGGAGAGAGAGAGAGAAGTAGGGAGACAGTGGGAAAGACAGTGAGAGAGACAAAGACAATAACAGAAAGAAAGAATGAGAGAGTGGAGAGAGAGAAAGAAAGAGAGAGAGAGAGAGAGAGAGAGAGAGAGAGAGAGAGAGAGAGAGAGAGAGAGAGAGAGAGAGAGAGATATTAAAGTACATGTATATTATTGCGGCCCTACATTTCTTACACCGGTGTGAACACGGGTGCAATTTGTTTGGTGAACACACAGCTGACGAGCCATTGATCACTGCGTTATCTATGCAGTGTAAAAGGAAAACGACTTGGAGTTGGAGAGAGTCCAAGCCTGAAAGATTGAGCAAGCACATCTGATACCAAAGAACAGTCTTTATCTAAACGGATTACCATCTGTCAATATCCTCCCACAAGATTTCCTTTTGCCTCACTGACTCAGTACACAAGAAAGACCCAGTCCTGATTAAAGAAGATAACAAAAACAAAACAACAATAACAAGAACAACAAATAAACTGAGTGGCGAAACAAGAGTTCAAAACAAATGTAGAGTTGAACAAAACAAATGTAGAGTTGAACAAAACAAATGTAGAGTTGAACAAAACAAATGTAGAGTTGAACAAAACAAATGTAGAGTTGAACAAAACAAATGTAGAGTTGAACAAAACAAATGTAGAGTTGAACAAAACAAATGTAGAGTTGAACAAAACAAATGTAGAGTTGAACAAAACAAATGTAGAGTTGAACAAAACGAATGTAGAGTTGAACAAAACGAATGTAGAGTTGAACAAAACGAATGTAGAGTTGAACAAAACAAATGTAGAGTTGAACAAAACGAATGTAGAGTTGAACAAAACAAATGTAGAGTTGAACAAAACGAATGTAGAGTTGAACAAAACAAATGTAGAGTTGAACAAAACGAATGTAGAGTTGAACAAAACAAATGTAGAGTTGAACAAAACAAATGTAGAGTTGAACAAAACAAATGTAGAGTTGAACAAAACAAATGTAGAGTTGAACAAAACAAATGTAGAGTTGAACAAAACAAATGTAGAGTTGAACAAAACAAATGTAGAGTTGAACAAAACAAATGTAGAGTTGAACAAAACAAATGTAGAGTTGAACAAAACAAATGTAGAGTTGAACAAAACAAATGTAGAGTTGAACAAAACAAATGTAGAGTTGAACAAAACAAATGTAGAGTTGAACAAAACAAATGTAGAGTTGAACAAAACAAATGTAGAGTTGAACAAAACAAATGTAGAGTTGAACAAAACATATGTAGAGTTGAACAAAACGAATGTAGAGTTGAACAAAACGAATGTAGAGTTGAACAAAACGAATGTAGAGTTGAACAAAACAAATGTAGAGTTGAACAAAACGAATGTAGAGTTGAACAAAACAAATGTAGAGTTGAACAAAACAAATGTAGAGTTGAACAAAACGAATGTAGAGTTGAACAAAACAAATGTAGAGTTGAACAAAACGAATGTAGAGTTGAACAAAACAAATGTAGAGTTGAACAAAACGAATGTAGAGTTGAACAAAACAAATGTAGAGTTGAACAAAACAAATGTAGAGTTGAACAAAACAAATGTAGAGTTGAACAAAACAAATGTAGAGTTGAACAAAACAAATGTAGAGTTGAACAAAACAAATGTAGAGTTGAACAAAACAAATGTAGAGTTGAACAAAACAAATGTAGAGTTGAACAAAACAAATGTAGAGTTGAACAAAACAAATGTAGAGTTGAACAAAACAAATGTAGAGTTGAACAAAACAAATGTAGAGTTGAACAAAACAAATGTAGAGTTGAACAAAACAAATGTAGAGTTGAACAAAACAAATGTAGAGTTGAACAAAACAAATGTAGAGTTGAACAAAACAAATGTAGAGTTGAACAAAACAAATGTAGAGTTGAACAAAACAAGACAAAAACAAATTTGGCGTAGAATAAACTGTGCAAAACAAATCTAGTGCAGTGCAAAATGGTACAAAAGAAATCTAATGTACAACAAAATTGTATAAAAACAAAGAACAAAACTTCAAAGCAAATGTAGCGTAGAATCAAACTGGAAAAAAACAAAATTTAGTGTACAACAAAACTGTACAAAACAAATCCAGTGTAGAACAAAAACTGTACAAAACAAATCCAATGTAGGGCAAAACTGTGCGAAACAAATCTAGTGCAGAACAAAACACTACAAAACAAATCAAATTAGAACAAAACTGTACAAAACAAAATGAACAAAACTGTACAAAACAAATCCAGTGCAGAACAAAAATGTACAAAACAAATATATAGTACAACAAGGCAGTACAAAAACAAAGAACAAAACTGTACAAAACAAAACTAGTGTAGAACAAAACTATACGAAACAAATCTAGTATAGAATAAAACCGTACAAAACAAATATATAGTACCTCAACAAAGAATATAACCGTACGAAACAAATGTAGTGTACAGAACAAATCTAATGTAGAACAAAACAGTACAAAACATAATTAATCTAGTATGAAACACCTATTTTAAAACGCAGACATGTGCAAATTTTAAAAGAAAGGACCCTTCAGAGTAACCACATAAAAGCATATCGTATTAATACCTGTACAGGCATTTTTATTAACTGTCCCCATTCATTTCAGTTGCCTGTTCGTTTCTCTCAATATCAAAAGGTCGGCATCAATTTTTTAAAATTATCTCCTCAGTTGAAATTCGAAATGTTTCATTTCTACTGAAAGGTTTAAAAGACGGTTTATTTTTTTTTATTTAAATGATTCAGCATGCTGGTTCTGAGTCCCAGGCCACCTCAGAGTTCCTCAATTCAACCCCAATTTAAATTGTCATCTAACATTTCTTGTTCAACATTATACCTTTACTGTGGCCATTACTGAAATGTTATTAAATGGAACAATTTTTTTTAATTATCATTATTAATTGAAATCGAAAGAAAGAAAAAAGAAACCAATATTTCAATGGAAAACGAAACTTCCATTTGATTTGATGTATTTCATTTGGTTTATTTACAAAGGAAACAGGGTACACTCTCTGCCAATTTTAAGTTGCTCTTTTGACTGAAGTTCCTCCCCATTTCCTACCCTGGCTAAAATTTCTCCCATTCTCTCTCTCTCCCTCTCTCCTTACCTCCCTCTCTCCCCCTTTCTCTCCCACTCTCCTCCTCTCTCGATTTCACTCACTCCCTCCCTCCCTCTCTCTGTCTCCCCCTCTCTCAACCTCTCTCTCGCCTCAGAGTTGAGCTTCCTCCCTCTGGAAACCGAGTGCCATCCGCGTGAAAATCGGCGTGGTGTGGAAGATGAAGGTGAGCACTCCGAAGAGTGGAAAAAATGTGCGATTACTCTTCAATATTAAAGAAAGTGTGTTTACTTACTGTGTAATTCGATCAGCTGCGTTTGTTGAGTGGGAGGACGAGAACAAGGAGGCAGTATGTTATGCAGAGGTCACGAAGTCACGAAAGCCAGGTAACAGTTTGCAAAATCTGGCGGTGACTTGAAAGAAACACAATCTCTTTTATGTAGCGACGATCCACCTGTTTTGTAAGAGTTGAATAGAACAGCTGCGTGAGATACATGAATTGTGTTGCGACAGTTCAGTTCCTTACTAATCTGACGATGGTGATGATGATGATGATGGGATTATTGTAGCAGAAGAAAGATTATCTGTTACTCACTCACTCACCCAGTCTATCACTCACTCACTTACTCACTAATTCATTCACTCGCACACTCACCCATACATACAGGGTTGTTCAACTTGTACACGTACAGAGGGGGTTAATACTTTAACATGTATTTACGCCTGGGTCGAGAAAGCACCCGATGGTGACGATGGTGACAATGATGATCAGGATGACGATGATGCCTATGATGACGAGGGTGATAATTAGAACAACGCCGGAAGAGAAAAAAAATATCTGTTATCCACATACACATAATGGCATAATAATATAATGAAATGTAATGATTAGCTTGTATAACGCGCCAATCCACAAAAAAATGATGTGCTCTAAGGCGCTGAACTGAAATTAGACATAAGATTAACATTACATTTATTCATCCCTCCTTAGCACAGACTAATAAAATACCCAGACTGAATGATCCCATTGTGTAACGTCACAAAACAGCGAAAGGTCATGAACCATCCGCCACATTAGGTTTACGCTAACGACCGACGCTTCAGCATAGCTACAATGTTGAATGACACCATTTTGACGCGCCTACTGAACGCGGAAGTTTGGTTCCGCATCAAGGAATTAATACATGTACCACCAATCTTGACAAATAAAAAGAAATTTCTACTGCAGATAGAATTAGAATCGGAATTTCCCCAGCGGCGGCCATGTTGATTATACGGCCGCCGTTCGGGAAATTCCGTAAAAAAACGACACAGCCCGAAGCTCGTGTTTCCAGTCTGATTAATTTATTAGTCTGTGCTCCTTAGTTTTTTGTTGTTGCTTTTTTGCGCGGGGGTACATACTTTAACGCCTTTTGTGACTCCAGAGCTAGAGAGCTCCTCCCGAAATGCTCCAAACAACAACTTTAATTAATTATTAATTAATTACTCTTTAGAATTATTTTCTTTTTGTTTTCCTCCTATCTAGAGGGCAGACTAGGGGTTCGATACGATTTAGGGTTGAAGATAAAGCCGGGATTAGGCACAGGTACGTATAGCCTACGTACGTGCCCCCAGCGCAAAACGCTTGGGGGTGCGTACGTACTTATAACATAGCCTATCTAAAAGCATAACAAACAAACAAGCAAACAAATGAAAGCGGCATCAAAATCAACTTACAGGAAGGAGCAAGGTGCAACAAATCCATCACAATCACACAGAAGGAAAACTAATAAAGGGATTTATCCCGGGCAGAGCTGGGTGTTTAGATCTTCAGTTTAGCAGGTTTCGCTTACCTTTGGCATTTACACCTTATTTTTCTTGTTTTTTATGTTTCTTGTTCTTGTTCCTGTGTGTTTTTGTGACAGGGATCAGTTGTTGTTTTTTTTTTTTTAAATTTTGCCCGTGCCGCTGCCTTGCTCCACCTGCTCTTCTCGACTTTTATCTGCCAAGGTATCTTCAACGTGCTCAACGTGCACAATTTGGGCCCCTCCGAGTTTTTCGTCCTTATCCGAGAAGACCAGGTGCTCGATCCTATCTACCATAGGGTCAGGGACAGGAATTTCCCCCAATCCCCTCACCCCCACAAAAAAAAATATATATATAAAAATTCTAACACGCCTGCAGCGACCGTGGATCGAACCCGGTACCTTCGACATGACAGGCGAGCACCTTGACTTTCGGCCCCTAGCTGGGCAGAGCCCGGTACCCCAGCTGGTACATCTATATAAAAAAAAACAGCAAGGAAAAAAAATTCAGTGCTGCGAGGAAGAAATGCCCAGACCTGAAAAAATTACATGTGAAACATAGTTCTTTTTGCTACCATGTCTATTCCTTTGACATGAAAGCGAAGTATCGTAATTTTGTAATAAAGGAAAATAGGCCTAAAAATATCGAATAATGCTTTCTCCTCAACAATGATGGCCTCCCTCCTGCCTTTGTATTGTTTCGAATATAAATTTCCGGTTGCGTTTCAAAGTTTGAAGGCATGAGTTTGTGTTCCGTCTGCCTTATGCATGGGCCATGCGGGTGTTACTGTACCAGTTGTGAGTTGTTTTCTACCTAGATCTACAGATTGCAACCCGTTCTTTTAACGGGCCCTTACACTAGTTAATAAAATAATTACAGCCACGCTTTATAAACTGTCCAAACCTTGTTAGAGAAACCAAATCAACACTTTCTAGTAATTATTAGTCAAGATTCCTGTACTAAAAGGTCAGGTTAGATATTTTTAGCTGTTCCATCTGATTACAATAAAAACCCGTGGTTAAACATGATGAAAATCGATGATCGACACAGAAAATTTAGTCTTGTGGAAAACTTCCAAGCTGAAACACAGGAAAACAGAATTCCGGCAGCTGCTTTGATGTTATTAAATCAAAGTTGTGCGGCTGCCAAATCCGACTTTGAAAGAATGTTGTTATTTTATGGATGGCCCTAATCCACCAATCGACTGTCTCGGTCTGGAAAATGTTAAGTATTGATGTTTACACAATCCTGAAATAATCTAAGAAAGTGCTAATGCCATTTTATAATGAAATCACGTTGCTTTGCTTGTGAGTTGAATTAGGTCAAATGATAACATGGGAATTTCCCACTGAGTTATTTTTGTTTATGCACGGGCACAGACTAATAAAATACCCAGACTGGATGATCCCATTGTGTGACGTCACAAAACAGCGAAAGGTCATGAACCATCCGCCACATTAGGTTTACGTTTACGACCAACGCTTCAGCATAGCTACAATTTTGAATGACACCATTTTGACGCGCCTACTGAACGCGGAAGTTTGGTTCCGCACCAAGAAATTAATACATGTACCACCAATCTTGACAAATAAAAAGAAATTTCTACTGCAGATAGAACTAGAATCGGAATTTCCCCAGCGGCGGCCATGTTGGTTATACGACCGCCGCTCGGGGAATTCTGTAAAAAACGACACAGCTCGAAGCTCGTTTCCAGTCTGGTTAATTTATTGGTCTGTGTGCACGGGTGAATAAAAATGAATATATTGTGAATGTCGTTTTTAATAGCGCAGTCAGGTATTTTGTGACTGAACCGTGTTCGTTTGTCTTGTATTATAACAAAGCGTTGGGAATACTCCTGGAAAGCAGACAGAGAGACGGATACACAAACAGACAGGCAGATGGAAGGACACAGAGACAGACAGACAGACATACAAACAGACAGACGGAGGGACAGACAGAGATAGATAGATATACAGGTAGACAGACACAGACAGACAGACAGATAGATAGATAGATAGATAGATAGATAGATAGATAGATAAAGGATAGATAGACAGATAGATAGATAGATAGATAGATAGATAGATAGATAGATAGATAGATAGATAGACAGACAGACAGACAGACAGAGAGACAGACAGACAGACAGACAGATAAATAGATAGATAGATAGATAGATAGATAGATAGATAGATAGATAGATAGATAGATAGATAGATAGATAGATAGATAGATAGATAGATAAAACTACAAAGTCATCGTGATCCCTCTTTCAAATTCGCGCTACTGTGAGAATTACAGCTTATAACAAAGCAATAGCAACGTCAGCTGAACTCAGAAATAAATGGCTGGAGCCTGATAATCAGCTCTGCTTAATTACAGCACACAGTGGTGAAACCAGAGGCCACTGCCGGCAAGTTGCCGCCTACATGCAAGACTCTTAATTGAAAGACCATCTAGCTGCAGTGTATGAATAGGGGAGAGGAGGGTTAGGGGTGGGAGGGGGGGGGTATTCTCCATTAATTCTGCTATTTCTTCTTCTTCTTCTTTCGTTCACCAATCTAAATCTGCAGATTTGTTCTTTTAAGAAAATCTACGGTTTTCTGCAGTTCTGGCAGAGCACCATAGAGTTTGATGTTCAGGTCGGTGGGTTGGGGCCAATACGTTTCTCGCACTGCTGAGAAGAGTGTGCAGTCCTGCAATATATGCTCCGTGTTCTGAGGAGACTGGCTGCACTTACATAATGGCAGATGTTCCTATTTCAAACTTGGTGAACATATGGTTGTGGAGCCTATTGTGGCCAGTTCTTAGTCTGAACAATATTACTTGATCCTCTCTGTTCAGGAGATGATATTTATCCTGTTGGTTTACTTGCTGCCGTCTGTTGTTTTTGATGAGTTTTTTCTTCTCATAGTAGTTTAAGGGGCACTGTGGCTGCTCCAGGCCGGAGCCCTCCTTGGCCAGTTGGTCTGCCTTCTCATTGCCTGGGACTTCACAATGTGATGGTATCCACTGTAGGACTGTCCTGCTTCTATTTCCAAGGTGTATGAAACATTTTCTTCAGGTCGTTAAGCTTGCCAGCTTGAAGGGCCTCAAGGACTGATCTTTCAAAAGAGGAACTAACCAAAAAAGATAAGATAAGAATCACTTTTTTATCCCATGAGGGAAATTCTCTTTCACAGAGCGTTTAAGAGCACATACGTGGTATACACATCTGTCCGATCATTACAAGGGGACTAGGTGGTCTGGAGGCAAGGTGCTCGCCTCTCATGCCAAGGGTCCCGGGTTCAAAACCCGGCCGGTGCAGGCATGTTGGAAGTTTGGGAATTTTCTCATATTTTCGTGTCCCTGATCCTATTGGGGGGTAGGATCGAGTACCTAGTCTTCTCGGATAAGGACAAAAAAAATTCGGAGGGCCCGTGTGCACGTTGCGCACGTTAAAGATACCTTGGCAGATGGAAATCGTAAAGGGTAGGCCGAACAGGCCGTTGCCCGGGCAAAATTGAAATTGAAATTAATAGACTAAAATTTATCCATATCATACCCCCACCAGCAACAACAAAAATCTATTATCCATTATTAAATATATATTATTATTAATAAATATTTAAATCTTATTTGAGTTTTGAGTTGTGAACTGTTGTGAGTTGTGAACTGCGCCTAACACTACCAAATAACAGGCTGCGCTACAATTTGCTCTGAGATAGAGAGAGGTAGAGAGAGAGAGTGAGCGAGACAGGGAGAGAGAAAGAAGCAGTGTAGTGTGTTGAGCGCTTCGCAGGCGCTCCATTCTGTCCATTCTGCTCTGTGGTTGACATGTTACTTCTGTAAAGCGCGTAGAGCATTTTACATGGATATGCGCTATATAAATGCCATCCATTATAATTATTATTATTATTATTACATAATCATATATCACAACTCAATAAACTCAGTAATAGGCATGAAGTGACATAGTAAGGAACCTTTGTGAAATATGGCACATATCTAGCTAAAATGTCTTGCCGAGGCGCATTGCGACGGGCAAATTACTATCTTTTTGTATCTTTCTCTGTCAGCTTTTACGTATATCATTCTGTTCTTCCTGGATGGTCTAGAAATTTGATGAAACTTGACATTGACACATCGCTTCTGATCATTCGGCGATTTCATAATAACAAAAAAGTATTTCACTTTTTTGCTCTGTTTAGACTTCCTGAAATCAGAGTCTCATCTGTATTTGTATGAGCCACAAGGAACAAAACACTTCCTAAATATTTCTATACGCTCTGTCATCATATTGAAAGGTATGTGGTGGTTTATCCTCACGATGTAATACCTTGTCTGTCAGTCAAGGTGAACGAAAGTCGTAGGCTGAAGGCTTTCCCAAACGGTGAGAGATCACTTTGATAGTGTGTCACTTTTGGGGGGATGGCATCCCGGGCAAGGCCTATAAAAAGGCCCCTTCTGTATCTTCATCTTCTTCAAGTTCTGGATCTGGAACAAATATCGACGATCATGGTTCGCCACTCATTCCTCCGCTCAGATGCTCTCAAAAAACCCATATTGTCCTGGTTTTTCCCTGTGGCCCATCTGTTCAAACTCTCTGAATATGTTATTCTTTGTCTACCTCTGCATTTTTTGCCCTCTATTTTTCCAGTTAGAGCAAGGTATTCAAGACCTTTGTATCGATTCAGGTGTCCCATGAACTGCAATTGTCTTCTCCTAATTGTTTTTATTAGTGATCGCTCTATATTGGCGCCTTTCATCACCATTTCATTCGATTTCCTTTCCTTCCGTGAAATATTTAGGAATCTTCTGTATCTGTACTTTAAAAAATACAAGAAAACCCCCTTCTAATGAATGGACTCGAAACCTACTGCACTGAACGGATATTTCTGCAATTTGGTAGGAAAAAGTGAAATACAGTTGCCAATACTGGTATCTATGTAAGAGCATACAATTAGTGGTCTTGTCCACAGCATTCGCTCCGCTGTTTTTACGGAAAATGACGTATGAAAAATTCTCTTTGCCTCTACAGCGGTGAGTGCGGAGCGGAACAGATGCCGTGGACAAGTATACAGAGGCAAAGAGTGTTTTATTTTTTTCATCCGTAAAAAATACCGGAACGGAGCGGATGCTGTGGACAAGACCATTTACGCGCGACCCAAAGAATAATCCACAAAGTTTGTAGACAAATGAGCTGTTAATCGCTAAAGGGTTTAAGCGACATATTACAAAAGGCTAAACTAGCGTCCGATTCAACCTCCTACATCCGTTTCAGGCCAAGGTTGTTTAAAACTTAGGAGAAGCTAGGACAGCAGGATAAGGGCTCATACTAGTTTTATTTATTACTAGCTGAGGTCACCGGCCCTGCCCGGGATAAATCGGTTTGAATATTGGTTTCAGTTCTGGGTGGTTATTACGGACCTGCTTCATCTGGCCTGTTCCTATTTGTTTCTTTTATTTTTGTTTGTTTGTTTTTAAATAAGTCTTATTGCTCTGCCTTTGTGAGTTGACACCCTGCGCATCCCGTACAACAGCATGATTTGCGCACGGGTTAGTGTGTTTGATAGTGAACACATCGCAGGAAGTGATAACGAAACCTTAAAATGGCGAACCATGACTCGAAATAGATCTAAATGATGGCGAAACAATAAATTTCCAATAAAAAAAACTACACCTAGTTGAGATTTCTATTAAAAACTGTGCACCCTTACATCCATTCTGATGCACCATATAAAATTTGAAGTCTGAGTGTTGAGTGGTTCAGAAGCCTTTTGCAACGAAAAATCTCAAGTCCACAAATATATATAGTATAAATAAATAACAAGAAAAAGCCTGAAAAAAAAAAGTATACAAACTCTTTTTAAGAGTAAGCGAAATGAGGAGGAATTTTGCCCTTTGTTCTCTTTAGAAAGAGTCAATGTTTGAAAAATGAATTAGACAAAACAATCTTAAATTCAGTTAAAATATAAATCAAAATACACTCAATTGAAGTTGTTTTTTTGAGAGGATTGGCAAAAAAACACTTTTTTTTTTCATACCACGGCAGAATAATAACAATGTGCTTGCCATTCCAACTATTGGCAGGGAAAGTTTGATCGCGAAAGGTCACAACGAAGCTATTTTCAGTGCTTACTTTTTCACGTTTCCACTAGCCCCTGTCATTTTCTTTTAACCCGCAGAGCGCCGGGCAGTAGAAATCTGATATAATTAAATGATAGATTTGGCTCAGGTCGATTCAATTGTTTTCTGCGCTGGTTTTTCATAATTTGACAGTTTTGATTGTTTCTATTGTGATAGATGTTATCATTCGGTGATTATGCAGACCTTAAAAGATTTCTTTATAATAGTGTGTAAAATAATGTTCGTAGCAGGTTCTAGTGATTTAAAAAGGTGATCATTTCTGCTGATAACTAGCAGTGACCTAAAATCTGTGCTGCGTCCATTTTGACGCAGAGTTTTGAGCTTCCTTTGAATCAACTATTGAGACAAATCTCAGTCCCAGTGTGAGAGGCAGGGGCTGTTTAAACCCTTAGTTCACAGGACTGAGGCAAAACAAAACTTGGCCCAGAGCGCTATGGGCCACAGACCCGGAAGTGTGTTTGTTTGTTTGTTTGGTCTTGACTGTGGTTTTGTCTGTCCTCTATTATGATAGAATAATGGGTCACGGTGATCTAGAGGCCAGGTGCTTGCCTCAGTCTCTTGCTGAAGGTACCGGGGTTCGAATCCCGGTGGGTGCAGGCAGGTTGGAAATTTGGCATTTTTTTTGCATATTTTCCTGTTCCTGATCCTATGGTAGGTAAGATCGAGCACCTAGTCTTCTGGAATAAGGTCGAAAAACCTCGGAGGGCCCGTGTGGACGTTGCGCACGTTGAAGATACCTTGGCAGTTGGAAATCGAGACGAGTAGGCCGAACAGGCCGCTGCCAGGGCAAAATTAAATAAAATGTATCCCTACCACTTCACCCCCCCCCCCCATAAAAAAAAAACGCCGATCGGCGCTGCACTTTGGCTACAACTTGTAACGGGGCTGTAAAGACACAAAAGGCAAAGTTCCCAAATGGGATTAAAGAAGTATACAAAATACCAAATACATTTATACGGTCCTTCGCACTTGTGTGGTTTCATTGCAATGATAGATCGAAACTTTAGATTTAAATCCAATGTTGTAACTGTGCTCGCTTAATGGCCTAACCCATTTCTCATAGTTTTGAGAAAAACGAATAAAACTATTTACCAAATTGTCGCCACTGAGCTCACTTACGGGCCTAACTCATTTTGCATAGTATTGAGGAAAGCGAATAAAAGTGTTTATCGAGGTAAAATATTTATCTTATGGTGTCAGTTTGTTAATGTTACTCACGAGGCTACGGGTTGGCACATCTGTGATTTGTTTACATTGGCATTGCTGGGCCTGACCTAAAGAAGAATACAAAGATTTAGTTCAATTAAGGAGGGTATCATACCAGGCCCTGAAAGGCACAGTCAGCTGCTGACAGACAAGAAGTGCACACCTTATTTTCTTATATTTCTTAGTAAATCCAGGAAGATTCAGTCATACTAAGCCAGGTCAGACACAGTCAGCTCCGGCGGATATTTCTTCCGTGTATATTTTGCTGTCATCAACTGGCTGTGATGTTCAGGGCCTTGCATGATACCCCCCGCCCCCCCCAAAGTCTGATTCCTGCTATTATAGTAGTAGCACGAATATAATATGCATCATTATTCTATGAAAGTAGAATATGTGATCCACATTGTTTCATGTGCTCCATGGACTACAAAATACATCCAGGTAATTGGACATAGCCACGCTTTCGTTTGAACACAATCATGCTTCAGTAAAATGCAGCTATTCAAAACTGCTGTTTCAAAGTTGTGTATTTATTAAGGTGGTCCCCGATAACCTTTCCTTTGTTAGTTGAAGTTCGTCTTTAATTCAATAAAAAACAACGTCACCATCTAAATCTAAAGCAACCACTTATTTTTTATAATCGTTCAGAACCAATTTCCCCCCAATACAACCGGGGTAGCTGGGTCGGTTTTCGAAGAATATTTCCTTCTTTCTCTTTGTATTTTTAACTTCCTCCTGCGTTTTATTGGGACATGATTTTTGGCAATTTCGATTCAACAGACCAAGCAACACTAATGGGGCAACCCGGTTTAGTCGAATTCAGCAATGGATGCTTGAGTTGACCGTCAGTAGAAAATATCTATGCGTGACCTAGACTATCAACAACAACAACCAAAAAAAAAAAAGCTACACTGTACATTTGCGGTACATGGGAGTGTGCGTTATTTAAGGATACAGGATCTCACCTCCTTGAAATCTCGCCGTGTTACAATGCTATGTACAAAAATGCATCGACTTATGTAACTGATCTTTTGACTCCACAATATCATATCTTAGATCATCTGACTCGCAGACCCCGAGTGATAAATCTTTTTCTTTTCAAGGGTCTCAGATTTGGAATTCTCTGTCTCTGTATTTGAAAGAAATTGAAAATTTGATAACTTTTAAACCTCAGCCGAAGAGTCATCTTATTACACTCTGAATGTCCATCTAGTTTTTTCGCTGGGTATGTGCGTGTGTTGTGTGTGTAATTTACGACAGATTTGACATAAATGTTGTAAAGCTCTTAGGGCCTGATTGTTAACGGGATGGAGCGCTATATAAATTCTATGTATTATTATTATTATTATTATCTAGAGCCTGCCTACCCCACATATATTTACCCCTTCCACACATTCTCAGCGATATCAAGTAAAACGCCCATGAATCTAGCTGACTGACGCTGGTCGCGTTCGATTCGTAAACAACTTCACCAGCCGCTTCCTTGTCGGCAGTAAATATCCCTGAAACCTTGAATTATAAAGAAGAACAGAGCACACCGATGGAGGATGTTGCGAAATATCACGCAAACTCGATCGATCCAGGACTAACTTGCCAAAGCAAGGCTTAAGTGATACATTGTTTCTAACAAATTCATCGCCAGTCAGTCGTTGCTGGGAAAAGTTAGGATGGATTTAAATTTTCCGGATTTTTTATTGTTTTGTTGTTGTAAACATGTCAAATTTCTATGGCAACGTGGAAGGAAAACTCAGAAATGTCATATAAAAGGAACAAAAATATAAATATCCTATTCTGTCGTTTGTTCTCAACTTAAATTCACAATAAAAGATTTTTCAAAAAAATATTTCTAACACTTGCACGGTACAAATGTTTGTCTGTATGCCTACCCCCCCCCCCCTCGCCTTCTCTCTCTCTCTCTCTCTCTCCCTCTTTCGCTTTCGCCCTCTCTCTCTCTCTCTCTCGCTCTCTTTCTCTCTCTCGCCCTCTCTCTCTTTCGCTATCGCCCTCTCTCACTCTCTCTGTCGCCCCCTCTCTTTTTCGCTATCACCTTCTCACATTCTGTCTGCCGCCCTCTCTCTCTGTCTGTCTCTCTCTTTCGCTATCGCCCCCCCCCCCCTCTCTCTCTCTCTCTCTCTCTGTTTCCCTTTCTCTCTCGCTGCAAACATTTCAACTGAGAAGAAGAAACAGACTGTGAACAAGGACCAATATTCCATACAAACATACAAAACATTGAATACTTTCATGTTTATACATGTTTGACTTGAGCAAAGTTCTGAACATTCAGGAAGATGCGTAAAAATTAATTAGGGGTGAAACAGACCCAGGCTGGTGGAGGCGCCAGAGCGGTGGCTCGTCGCCCACAAATTTTGCTTCACACTAGCACAACAGGCACTGCCCACTGCATCTCGCTGGGTCGCGGTGTGGCCAGTGCAGATCGTGCTAGTGTAAAGCAAAGGGTGCATTTTTCATACGTTTTCTACATACTGAAATATCACCAATTTTTGTTGTTGTTTTTTTTTCTTCAGAAAATGGAGATAAAACAAACAATAACTACAATCGCAAAGTGTCTCCGCTGCAAGAATCACTGCTACAACCAATACACTTTATTATCTTCTTCTTCTTCTTCTGTGTTCCCCATCATGGCGGATGTCAAATCTTTACTCCAATCCTCTGCAAAAAAGCAGCTGTTCTCTTCAATTGTTCCAAGTTACCAAGTTCTCCTTGACAGGCATGGCCTCAGGCCAATGGGCTTCCCTTTGCGTGTTATATTTTGGACAAGTACACACTTTATTATCATTTCAGACGCTTTACAATGCTTCACGATAACACCTCTGTTATCCTCAACGTTCACAACGTTATCTCTGTCTCCTCTGGGTATTGCCACAACATAGTCCTCGACGGACTCATGCATTGTTTGATAACCTGAAAGCCATTATTAATTCCTTTGGCTGAGATGTTATCACACCTCTGTTACCATTCTTAGCTATCACCACATGTTGAGTAGCCTCCAACAAATCAATAATATGTTTATAATCTGATAGATATTTACAGTTTAATGCAGCATGACATTTCCAAGATATCGATGATTGCAGGAAACTCTCAACCTTTTTCAGGCAATCGCCCCCGGAGGCGCCACATTTTCTTTCATCGGCCCCCTCTATTCAGGCCAGTTGTCTTGTTTGGCCTGCTCTTCTCGACTTTCAACTACCAAAGTATCTTTAATGTGCTCAACGTGCACACTGGCCGTCCGAGTTTTTCATCCTTCTCCGAGAAGACTAGGTGCTCGAGCCTACTGACAATAGGATCAGGGACAGGCATTTTTCCCCCGAAAAATTTCCATCATGCCTGCACCGACTGGGGAGAGAACCCAGTACCTTCGGCATGACAGGCAAGCGCTTGGCCTCTAGACCACCATGTCCTTCGTTTTCGCCCTCGTGGAAATCAAAATCGCCCCTCCCGGTACCGACATCGATTACGTAGAAAACCACTGCACTACAAGCTGCTTCCATGTAACAGTTGGAGACGTAAATAAGCGTAAAGCGCTTGTACTCGTAAAGCTAATTCCTAGAATGCAATCTTGTCTTGGAATTGTGATTACTGGGTGTTATAAATATAACTTAATCTGGTGCTTTGATGTCGCTTGAATGAAGAGGAAATGCACTGTAAAACAAATTAACCAAAATAGATGTTTCCAGGTCGTGCTCCTCGTAGAAATAAATGTGTATGAGGTCACGAGAGAGGGCATGGTGACACTGAATTGCAGGTATCTATCTATCTATCTATCTATCTATCTATCTATCTATCTATCTATCTATCTATCTATCTATCTATCTATCTATCTATCTATCTATCTATCTATCTATCTATCTATCTATCTATCTATCTATCTATCTATGTCTGTCTGTCTGTCTGTCTGTCTGTCTGTCTGTCTATCTATCTGTTTGTCTGTCTGTCTGTTTGTCTGTCTGTCTATCTATCTATCTATCTGTCTATCCATCCAGCTCTATAGATATTCCTCAGCTTAGTCTATTATTTACTTATTTACAGTACAAATAGAAACAGGTCATGCGGCTTAAAACACACATAAGGGGAGAGAGAGACAGACAGAGAGAGAGAAAGAAAGAGAGAGAGAGAGAGAGAGAGAGAAAGAAAAGAGAGCAAGAGAGAGGACAAAAAAAACGATGGAACAAGAAAAAGAAAGAAAACCAGTCCTAAACCACTCACATCACTGCTTCCATCAACTACTCATTTAATTTTGCCTGCCAAACGGAAACTTGCCTGTTTTTTCCACGGACGACAAAAAAAAAAAAAAAAGAACTCTCACGGAATGCGCAGAGCGAACTGCACTGTTGCATTTCAAAGACATTTCTCTTCCGCTTTGTATTTTTTCCACATAATGTCCAACATTAAAATGACAATAATAGAAAAAAAACAACAACACCCAACGCCCACCGGACAAATATTAACTGAAATGGAAAAGAAAAAAAAAATAGACGTTAAGAAAAATCAATAATGTTTTATTTGACCCCAGAAACGTTTTTTTTACGGTTTCCGCAAGAACCAATAGATTTGCGGTATTTGTGCTTGATAATAACTTCTGATATAAACATTGATATTAAGTATGCCCGGCTGGGCAGTTAAAAAAACAAAAACAACAAAAGCGACAATAAATAATGTGGGTGGATCTATCAAAATCCAGATATATGTAAAATATTTACACCTCTTTAAAAAAAATCAAAACAAAATATTTATCAGACAATTTCAAGCCAAATATTTTTCCTCAATACAAAAAATTGGCTAATCTTTCAAATTATAAGAAAATCTTTGTTACTATGAAACATTTTCCCCCTTTTAGAGAGGTTTTCTCAGGAATCTGGTCTTTCACTATAAGCCCGATTTCGCCAGATCCCCTCACAAATCATCAGATTTAATTGATTTAACGAAAACGAAAAGAATTAAAAGCCAGACATTTGAAGTTAAACTTGGGAAACATGTGCACGGAGGGAAAAGGGAGGAGGGGGGGGGGGATAACAAAAAATTGCCCAAATCGAACATACGTACTTTATGGATGACCACTTAGCAACCTAACTGAAAAAGCATTGAAGAGCACCAGGCCCCTGGCTGAGCTGTCACGCAATGTTATATTATTGCGCTCAGTACTCAGACAACAGGGTAACACGGCTCACATCACCCATTAGTAAACACTGTGGTTTTGATTTTTTTTCTTTGCAAGACCAAACACTGGGTTATTGCACGATATTGGTTTGCACCGTGCTGTAGTATATTCTCCAGAGCATTCTGTGCTCTTTATTTCATCTTAATTTGCCATATGTATTAGTTCAGCGGTGAACCGACTCAAGTCTGTTTATGCGTCGGTTTTGACTCAGATGGCAACCAACCCTACCCACCCACCCATCCGGCCAACCAACCAACCAACCAACCCTACCCACCCACCCACATATCCAGCCAACCAACCAACCAACCATCCAACCAACCCCACCCACCCACCCACCCAGCCAACCAACCAACCAACCAACCCTACCCACCCACCCATCCAGTCAACCAACCAACCAACCCTACCCATCCACCCAACCAGCCAACCAACCAACCAACCCTACCCACCCACCCATCCAGCCAACCAACCAACCAATCAACCAACCAACCCTACCCACCCACCCATCCAGCCAACCAACCACCCAACCAACCAACCAACCAACCAACCAGCCCTACCCATCCACCCATCCAACCAACCAACCAACCAACCAACCAACCAACCAACCAACCAACCAACCAACCAACCAACCCTACCCATCCACCCATCCAGCCAACCAACCAACCAACCAACCAACCAACCAACCAACCAGTAAACCAACCAACCAACCAACCAACCCACCAACCCTACCACCCACCCATCCAGCCAACCAACCAACCAACCAACCAACCCTACCCACCCACCCATCCAGCCAACCAACTAACACAGGCAAGCAACACCTACCCACCCATCCACCCAACCAACCAACCAAGCTACCAACCAACCAACCAGTAAACCAACCAACCAACCAACCAACCCACCAAGCCTACCCACCCACCCATCCAGCCAACCAACCAACCAACCAACCAACCCTACCCACCCACCCATCCAGCCAACCAACTAACACAGGCAAGCAACACCTACCCACCCATCCACCCAACCAACCAACCAAGCTACCAACCAACCAGTAAACCAACCAAGTAGCCAGCAAGCAACCAACCAACCAGCCCTTATAAGACCCACAACTTCACACCAGTCGCATGCTATTTCCCTTTGACTAACTTAATTCCAACATTTAGATAAAAATGGACACAAAAAATACTCAAAAACTGATCTGGAGGCGCAAAGCAGGGCTCTCACTTGGACACGCTATTGCAATGACAATACAAGCTATACAGCTGATAAATGATGGAAATCGATGGGTGGTGTTCAGGGTATTTGTTTGATTGACAACATATATTGATAGAAAAGTGTAAATACGTGCATGTACACAGAAGGCATAGAATTAGGGTAAATATTGTCATTAATGTCCCAGAAAGGAAAGCTAAATCAATAACTACTTTCTGCTTCTCATGGGGGAAATTATGACCCTGAATAGAAGTGTTGTTTTTCCCCTCATATCTGTTTTTGGGAACATTCTTTATAACAGGAGTAGAGTGTTTTGTTTTAAAACGAGTCCCCGACACGCCCGTTTATCTCTGTATCTGCAATAAAAAATAAGTGCAAATATCCGTAAACTATAACTGGCAATTGGGAAAATCTATCTATCTGTCTGTCTGTCTGTCTGTCTGTCTGTCTGTCTGTCTGTCTGTCTGTCTGTCTGTCTGTCTGTCTGTCTGTCTGTCTGTCTGTCTGTCTGTCTATTTTAGAATGTACGCTGTATATCCACAGCGCAGTGAAGGGATCAATCCAGGTTTCAGCGAAATATCAAATCGACCTTAGAAATTGAATTGATTTACTAAGGGGTAAATTAATAAACAAGTAAATCCATGGCTCGCTGGGCGGGGTAAACGGGCGAGTTGATGACCACTGAATTCGGGACGAATAATGAAACAAATCCCCGCCAACAAATGTGACAAGATCCATGCATTGAGTTTGAGTTTGGAAAGAGGATGTTGACGCGGTAGCCGTCACATTGTGCCAGGAAGAAGCAAGACTGTATGCCCATTGCCAATGACGTAACAGAGTGTTTTTGTTTTGTTCTTCCGACACCCAAAATGGCGGGTGGATCAGCTGACGAGTGTAACTTCGAGATATGTCTAAGCGGTTAAAATGCCTGCTGGTTGTATTGCAGTTGACTGTTGTGACAGGGGTGGAAAGGATGGATCCAAGCTGGTCAGATTCCTTACCATCCGTGTAAACAAGGGAAAGGAAGTGAAAGAATTGACCGAACTAGTTTTAGCTCGCCGCCGATTGGTTTGCGACGCCTGAAGTGCTCGCAGTGCAAATCAACTAATGAATCAAACTCAATGCTACTATCGCCATGGTTATGTGTCGGTCCTTACAACAAAGATGGCCGACATGCGCAATGGGCCAATAGACAGAATATGACAGAATGATAGGACAGAAGGCGATCCTACCCGAAGCGGCCACTAACCATCCACTCCATGCAAATGGGCTCAGCGGACAAACCCTTCGCACGTCCTTCGTTCGCATGTTTATGCGATTCTAACGTGCTAAAGTTTTATGATAGTCGGTGAGCACTAGTCCTACTATTAAAACTATGAAGGCGTATTCTTCCACAAACCCCAGCGATGTCGGTTGTACTTCAGGCTAGGGATACATTAAGTATAAAGTTGTGTTTAGGTCTTTTTTTTTTTTTTTTAGGAGATTTCGCTGCCCTGGGCATTTTCACATCACCTTTCTTGTTTTCATTTTATTGTTGTGACAGAGAATTGTTTTTTGCTGAAATTTTCGCGGGAAGGGGCCTCATTCGGCCTGCTCTTCTCGATTTCCAACTGTCAAGGTATCTTTAACGTGCGCAAGATGCACACGGCCCATCCGTGTTTCCTGTCCTTATCCGAGAAGGCTAGGTGCTCGATCCTACCTACCATAGGATCAGGGACAGAAAACTCCCCTCCCCCCCCAAAAAAAAAATTCCGACATGCCTGCAGCGACAGCGGATCGAACCTGGTACCTTCGGCATGAGAGGCGAGCACCTAGCCTGTAGACCTCTGTGCCCCCAGATAAGAGTACGAAGTTATTCGGGTGTACAGATATTTGAATGTTGAATGTCCATGATAAGGTCTCGGTGTTTGAAAAGTTTATGCGGCATTTTGTATGAACATTTTACTGTGTCAGGACAAAACCACACCGCGAGCAGATGAAGTCACTGAGGTGTCCCCTATAACCAGAACGATTGAGACGAGTTACAAACGAGGCGAGGGAAGAATGTACGTCAAGGCCGGACGAACCCGACAATTTGATATGGAACCAGCTGGCCAGGGGGGACAATTAGTAGAAAAACCCTCAAATGGATTCTGCAGCGGTTAGAGGGAGCACTTATGAGGATGCCCGATGTGCTAGGATTCTGATTCCTGTCATCAGTCTATCAATAATTCATCAGTCCAGGACAAACATTATCTTCATGTTATAACCTAACAACTAACTTTGCTGAAGAAAAAAAAAAGTAAAATGAATAAAACCAAACTTTTGAATTCATTACCATATTTGAAAAGCGTATGTTCAGTACGCAAAAGCCCTCGAACGGTCAGCCTGGAGACAGACTGTGCAGAAAGGTCTCTCCAACTTCGAAGAGACACTTGCTCAGCAGCAAGAGGCAAAGAGGAGAGGAAGAAAAGCTGCATCCCAGGCAGTAAGATCAGCCTCAGACTTCATCTGTGCCCTCTGCCACAGAGACTGCCATTCCCGCATCGGACTGGCCAGCCACGCGAGACGCTGTACCAGAAATGACACAGAGCGCAACCTCATAGTCTCCCGAGACTGAAGGATGCCTATGGCCATGTTTAGTACATCCCCTAGAATGATACCTCCTCTCTCTCTCTCCCTATTTCAGCTTTTTCGTACTCTGGAGGCCAACACCCAAATATCTCTTCTCGGTGCGTTCGTACTTTATGGATACCTCCTTGACTACTTTCTTCCTCAGGGGACGCGGTGGCCTAGAGGCAAGGTGCTCGTCTCTCATACCGAAGGTACCGGGTTCGATTCCCGGTAGGTGCAGGCATATTGGATTTTTGGGGGAACATTCTTGTCCCCGATCCGCTGCCCGGGCACAATAAAAAAAAAAATCCCTACCACAAAAACACACAAAAAAATAATAAAAAACAAGAAAAGCGAGGTGTAAAATGGCATGAGCAGCGGAAACTGCTAAAATACAGATCTAAAACTTACCTTCGTCTCCCCCCCCGCTCCTCCCAACCCCCTTCTGACATTCAAGCTACACCTTAAGACGTCTTCATCAGCTCTGCAAGTACCACTGCCAGTTCAGCAACAGCCAGGCTTTAAAACAAGGCAAACCAGCTAGGAAGACTAATCTGTCAGTTACCTTAATATAGCCCATTGTCCTAGCGGTCTATGGATTCTGTACTCCCCCCTTCCCTCCCTCCCCCCCCCTCCATTATCATACCAGAGAAAAACAGGTGTTGGCTATGTGTCTAGCGAGATCTCACTACTGACTACATTAAGCCAAAACACGACATTTAAGATATTTGACCTTTCCATCGGGTATAATAACAGCTATCACTATCCCAAACCCTTTGTCTCAGTGGATGTGTAATCCAATAGTCTTTGTGTCAAAGTACTAGATAGACAGATAGATAGATAGATAGACAGACAGACAGACAGACAGACAGACAGACAGACAGACAGACAGGCAGGCAGGCAGGCAGGCAGGCAAACAGATAGATAGATAGATAGACAGACAGACAGACAAACAGATAGATAGATAGATACACAAACAGAACGAGCCAGTGAGAAAGTATCGACTCGTGTCCTGATGCCTCTACATCCTACCGAATCATGTATATATATTATTATTCTCTTCGGCTATCATGAGATCGAACCCGGAACCTTCACAGCGAAAACGTAAGGTCGACAGGTTATAAAGACCAGCTGAAAAGGTCAACGTATCTGAATTTGGTATTTTTCTTTCTGCCCACACTGTGTTTTGCCTGGAAGAATTCTCGCTCAGAAGAAAACAAGAGGACCGTGCAATTTATAGTTTCTTGTCATGATCATCAATTTCTTCTCCTTGTTTTTTTTTTGGTCAAGGTTCTCGGGCCCAGTGGACATTTCCATCAGGAGCATCGGACCTGAATGCAGGGGCGTATCCCGGAGGGGGAGCCCACAGGGGCGGTTGGCCTGGTCGCAAAATTCTTAGGGGCGCCAAATTTCAAAGTGATCACTGTTTCAACTGCCAGTCGTGAAAGAAATTTCTCAAAACTGAAATTAGTCAAAACGTATCAGAGACCTACAATGAGCCAAGACAGACTGAGTAAACTGGCAAAACTATCAATTGCGATTTCAAAGTCATTGAGAAATGCGCACAAATTAAAACCAAGCGATTTTGAATATATTTGAGTATTAAATGCACTTTCCTTTAATTACACCAGTATTTTCATAAATCACAATATTTTTTTAATATGTGCCTTGGGGGGTAGGGCTAAGGGATTCTATACCCGACTGGTGGCAGGGACTCCGAGAGTGGAAACAGTTAACGGGTCAGCGGAGTGCAATACTTGCCTTGCCCCGGGCGCTGTAAATCCACCCTATGCCAATGCCTGAATGTCAACCGATAAGATTTTGGTTGAGCTCATCCAATTCCACAGCCCTAAAGCTTAACTTTATTTCAGTTGCCTCACAGTTCAACCCAGGTTGAAGGACGATCCATTATCAGTTTTGTCAGAAATGGAAAAAGAAAAAGCCCTTTTCAATTAACCTTCGCATGTTCCCAAGTCCAATTCTGATAACTTGAGTGACACAGAATAAAAAAAAATCCTTTGAGACAACCTCTCCATATTCATCACACTCACAATTATAATACAATTCCAGCTGGAGAAATAACCTGTTAAACGATTTATTTAAACAATAGACTGATTGCTTTTACGCGGTTTAGGAAGGAATGGCGCGGTTTAGAAAGTATAAAGTCTGAAGAATACTGTATTTTACATAGGCCAGATAGACAGATAGATAGATAGATAGATAGATAGATAGATAGATAGATAGATAGATAGATAGATAGATAGATAGATAGATAGATAGATAGATAGATAGATAGATAGAAAGATAGATAGAAAGATAGATAGATAGATAGATAGACAGATAGACAGATAGACAGATAGATAGATAGATAGATAGATAGATAGATAGAATCTGGTTGCTTGTAAAAACCAACACACACACACACACACACACACAAACTGCTATTCAAAGCATAAATAATACCACGATTTGACATTGACATAGAACAAATCTGTAGGTGCTCGGCTGGCAAGTCACAACACATTACCAGGTACACGCTGTTACTGCCCTTAAGATGCAAATGCTACGCAGATTATGGTAAACAAGAAAGGTTACAAAGGGTGCCGAACTGTTCTGAATGCCACACGAATCTCAGGCATTCCAACTTCAAGAAAGTCATCAGTTCCCTAATCTCCAGTTACGACATTTATCAGTATGAAGAAACTATTGTTTATAACTAACAGAAACGGAGGAATCTGCACTGTTAGGGTTAATTTTGTACACAATGTGAAGTCATAGGCAAATCTAATTTGTTTACAGAATTGTCTGAGTTTTTTTAACAGGCTGAAAGATCAATGTGTATTGTAGCTTATTAGTATCTTCTTGTTGGAATAAGTCTGTCTGCCTGCTTCCTTTTATCTATCTATCTATCTATCTATCTATCTATCTGTCTATCTGTCTGTCTGTCTGTCTATCTATCTATCTGTCTATCTGTCTGTCTGTCTGTCTGTCTGTCTGTCTGTCTGTCTGTCTGTCTGTCTGTCTGTCGGTCGGTCGGTCGGCCGGTCGGTCCGATCTATCTATCTATCTATCTATCTATCTATCTATCTATCTATCTATCTATCTATCTATCTATCTATCTATCTATCTATCTATCTATCTATCTGTCCGTCCGTCCGTCCGTCCATCCATCTATCCATCTATCTATCTACCTGTCGGTCAGTCCGTCCTGTCCATCTATCTATCTATCTATCCACGCACACCTTACCACTGTCTCCTTCTGTCTAAAGGCCTACAAATCAACCAAAAACCAGATACGGCAGACTACCACCTACAGCAGGTCTCACACAGCAATGACAGCCTGACCTCCCACTCCCAGGTGACATGCACATGTCAACAGATCCAGGTCAAACTTCTCAACAACACAATACACACATATGCGGTCTCTGTGTGGGGCAGGTGGTTTTTCAGACATAGGAAGAAAAGCAAGAAAACAAGGACTGATCATTATTATATATGTCTTACCCTGAACGGCCACTCGCCGATTTTGATCAGTCGATTAGTTTGATGGTGATGTCACAACTCACTTATGCAAAACACATCAAACCTTAATGCATTCATTTTTTCCGCCTTTACTCTTTCTCTCTCTCTCTCTCTCTCTCTCTCTCTCTCCTCCTCCTCCTCTCTCTCTCTCACTCACTCACATGCACTCTCTCACTCCCTGTCTCACACACACTCTCTCACTTTCTCTCTCTCTCTCTCTCTCTCTCACTCACTCACTTTCCCCCATTCTCTCCCACTTTCTCTTTCACTCTCTCACTCTCTCTCTCTCTCTCTCTCTGAAACACTGCCCCCCTCCCCCCCCCACCTCCTCCCTCTCTCTCTCACACACACACACATGAATAGACACACGACCAATATCAATCTATTTTTAGTTCAGAGCCCCCCCCCGCACAAACTTAAATGAACTAGGAGACTGAAATGCTCCGTCTGCATACTACTAAAGTTCTCTTTCTGTTTGCGCCCTCAAATATGCAGTCATGTCCTATACCAGTGGTTCTCAACATTTTTCAGGCAATCGTCCCCGTAGACTCAAAATTTTCTTTCACCATCCCCCTCCCTTTCTCTCCTCATCCCCCCCCACCCCCAATAAAAAAAGATCCCTTCTCAAACCCAGGGGATACATTTGACAAGAAGAGAGAGACCATTATACCCAAACCATAATGCTAAGTTTTGTTCGAAGCCGTATTCATAACAGTAGGTTTGTTGATTATTCTTTACTAGATGACGTACCGGGCATTGCCCGGATGTTCTCTCTCTCTCTCTCTCTCTCGCTCTCTCTCTCATATAATAAAAGTAATAAACTACAGTCTTGCTTCAGAACTCATGCGCACCAGAACACTACGCACCAAACTGAGCGCTTGATATGGTTACTTTTTATGACATGTACGGTACTATATAATATTACGAAACAAACATGCAAAAATACATGGGGGACAAGGTGGTCTAGAGGCAAGGTGCTCGCCTCTCATGCCAAGGGTCCCGGGTTCTAAACCCGGGCAGTGCAGGCATGTTGGAAAGTGGATTTTTCTCATATATTCAAGTCCCTGGTCCTATTGGGGGGTAGGATCGAGTAGTGCTTGGAAATTGGATTTTTCTCATATTTTCAATTCCCTGGTCCTATTGGGGGGTAGGATCGAGTACCTAGTCTTCTCGGATAAGGACGAAAAAATTCGGAGGGCCCGTGTGCACGTTGCGCACGTTAAAGATACCTTGGCAGTTGGAAATCGTAAAGAGCAGGCCGAAAGGCCGCTGCCCGGGCAAAATTGAAATTAATAGATTAAAATTTATCCATATCATCTCCCCCCCCCCCCCCCCGCCAGAACAAGAAATAATAAAACAAGTAAAGTGAGGTGTAAATGCCAAGGGCAGCGAACCTCCTAAAATAAAGACCTCAAATCTAATGCAAAAATACAGATGTTACATAGCAATAAACATTACTATTTTTTAAAAATACATGCTTGAAGTAAACAACTTTTAATTATAGCCATCATCTTCCTTATCTCAATTGCCACCTTCCTGCCAAATTTAAGGCCTGAAGAGTGTATAGTTTGGTCAGTTAGTCATGCCAAAGGTTGCAAGTTACTGAAATATATAATAGATGAAACAGAAAAACATTCTCCGTCAAATGCACTAAAAAAAAAGGCAGGCCTTATCTGTTCATAAAACCCACTTAAGGGTGGAAGGCTATTCAAGAAATCATTGGCTGCCCTGAATTCGCCCCCCCCCCAACCCCCAATCGTCTCCTTTTCATGTTTTCGACCCCCCCCCCCCCTATCGGCCGTTTTAATCGTTTTCACCCCCATGTCGCCCCTTTCTTCATTTTCGCCCCTTCCTCCCCCCACCGAAAAGCAAAATCGCCCCCTTGGGGCACGACATCGCTGGACTGATTCAACCAAACTTTTTTCTGCAAAGTTGTTTTCAGTCTGCAAAATTGCCTTTTATAGGGAACGGGATTAAATGTCACTGTTACTATATTTAGATTTACGTCATGGGACATTCGAACTGTTCAACGCGGCGGTTAAGCTTGTACACATTTTTCATGTGCAGTTGATTTTTGTGCCCCGAATCGCCTTTACAAAGTCCATAACAACTGTGCTTAACCACCGCGTTGTACAGTTCAAATGTCCCATGACGTCATCGGTAAATTTAAATATAGTAACTGTGTCATTCAATCCCGTTCATTATTACAGCTGTTGTAAATCGGCCTTGCTTTATATTATTTTTTTTCCTCACTGTAACTCTGTACCTAGCCCTATCGCGCCCCGCCTTAACTCATTGATATTTCTGTGTGTCTCATTATGGAAAATGGTCCACGTTACAATGCATACGGCTCAGCTCTGATTGTTACAGTACAGTTTATGCGGATTAGTAGAAAACAAGATTTGGGGGGAAACCCAGCTGGTTGAATGTAGGTCAGCCATCTAGAAGAGTGGTGAGTGGAGAAGGTGAGGCAAACAACTGGCCATGAGTCACGCTCAGACTACTCATATCAACTGACTAGTACGAAATGCAATGTTTGTCTCACTTAAGAGCAAGGTTAAGGTCACAAAATTTGGGAATTTTTGGTAGAATTGGTGAAGCCTATTGCATAATATAAGGGTTATGAAAGTCACACACAGCTGCAGCCACTTTTCTAACATCCCTTAATGGGGATGTACAACAATAAATCGAGCACAGTCACAGGAAATTGTCATTAACCCTACTACTATCATAGGACAATGTAAACTGGCAATTTTGCTCATCCCTGGGCCGGGGGACACGTTGGTCTGGGAGCAAGGTGCTCGCCTCTCATGCTGGAAGTACCGGGTTCGAGCCCCGGTCGGTGCAGGCATGTTGGAAATTTTTTTGGGGAAAAAATCCTGTCCCTGGTCCTATGGTAAGTAGAATCAAGCACCTAGTCTTCTCGGATAAGGACAAAAAACTAGGAGGGCCCATGTGCACGTTGCACACGCTAATGATACCTTGGCAGTTGAAAGTTGAGAAGAGCAGGCGGAACAAGGCCGCTGCCCGGGCAAAATTCTAAAAAAAAAAGAAAAATCTCTAATGCCTACCACAAAAACACACAGAAAAGAAAAAAAAAGCGAGGTGTAAATGCCAAGGGCAGCGGACCTCTTAAAATAAAGACCTGAAAACACACCACACTGAGCTGGCACAGCCGATTAAATCAGCTTGTGTAAACGGTCATTTTTATTGAGGTATCTGAATCAACTACAGTGTCGTATCATAAATACTGTACTAAATCTGTAAGCTGAAGACGTCCAGCAGTCCTGACACCTTTGGCGGGATACGGTAACTCCGACAATTATAAGGGTTACGTCAATGGAAGAAAGAAAGAAAGAAAGAAAGAGAGAAAGAAAGAAAGAACAAGGTCAAGACCAGGAGGAAGGAAACCCACTTTGGGAGCCCTTTTGAGGGCTAGAAAGAAACAAAGAAAAAAAAAACAAAGGAAGAACATTTTAGTCAAGACCAGGACAAAAGCAACTCACTAGGGAGCCCTTTTGAGGGCTAAGAGAGAAACAACAACAAAAAAAAATCAGAAAGACGACGATGACAACAACAACAACAACGAAACAAGTAAAGGACAAACAAGAACAAGAAAAAGTGAGGTGTAAATGCCTAGAGCAGCCATCTTTCTTTAATAAAGACCTACAAAACCAGCGTTAAGCCATTGGGAATTTCCTGATGTTCCTCTGAGTATACAATGATGGCAACTGTTCACATCTCGGACAACTGTTAACTTGTTTCACTTACATCATCTAAAATTGTGATGTTGACCGTCATGGTTTGCAAGATATCCCCCGCCCCATCGTGCACGGCGCCTGAGCATGCGTGTTCGAAAAGATTTTTTTTTTTTTTTACGGCGGTTGAGCATGTTTACTCGCGAAAATTGGCTGCAATCCAAAATAGAAGACCTGAAACTCGTGGGAGAAAGAAATATAAAAATAATGGCTTTGGAACTTCCGTCGAGAAACCAAATAAACTTCAAAAATTTTGTAGGACTGCAAGTTGGCTGTTGTTATAAGTACGTACCCACCCCTAGGGTTCTGCACTAGGGGAGCATCATAGGTATACGTACCTATCCTTAACCCCGTCCTTATCCTCAACTAAATCTTATCGAATCCCTAACCCTGCTCCTCTACCTTTTCAACAAAAAAAAAAACAACAGGAGGAAAACAAAACGAAAATCTGAAAGAATAATTAATTAAGGCTGTTGTTAGGAGGATTTCAGGAGGAGCTCTCTGGCTCTGGAGCCACAAAAAGGCTTTAAAATGCGTACCCCAAGCGCAAAAAAGAAACGAAGCTTGGGGGACGTACGTACCTGTAACAACATTCTTACTAATTCACAGATGTCAGGTGAAACTAACTTCCTTGTATAAGCGAATCAAAGGAATAATTAATTCATAAACAGTTCAGGTTCTCGTTTGCCCCTGGAAATCTGATTTTAATTGGTAAGGGGACGTTCAAATATAATCTTACACCTTTTTTGGGACTTTTTGACCCGCCCCCCCCACCCTTTCTTACATTTTTCTTACATTTGCCCCCCCCCCCCCATCCCGTAATATTACAATAATACATGTAATAATTATACATTGCACACGTACTCTTTCTTACAAATGAGGGGAAAAATGAGACTCATGTCAAAGTCAATGTCAAAATTGCCTTAAATTAGTTAACATCAACAAAAGGGTTTTTCGTTTTTCATCATATAAATGTCAAAGATATTTCTAAAAACAGGGGCATCTGCTGAGCTATCTTGAAAATCCGGGTCTTGTTCCTGCTCTTTCTCCCCTTCCTCTTCCTCCTCCACCTCCCTTTCTTCCTCCATCCTGTGCCAAGCCCTGTGTCTCTTCAGTGTAATATTACATTGGTTCAAGACCCCCCCCCCCCAACCCCTTTCTTACACTTTTCTTACAGAAGCCAAACACCCCCCCCCCCCTCCGAGGCGTAAGATTATGTTTGAACGCTCCCTAAGAGGATCTTTATATGATTTATGGAAAGCCTCTTTTATTGCTATTTTGAATTCGTATATCTATTCGTCCTCCTAGCATGACAAGGTTCTGCCTCCACTTTTTGGCTGAACTGAGTTACTACACTACACACTACTTCTACGGGCCTTCTCCATTGTGTGTCAAAGTATCAAGCACATTCGATGTCTAATTTGTTAGTATTACTAACATGAAAAACATTCTTTGCTCAAAATGCTATGATGACATAAAACTTCAAACCTCGATTTCTCAAAAGTTGACGAAAGGGAATTAAAAACGTGTCATTGTAGGAGGAAGTATTGTCAAGTGGTTCATTCATTCACAAACCTCATTCATCTAGGAGTGTATGAAATGTGGCTCATTCATTCACAAACCTCATTCATCTAGGAGTGTATGAAATGTGGCTCATTCATTCACAAACCTCATTCATCTAGGAGTGTATTAAATGTGGCTCTGACATGTCATACAGCTTTTTTCTGACTCTTTTTCTGAGCCAACGTCCCAGGCACGATATCTTATACAACATTTATAAAGAGGCTGTCGAACAAAAACTCCGCGGATTCAACAGCATTTGCATGAAATTGGATACGTTAGCCATCATTCTGGCTTGGAGAGCTGAACATGCAAAAACCAGAAGTTGTAAACAGATTTAAGTTGGAATATGGCATTAAGTAGAGAGACCTTGTTGTATGCTGGAAGGTCCCCCAAGAACGTTACAATAAATGTCAAAAGAATTAGAAAGGCAAGAAAATGGGGCGGAGTACAAGTTTTCGGTCATCAAAGACCATCTAAAAATAACACTAAAAAAAACAATTCAAAAGAACAGCCACTCAGCTGTTGCCAGTTCCTGAACAAGGGAAATAAGACATGTGTCGTTCTATGTATAGATATTCTTTATTGTTTAAAATGTTATTACCGAGTTAGCAGCATAATATAAACTGTAACTGTTTCACAGCTCTGGTGGACGGTCAAAAAACAATGTTCTCCTCCATCCATCTGCCCAGACAAAGACTGCAACAACAGCAAGAGCAGCGGCAGCGGCAGCAGCAGCAACAACAACAGATTATGTGGTTCAGCCAAAACTTCCTGCTATGTCATAAATGAAACAGTTTTTTCTCTCTCATGTAAAGTTTCCTCAAATGCAATTAGCCGATCCTATCATTCCGCCGACGAATTATAATCATGTTCCATCAATATGATATTTATTGCAGCTGGCGACCATGGCATTCTGACATTCACTTAGGTTCTGACTTTGGAGGCCACATTGTGCTAGGGAGAAGTGAGACAACAGACAGAATGTAACAGAATAGTAGGACATGAGGAGGCCCTCCATCAGAAGCGAAATGAGACAACAGACAGAATGTAACAGAATAGTAGGACACGGGGAGGCCCTCCATCAGAAGCGAAGTGAGACAACAGACAGAATGTAACAGAATAGTAGGACACGGGGAGGCCCTCCATCAGAAGCGAAGTGAGACAACAGAGAGAATATAACAGAATAGTAGGACATGAGGAGGCCCTCCATCAGAAGCGAAGTGAGACAACAGACAGAATGTAACAGAATAGTAGGACACGAGGAGGCCCTCCATCAGAAGCGAAGTGAGACAACAGACAGAATGTAACAGAATAGTAGGACACGAGGAGAAGCGCCCATCAGAAGCGCCCAGCTACTTCCTGCTGACAACAACACGGGAGCGTATTTAGCACAAGTGATAAGGCGTTGGATTAGAATTCCCCTAGGGTTAAAAAACGCGGGTTCGGATCCGCCCGGAGACACTTTCTAGTGAACAAAGGCAGCAGAGAGGCACCTGGGGAGTCATGACCTAGGTGTGGCCCGGCCCCCTTAGAATGTAAGGAGTTCAGGGCCGAAACACTTGAACAAGGGGGGTTTCTTCTCTGAAGACTCTCTGTTGTCCGCCTCCCCCATGAGTTTCTAGTTACTAGATATTATGTTAGATTTAAACAAAAAAACAAGGGGTGGGCATTTACAACATGATTCTCAAAGAAAACACACACAGAAACAACTTAAGAGTCTTATAGATAAGGAATCACACAAAACTGATTTACCTTGATTTCTCAGAAACCAGTTGATTTAAGACCGTCCCTTCCTCAGTATGGGTAGTCTTTAACTGTTACATACAAACTTTGATTTCCACGTTGCTGGTACCAAATCCGCACTGTAATGAAAATAGAAAAACTCTGACTAAATACATGGCTAACTGGATTACTGCAAATCAAAGAGTTAAGCTGTGTTTTCATGTGTACGGAAACGGCAAGGGAAACATCAAAATTCCATCAAATAGTTAAAAGAAAGAGTACTTCCATGTGTACGCACATAGCCTTTCCATACATATGAAAACATTCTTTTCATTTCACTACTTGAAGGGGTTTTGACGTTTCCGTTGTCGTTTCCTTTTCCGCACACATGAAGACTCAGCTTAAAAAATTTGGAATACATTATGCAATTGTGTGAAATTGAGCATGCTTGAACTGGCAAAGGTACATCTGTTACACAAGTAAGGCTAATACTTAGCGCATTGTCTCAATCCTGTTTTTGCGCAAGCTTTGACTCAGACTTTATTTGTATTTGAATCAACAAGCCAGACAGTCTTATTTCAGTCTTACAAGTGCGCGAGGTCAAGTTTAATTCCACAGTCCATAAACTCGAGACAAGACAGATTTGACTGAGTGCGCTACTGGCCTAAACGAAATTAAACTGAACCTGCAAAATCCAATGAAGGAGTAAACAAAAACCACACAATTCAGGGCCAATTTATTTACACTAAGCTAGTAGTGAGTACCATCTGTTGCAGAAATCTTGCATCTGCACAACAGCTGGAAGAGGGACTTTGTGATCACGAGATCTTGCATTGAGAATCTGTTACATTTGGTTGTCCATGTTGCATGTGGCAAACAGAATTGCGGAATAACAAAACAGACGGAAACTGAAGTTACACAGACCTAACCAGGGTACTGGTTAAGACATAATTTGGGAACTGGGAAGGACTGGGAGTGAGGGAGGGGGCAGGTTGGTCTAGAGGCTAAGTGCTCGCCTCCCATGCCGAAGGTAACGGGTTCGATCCCGGTTAGTGCAGGCATGTTGGATGTTTTGGGAAGAAAAAATTCTGTCCTTGATCGTATTGTAGGTAGGATCGAGCAAGTAGACTTCTCGGATAAGGACAAAAAACAACAACAACAACAACAACAAAACTCGGAGAGTCCGTGTGCACATTGCGCACGTTAAGGATACTTTGTTACTTGAAAGTCGTGAAAAGCCGGCCGAACAAGGCGGCTGCCACGGCGAAATTCTAAAAAAACTAATTCCTACCACAAAAACACACAGGGACGAGAACAGGAAAAATGAAACCAAGAATAGTGAGGTGTAGATGCAAAGGGCAGGGAACCTCCTGAAATAAACACCTAGATCTAAATACTGAAAAAAAAAAAAAAACCCGATGTAGAAGACCAACTACAGCCAGGCTTCGATTAAGACCTTGGCCCGAGGCACTTCAGGTTTGATGGGTTCCTCGTGCATAGAAATTAAATATACGCTGCAAGTCACCAGATTTACACATCAAAGTTGGTTTATTGCATGTAATTGGAACTGACAAGCTATATACATACATAGAAAGGTTAAATAAGTTATATTGTATTATCTGAAGTAAATACATGTTATAGATGCTTCATGACATGTTTCAGGTGTTTGCTCCAAGGCACTTTCGATATTATACCTCACACTCCCTTAGTGTTGGTAGTGGAATTGGTAATCTGATAGCAAAAATTGTCATTTTAATTTTAAAAAAGAAAATTGATTAAGAAAGTAATTTTTTCATTTTTTACATTTTTTTTGTACAGAGGGAGGCACCCTCTGGAGCAAGGGGAATGCGAGGCAACTGCCTCCTTTGTCCTACCACCGCTTCTTCTATAAATCCAGCCCTGACCATAGCTAGGTCAAATGTAACAAAATAAGAAAGAGAAATAGCGCAAAGCCGAGAAACAAATAACAAAGAAACCTCACAGTAAATCACTAAAAGAATTGGAAATGAAAAGGGGTAAAAAATGGCAAGTTACAGTCATCAATAGAAAAAAATCGCTGCGACTTCACCGATTTATTTTTTACGTTTTTTTTAAAAAAAAAAAGATATTTTGTGAGTCACAGTAAGTGGCCCTCACCTATTAATTTAATAAAAAAATTCTTTGAAATAGTCGTTTCAAAATTTCCAGTT
>OZ007568.1:57619422-57641922 GCA_963931925.1 Onchidella celtica | reverse complement strand
AATAAAACAAGTAAAGTGAGGTGTAAATGCCAAGGGCAGCGAACCTCCTAAAATAAAGACCTCAAATCAAGTTCATAGAGACAATAAAGTAGAAAAAGGCCATGCTGCAGTACTTCACTCTGCCTTTGGACGGCAGAATTGTTGTCCAATACATTCAAAAATAAAAGAAAGACATTTTTCAATATCATTTCCATATTACCATTATCGTCACATCTTCGAAGGAATAAAAAATATATTATGTGAGTGTATATGAGAAAACTCACAATAAGTCGGCAAAGCTGATTTTGAGAAAAACGGCTTTGAAGTGAAAATTTTATGGGTCCACACTAACTTCCAACTTGGTTGTTGTTTAGGGGACCGTGGCATGTTACAGGGTAAACTGTGGACGAGCAGTGAACACTCCTCACTATGATCTCTATAAAGGCTTTGTAATTAGACTACGGTTTCCTAACAAGATCCAAAAACTTACAACTTGGCTGTTGTTTAGGGGACCGTGGCATGTTGCAGGGTAAACTGTAGATGAGCAGTGAACACTACTCACTCTAATCTCTATAACGGCTTAGTTATTAGACTACGGTCTCCTAACAGCAATCACTCCAATATTAATGGGTCAATTAGCTATTGCCACTTTTAGGATTAAATGCCGTTTTCTCAAAATCTTGTTTTAGGGGGGTCACTGACTTCAATTTATCAGAGATGTCTTGTCTTTTATTATATGTGAGTGTGCATGAGAAAACCCGGCGTAAGTCGGCAAAGCTGATTTTGAGAAAAACGGCTTTGGAGTGAAAATAATGGGTACGACATAAACTTCCAACTTGACTGTTGTTTAGGGGACCGTGGCATGTTACAGGGTAAACTGTAGATGAGCAGTGAACACTACTCACTATGATCTCTATAACGGCTTTGTAATTAGACTACGGTCTCCTAACAAGCTCAAAAAAACTTCCGACTTGGCTGTTGTTAGGCGACCGTGGCATGTTACAGGGTAAACTGTAGGCGAGCAGTGAACACTACTCACTATGATCTCTATAACTGCTTAGTTATTAGACTACGGTCTCCTAACAGCAATCACTCCAATATTACTTGGTCAATTAGCTATTGCCACTTATAGAATTAAATGCCGTTTTCTCAAAATCTTGTTTTAGGGGGGTCACTGACTTCAATTTATCACAAATGTCTTGTCTTTTATTATATGTACAGAACTCAAAATGTCATGTTGCCGACTTATGCCGGGTTTTCCCATGCACACTCACATATGTACAGAACTCAAAATGTCATGTTGCCGACTAATTGTGGGTTTTCTCGTGCACACTCACATATACACATTTGACAATTATTATTCATCAGAGAAAAGTACAGAAGATCGGTTTTTGTCTTCCACAAGCCGCCTCAACAAGACAGTATAGTTCGATGTGTGCTACATTTCACTAAGGTTCCTTACCACGTTACTTCATGTATGCATGTTAATAAGTTTACTGAGTTATGAAATGTTTATGTATTGATAAGTAAGATAAGCATGTTTAGGTCTTTATTTTAAGAGGTTCGCTGCCCTTGGTATTTACACCTCACTTCTTCTTGTTTTTATTTTCCTTGTTGTGGTAGGGATTCGTTTCTTTTAGAATTTTGGCCGGGCAGCGGCCTAGTTCGGCCTACTCTTCACGATTTCCAACTGCCAAGGTATCTTCAATGTGCGCGACGTGCACACGGGCCCTCCGAAGTTTCTGTTCTTATCCGAGAAGACTAGGTGCTTGATCCTTCCTACCATAGGATCAGGGACAGGAAAATATGACAAAAATCCCAAAAATTCTACCATGCCTGCACCGACCGGGATTTGAGCCCGGTAGCTTTGGCATGAGAGGCGAGCACCTTGCCTCTAGACCATCTTGTCCCCCCGTGTCCCCTTACATAAGATGTGTGTACCACGTAACTACTCTTAAATGCCCCGTGAATGAGAATTGCCATAGTGGGATAATAAAGTTATTCTTATCTATCTTAAAAAATCTTATCAGCCGACCATTCTGTTTGTCCGGCTGTTAAACGCGATGGGCCAAATTACTGACGTTATAAAAAATAATATTAATAATAATATTACAGGTTAAAAAGCACCACCTCTCATAAATTCCCACTCATTAACAACACCTTTTTGTCCAATCTCCTACCACCACATCTTGGCAGTGTTAAGAAAAAGCTGGGAAAGCCTTCGTCTGTCAGTATTTCAAAATCTCACGAAAAGCCGAAACAAATATTTAAAGTGCCCAAATCCAAGCTGGCAGGTTTCTAAATCACTATCAGCACGCATGCCAGCCGGGTTATTTTTGATGCGGTTTTGATGGTTTGATCCCGCCAACTAGGCAATATCTCTCTTCCTGTTCCATTTTGGCAACGTCCTCTGGCGAGTCTGGCCAGATTTAAAAGAACCGTCAATCTGTTGTCTTCAGAATGAAACTAAAATACTATGTACTTATGTCTGTGGACAGGAAATGCGCTTTCGCTGCAAGAGATAGATAAGAAATAGTCCGCTTTTGCGCCGAGATTCCCACTATCGTTACCTCTTCACTCCGAATGTTTCAATCAAACTCTGTCCCCTATTTCAGGCTGCAAATACGCGGTGAACCTGTGTTGATTCGAACTCTGACCATGCCTCGAACTAGGAAAGGTATCTCATTCAAGTTTGTTCGCCGGATTCCGCAAACATCGCAGCGAGAAAATGGACGGCGAGTCTGATTCAAGCTGAATGAGAAACTTGAGGAGGAGACTTAAATGGTCGCCAAAAATGACGATCGATGACTGGAATATTATCCTTATTTTCTATATCAGAGTCTCTCTCTTTCGCTACTTCGCGTATCCATCCCTTTCGTTCTCCCCTGTCTATCCATATAGGTTCATCCATGAAGTGCGTATCCCAGATTTTGCCAATTTTGACCGACTCCTTCCCCAAGGTATGCGTTTCAGATGCAAGACCCAACCCCCCCCCCCTTTGTGTCAAGAACAGATTTAATTCATAAATGTTTCCACTGACTAAATTTTTGTGAGAGAGCAGTGAGTAATTTTTACAAACGTAATTATTGTGCGAGCCAGCATAACTTGGTCTCGTAAACAATTTGTTTTGAACAGTTTTTTTTATAATAGATAGACAGAAGGTGTGGGGAAGGATAGACGGACAGCGTAGGTGTGCATGACTGAGCACTTTTTATATCTCGTGTTTTGAACTAGGTTTAGTAAAGAGGGAAGGGGTGAGTAGGAATTAAATGTTATTGAAACGTCTGTTGACGTACAGAAAATCCGTGATCCAGAGTAAAAGCTCGGGGTTTTGAACATGTTAAGAATTTATTGCTATAAAATTACATTTTATTGTCTTGGGTAATTCGACCTTTGATGTCGACCCAAGGTCGTTGCGTAGGGCTGTTACTTAAAATAACTCAGTTCGGCAGCTGAGCTAGAAGTGGTTGCACCAATCACAATCCAGGAATTAGACGGTAAGCTGCAGATGCAGACCAGTATTTAAGGCCATACAGAACTTAGTTCTGGGCCACATGTAGACAATCCATTTACGAGGTGGTCGGCGATAGTCCTCAGCCAGATGAGAGACATAGAGACGCAGTTGAGCAGTCCATTGTGAGGAGCCTGATTTAAAGCTCCAGAGCCTAAGCTACTTGGTTTGATATAAACCCACAGCGTTTACATCCAGCGCTCTCACTCCCAGTGAGGGCCGCATGGTGAGAGTCCATACTAATTTGTAATGATGAAAGTGAACCGTTCTACTTACTTTTGAAGACAGTTTCAGAGCTACCGCCAGACAACGCATGGTTGTACAAGCATTCTCCATGGCGTGTCTAGAGGAAATGTCCATATCATAACATGTCTCATTGAATTAATAGAATTTAAACTGTTATATCCGTCGCCACGTGCGCGGATTCTATTTGGCATATAACTCATATGACCTGCAAGTAGTTAGATTGAATACGTTAGTCTTTATAGAAAGCTGTAGTTTCATTAGTTAGATTCAGTTGCCTTTGAATTGATATTTATATTTATAATTATATTTGTTACATTAATTCCTGTAATTAAACTGCCCTACAGTTCTGCTAAAAATCAAAGCAATTGATTTATTTAGTTTTTAGAGTGCAAGTATTTTTTTTTGTGTGTTCGTCGATTGTGGGAGCGGACCTCGAAAGAGTGTCAGTCGAAATATCCCCATCTAACCCACATCGCGACACACGGGGCTAGCAAAATGGTGAATGCCCTTAACGCTTAAGTTATAAAACTTGTAGTGACATTCCGCGTGGACTATTGGACTGTCTCATTCATGTTTTATATATATATATAACCCCCCTCCCCCCTCCCCCCCCCAAACCCACCCCCTAATCATTCAGCATGGACTATTGGACTGTCTCATTAATATTTTTAATATTTTATCTATATATATTATCATAGTTATCATAGTTGAAAAGCGTACGTACACTTTCCAGCCCCCCTCCATCCCCATAATTCTCCGGGTACGCTTTTCATGCGCTTGGTACCCCCCCCCCCCCTGAGTGTGCATTCTTCATGGGTGAAAGTGCAGTTTAGCCCTACAAATAGTGTTAGGCCTTTTGATCTGCCCCTTTGTTAAAATCATCTACAGCAGTCGATACTAAGTAACGAGAATGCCCAACACAATTTTTTGGGGGGGAGGGGGAGAGAGGAGGGGGGAGGGGAAGGGGGGATAAACCGCACTTCTACCCCTTTAGTACGGCCACCAACTGGAAAGTTATTATTCTTAATTCTTGCCTATGTCATTTCCTATTTCACGCATTCATCCATTTCAGTCTCCTCTGTCTCGCCATAAGCGCGCCTCGCCGTTGAAACTTTCGGTGTAATTCTTGTTTCTCTCTACCTTTATCTACTACCAAGCCGTTTCCTTCTTTTTCTTTCGCTCAACATTCTTCTGTTGACTTTCCTTCAAAAAGTACAAGTTTAATGCTGTGAACTCCATCTTTCAGCTCTACATCAAAGCTGGCTTGAAACTACAGCTCTACCAACATTTGGTCGACCGGTGGGTCTTGCATGGCCAGTGTTTCGTCTCGGTTTTGCGGAATATGGAGTTATACAGGACCTTCCATAGTACTGAAACTGAAACAAATGTGTCTCGCCGGTTGATTAAAAGGAAGTTCAAGCTGACGCAAAGCAGATTTTGACTCCGTTCGCTACGAGCTTTACTAGAAGACATGAAATTAAAATGCCATTTTTACCATTTCCAACGTCTGGTTGGATTTTTATGCATCCCCGCGCTAAAGACATTCGTCAGTAAGATGTCTAGAACAGATGAAAGTTATACGATTGCTAAAAATGGAGGAGTAGGAAAGATCGTTTTGCAATGTTGCAATGTCTCTCTTTGATTTATAATCGATTATCTGCAATCCGTATCCCTGTAGTTCATGCTTGCCTCAGTCCGCTGGCCTCTGTGCACTTCCCTTTCTTAGACTGTGCTAAATTGGTCGGTTTAAAAAGACTTGCGGGCTTTACAAATAAAAAAAAAAAGAAATGAAAAAAATTGAGGTTAACTTTTTTTTGTCCCTTAGCAAATGCCTGGATCCCGTTTATTTTTTTGTGGTGGATATAGTATATACCAGGGGTGGTCAAACCGCGGCTCGCGAGCCACATGCGGCTCTTTAGCCTTCAGGGTGCGCCCCGTGGAAATAATTATGTTGGCTCATTAAAAAATTTTTTTGTTGAAAACACTTGGTATATGTGTGTACTTTGTGATTTATGAAAATAATGCAGTTTAAAAACACTGCCTACAGTGTTGCATACACGTATTTCTTAATATTTATCTAAAAGTTTTGTAACAAAATGTGTACGTAACAATAAAAACGTGTGTGTAAATTTTGTTCTTATCTTGTGGCTCTCGAACATCTGAAGAGTATCAGATGTTACTCTTACATTAAGCAAGTTTGGCCACCCCTGGTATCTATATACCCATGCTGGTAGCCATGGTTTGGAAATGAAACTTCTCATACAGGTGGGGCAACGCCCACTTTTGATTTAAGCATTGATATCCGGATTTGCGCAAAAGGTGGGGAAAACTCACATGTCTTTAAATCCGACCAATATTAACCTTGTTTTTCCCGATTCTTACGATCAAAGAAACAACGGCATCCGTTCTTTTCAGTAGTCTATGCTGGATGACGCTGACATTGTGGTTTTATCCCTCCGTTTTCTACCACCAGTCTTCGTCTAAAATTCACACTTTTTCGTCTTCTCTTTTGAGCAAGGGTATTAACGTAGATGCCTTGTGAATGCAAAAATCTTTCAAGTTCTACAGTAATGTTTAAAGTTTCGCAAACGACATTTATTTTGCCCCAGCAACCGCTGCGTGTAGAGATGGGCCAACAGCGGTAGACTAAAGCCCATGAAAAACAAAGTCGTCTTCGCTTCGCTTCACGCACAGAAGACAACTGGCCTCACATAACACGGGGCTCGGCATCCAAATACATGAGCATTGCTTTTCTCTCTTAACCAAATTGGCCGTTTGTAAAAAAAAACAACAAAACAATACTCTGGGGACAGGGAAGAATCGTTTCAGTTAGGTCATGAAGTGCTTGCCTGGCCATTAAAAATAGCTCGGCTGCAGGTTCGGCCTGCCGATGGAGACAGAGCTAACGTGGTAATATGTTTTGAAGAATTCGAAACACGTCGGCCACGTAGCAAGACTCCGTCACATCCCGTCATAGCACACTGCTGTGTGCAAGTTGGCCACTGCTAGTTTTTTTCTTTCCTTCTCTCTATTGTCTCTGACTTGACAGTGTAAACAGACACGCTCTTAAAAAAGTTTCTTTTAAGAGATGAACAGAATTCTCTGCTTGAAAATGCTAGAGCTTTTCATGCAAACAAGAATGATTACCCTTTGCAAAAAAATTATCCTCTGCGACCGGTGTACGCCAGCCCCTTAGAATCCTTTGAGCGCTGGACGATAAGAGTTGCAGCAATGGGCGCGTTGATCAAATTTTTTTTATTGTTTTTCTTAATCAAAAACTGTTTACAAAAAATTATATATTTCCACGATGATAATTATGATGCTACAGTAAGACCAGTTTATAAAGTAACGCCTGGGAGTAAAATTTCAAGCATGTCCGACGGAGGTTTAGAGAACAGAACGTATATTTAACAGAATTCTGATATCGTCTCCATCTCTTTGGAAAACTAAGCCAAGCTTTGCTTTGTATTTGGGGACCACCTGAACCTTTTTCAGACCGTCTTGCTGTAGTTCCAATGTAGGCAACAATACTGACAACGTCTAAGTTTCGAAATATAAAAATGATATCATTTGGCATTTCTCACGACCTCATAACAGTAATACAGAATACCAGTGGTGAAAAACAAAAGCCACGCTATTTCATTGCCCTATGAGGAATTCCTGTATTCTGAGTAAGCTCTCGTTCTAGACCAGTGATTCTCAGAGTCCCAGGACACATGGCGACATTAGTACTAGTTTGTTCTACATCTATTTTCTGAAAAACTGGAGATCTTTTGATTCCTGGAAGAGGTATAACAAATGCGCACTTTGAATTTTTGACACTTGTTTTAAAATGCGAATGCTGTTGCAAGTACGTGCGTCCCCCAAGTTTTTGTGGCTAGGGGTACGTATTTTAAAGTCGTTTGTGACTCCAGAGCCAGAGAACTCCCCTCCGAAATACTCCTAACAACAGCCTTAATTAATTATTCTTTCAGAATTTCTTTTTGTTTTCATCTTGTTTTTGTTGTTGTTTAAAGGGTAAGGGGCAAGGTTAGGGATTCTATAAGATTTCGGGTTGAGGACAAGGTCGAGGTTAGGGATAGGTACGTATACCTACGCGGCCCCAGTGGAAAACGCATGGAGTGCGTACATACGAGTAACAGCAGCCTTAAAAAGCGGCGCAGATCAAGCTCTTTCACAGTTCAGATTTTGAGTTGTGTCCACTGCTAATCTACAGCTTACTGTGTAAAATACTACTGTCCCCTAACTACCGCAAAAAAAATAAAAAAAATACCAAAGCCCCAAACGTTTAACTTTGAATTTCTCAGTTGTGCAAAAAAAGTGGAGTTGGAACAAATTAGAACTAAGGCAGCGACATTCCTCCTTTTGCCATCCCAGGTTTTCTCAATTCCTTCTTTTGCGATCCCAGGATTTCTCAATTCCTTCTTTTGCGATCCCAAGATTTCTCAATTCCTTCTTTTGCGATCCCAGGATTTCTCAATTCCTTCTTTTGCGATCCCAAGATTTCTCAATTCCTTCTTTTGTGATCCCAAGTTTTCTCAATTCCTTCTTTTGCGATCCCAGGATTTCTCAATTCCTTCTTTTGCGATCCCAAGTTTCCTCAATTCCTCCTCTTGCGATCCCAGGTTTCCTCAATTCCTCTCCTGTTTTGAATATTCGGTCTAAAGCAGTAGCATTTTTTGTTTGTGAACTGTTCATTCAGGATGGCATCTCCAGTTGTGTATACTGGTATTTCATTTGGTATTACTCGTTGGCCCGCTGGCTCGGGGAATACACAGATGTGATTTTTAAAGTTGAGTTTCGATCACCTATGTGTAAACTAAGGCGCTGAACGAAATTTCCGGTCATACTTTTTAATTCTACTCGAAGGAAATTCCTTTTTTTTTTCGGTTGAAATGTCGAACACTTTCTTCTGTTCAGTTCAGTTGTGGCTCAAAATCAACGAACGTATTAAAAATATAGCGAACTTCAAGACTTTTTAATATTATGCCCAGGTACACATTTGCATCTTTCTAAGCGTAATATGATATTTTGTAGAACTAGATGAAGTTCCCGGGATTATCCGGGATAAACCTGAGAGCCCACCGGTCCATCTCTCTCTTTCTGGTCTAGAAAGCTTCCCATAATCTACAGTCTTACTACAAATTTCAAGCGCACCAGAGCACTACTCACTTATTTCTGATAGGGAAACCATGCGCACTGAATTGAACGCATATTCATACATCGTTTCCGGTGCGATGGGCTTACTACAGGGAGCCAAAACAAAGATCATTGTATTGTACACTTTTACAACTTTTTATTTAAAAATACCTGAAACTTGAATGAACACAATCGGTCGATATAAAAGCGATTGGATTGGATTAGATGACACTTAAGAAAATTAATTTTACAATTTTTGAAGCTGTCATTTAGGCTGTAGCTTCGAGCAAAAAAAGGGTCAAAATTGCACCACAATGAATTACTCCCATGGCCCACCACAATTTTTTTAATAATAAGATTTAAGGCTCAGCGATTAAAAGGCCTTTCGTGATTACATTCATCAAGGCTTTACTTCCTTTATGATATGATGTTGATGATCACACATTCAGTGTACGGAGTGCGTTCTTTCCCAGTTTGGAGTTCCTCCTTTGACTGAAATTCTTCCCCAAATCCTGAACCGGCTAAAATTCCTCCCCATAGATGCAAAATTCTTCCAGTGGGAGCTTTATGTGTCTCCCTTTGGAGAATCGCTGTTCTAGACCAGTGGCTCTCAACTTTTATCAGACAATCGCTCCCGCAGACTCCAATGTTCTTTCATCGCCCCCTTCTCTCCCCCCCCCCCCCCCCGAAAAAAAAAAGAAAACTGAAAACCAATTGGATACATTTTACAAGAAGACGGTCTCCTCACGCATTATGATGCTAAGTTTCTCAAAGCAAATGCTTAGGACAATAGACGTGTTGATTATTCATTATAAGACAGAAAACAATAATTCTTTATTAAATGCACGCAAAAAAAAAAAAGCGTCTTTGCTGTTCATAAAACCCATCTACTGGTCGTGCTGTTCAACAAGTCAGTGACTGCCATGCATCTATTCTGCCCCCAAATTGTCCTCAAGTCATGTCTCCCCCCCCCCCGGTCCTTTATCGCACCTCTTCATCTTTTTCGCCCCCTTGTCACTCATTTCGCCGGTTTTGCCCCCCCCCACCCACCCCACCCCCCTCACCCCACCCCACCCCCCCCCTCGAGAAATCAAAAGACATCCCCTGAGGGACGATATCGCCCACTTTGATAACCACTGTTCCAGACTATCCCATAGGCGAAAAAAAAACTATTTCAAAAATTTCTCCCAGGGATAACAAATGACTCTGGCGCCTCCACAAATGAGCAACGGCATTGTGAACAATGTTTACATTTCTGTAACATTTTCCCCCTGTTCGTCCAATAAGCCTCGCCAATCTTCAAGTAGAGCGTCCAGGCAGTACACAAACATCGGGGACATAAAAATAGCCAGCATTGCAAATACCAACAGTTGAACCAAGTGTGAGATTATGGGATGGATGAATTATGATCGTGAGATTTTTTTTTTTTTTTACATTTAAATGAAGTTGGCAAGTGTAAGGTGTAACTCAGGACAGGAATGTTCCTTTGCCAAATACACAATGGCAAACTACAGTAACACTTAATTGTAAGGAGGTATTTGTCTCACTTAATGTAGAAAATTAACGCCGGTTGAATCAAACACTTAATCAATCAATCAATCAATAAATTAATCGATCAATCAAACTATCGATCGATCAATCAATTAACCAATCAATCATTCTGTTCCTCTCCCTCTCTTTCTCTCTCTCTCTCTCTCTCTCTTTTTTTCTCTGTGTTTAGGTCTTCATTTAAGGAGGTTCGCTGCTCTTGGCATTTACACCTCACTTTTCATGTCTTTATTTTTCTTGTGGTAGGGATTCGTTTTTTAGAATTTTGCCGGGGTAGCGGTCTTGTGCGGCCTGCTCTTCACGATTTCCAACTGCCAAGGTATCTTTAACGTGCGCAACGTGCACACGGGCCCTCCGAATTTTTCGTCCTTATCCGAGAAGACTAGGTGCTCGATCCTACCTACCACAGGATCAGGGACAGGAAAATATGAGAAAAATCCCAAACTTCCTACATGGGTGCGGCGAGCGGGATTTGAACCCGGTACCTTCGGTATGAGAGGCGAGCACCTTCCTTTAGACCAGCGTGTTTCTCTGTCTCACTGATTTCTATACGCTGCCCAGCAATAAGATTTAGGCTGGCGGTACACCGAGTCAAGCTTGTTTTACTTTATGCCAGTACCACAGTCTACTAACAACAGCTTTGCGTAAAGGGGATATCACACTATGCCCGGCACGGCACAGTCAGCTGTTGACAGACAAGAAAATATGTACCATAATTTCCTAGATCACGAAGTCCGGGAAGACCCCTATCATACCAAGCCGGTCAAAGACAATCAGCTTCTGCCACTATTTCTTGTGTGCACATTTTGTTGGCAGCAACTGTCTATGACGTTCCGGGCTTACTGCTCTTGTCCTCAGCATCCGCTCCTCTATTTTTACATAAAATGACGATTAGAAAACTCTCTTTGCCTCTATATTTGTATTTGTATTTGTATAACTCTTTCATCCCATTTGGGAAATTTGCCTTTGTGCCATTGCAGCCCAGTTATAACTGGAGCAGGCATGTCGTCGCCACAGTGCAGCGCCGGTCGGCGGGGTTTTTTTTGGGGGGGGGGGGGTGGGGGATGAGGGAGGAGGGGTGGGGGAATGGTAGGGATGAATTTTTATTTAATTTTGCCCGGGCAGCGGCCTGTTCGGCCTGCTCTTTTCGATTTCCAACTGCCAAGGTATCTTTAAAGTGCGCAAGGTGCACACGGGCCATCCGAATTTTTTCGTCCTTATCCAAGAAGACTAGGTACTCGATCCTACCCCCAAATAGGATCAGGGACACGAAAATATGAGAAAAATCCCAAACTTCCAACATGCCTGCACCGGCCGGGTTTTGAAACCGGGACCCTTGGCATGAGAGGCGAGCACCTTGCCTCTAGACCACCCTTGTCCCTATAGCAGTGAGGAGCAGAGTGGAACAAATGCTGTAGACACGTATGCAGAGGCAAACAGTGTTTCAAGTCAAAGTAGCGGAGCGGAGCCGAATCCGCGGGCAAGAGCGGTTAGTATAATACGCCCCACCCCCTTTCTAATACTTTGTTTTGACCCTGAGCAGGACGTCTCTCTTTCCTACAGCTGGCTCAAGACAATGACAACGCGCCCGAACTAGTGCGACATTTTTATTTCATTCAGACTCGCCAGTGGCCGAGGCCATGTAACTGCATAGTACACAACTCTCACTAAAACTGAGACACAACAGAACTGTCTCCGTGCGCCAACTAGCCTGACAATACCACGTCCCCTGGGAATGACAAGGCTCTAACTCTTTTGGGGCAACTTGTGGAGAAAATGATGATTGAAGTTTCATATTGTGCTGATAGCTTTTGTTGACATGGCTTTTCTACTTTTTAGTAATACTTAGAAATTATTCACCAAATCCGCTTGACACTTTGACACACAGTGGAGAAGATACATAGAATTAGTATACTATGTAGTGTGTAACTCAGTTCAGCCGTAAAAGTGGGGATAAAACCCTTGTCATTCTAAGGGGACGGCCATTCGAGGACATTGCTCACGAATGCCTTTGCTCGAGAACATGACCAATCTAGCCCACAAAGACATGACTCGTGGAAAAAAGCTGTGGGTGGAGAAGAAGGAGAGTACTGTCAAAGAGAGGAGAATCTTCTGTCCTTTTTAGCCATCTCAATTTCCCTCGTACTAACAAAGAAATGAACGACTGACATATTGGTGGAAGACAGAAGAAATAATGACCCGCCTACCGAATTTTCAAACACTCAGTAATATGCCATCAAAACAATAGACGTATAATTATTATAACTCTTGCGTCAGTTTTGATATAGATAAAGAGGGTCGTGACAGAAATTTCAGACCGTCCTGCCTTTAATAAATACCTCCCAGGTTACCGGTTGAATTATTCATTTCTGTGGTAAGCTGACCCATGGCAGAATCGTGTGATAAACGACAGGGTCAGAGCGGTCTTACAGCTATAGGTGAAACAGATCTAGCGCCTCTCTTTTCTTTACGTGTATGCGCGTGAAGACGGCTCCAGGAACCTAAAACCGAAAACAATCCTTTTTCCGAGAACCTCCTGACCTAGATGTAACACCTAGTCTTACCCGTACCCGTTCGGTCTCATAGGACTCCACAAATACAGCCCCCCCCCCTCCCACACACACACACACACTACATTTATCCTTCCTGGATCCCACCATTTATCTTTGTCTATATTACTGTCTCTCTATATAAACTTGGACGTAAAGGAAAAAGAAGTGGACACGTTAGTCTAGAGGCAAGGGGCTCGCCTCTCATGCCGAAAGTACAGGGGTCGATCCGCGTTCGGTGGAGGAAGTTAGAATTTCTTTTGAAGAAAAATTCCTGTTTCCGTAGCCTATGGTAGATAGAATCGAGCACCTAGCCTTCTCGGATAGAAAAACTCGGAGGGGCTCGTGTGCGCGTTGTGCACGTTGAAGATTCTTTGGCAGTTGAAAGTCGAGAAGAGCAGGCCGAACAAGGCCGCTGCCCGGGCAAAAATTCTAAAAAAAAAATAACTCGTACCACAAGAACACGTAGAAAAATAGATGAAGAAAAACTAAAAACAAGAAAAGTGAGGTGTAAATATCAAGAGCAGAGAACATACTAAAACAAAGAAGTTTCGAAAAGAAAGCTCAGAAATTCTAGCCCTGCAATCCTCCGCCACTCCGACCACATAGGCATGACCCAAAGTTCGAGCACAGGAATAATATTCTTCCCACGTAGATGTGCTGGTTATGACATCGCACCGCTGTTGGTTTGATGTAGGAAATCTGCCTCCCCCACTGTAACCCCACCAGCCCAAGGTCGAGCACAGGAATAATATTGTTCCAACGTAGATCCGCTGGTTACGACATCGCGCCACTGTTAGTTTGATGTAGGAAATCCACCCCTACAGTAAACCTACCAACCTACCAAAAAATATATAAAACCACGTCGGATTGACGTAGGGAGGCTGGCAGGGTCAGTCTGACCCTGATACTTCACTGTTTTCGGTATCAGCTGTCAGATTCATTTGGTCGTGCAGACCTTGGTAAAAATGAGCCCTGATCTGCTGTTTAAACAAAACCATTGCGAGATAGTGGTGTCTGTAGAATTCTCCGAGGAGCGAGAGATTCTGCATTTTGGCGTGTGGTTTTATCAATCCTGTTGTAAAATATGCAAAAGCTGTGCCAAAAATATCTCAACAAACGTGTCCCTTTTCAGCCAAAGTCAGTCACACTGTGGATTCATCTTACTGAGCGTGTCTGAAAGTGGGGTCATTAAAATACACCAGATAATTACGTCAGAGGAGCGACTGCACCCGGAGTTGTTGTTTTTTTAGAACCAAAAAATATTTATTGAAAATAATGTTAGCAGTTGCCACTTTGATGTCAGGCAGTGACATCTTTATACTCCGCTAATTTTAATGTTCAGAAATAATATCTTCCTGGATGAGTTAATTAATACGCTTCGCATCTCCACCGTCTGCGCTAATTTCATTATTCATCTTCGCTGACCGCCTTTTCTTACTCTCGTCAGTGGTCTTGTCCAAGGCGTCCGCTCCGCTATTTTTACGGAAAATGACGCAGGGAAAAGCCTCTTTGACTCTACAGCGGTGAGGAGCGGAGCGGAACGGATGCTGTGGACAAGTATACGGAAGCAAAGAGTGTTTTATATTTTCATACGTCATTTTACGTAAAAATGCGGAGCTGTGCGGATGCTGTGGACAAGAGCAATTACGTCATCCGTGGTGCCTTCCTTACGTTTACTAGGTCACCTTTAAGGTTAGGCCCCCCATATAAGCTAAGACCTGAGTCTATTCAACCTATGAAGAAGAAGAATGGATAGCTTAGATAATACAATTTTCTGTTTTGTTTTTTCTCTATTTCAAATTATTTTTATTTTACGAGAAAATCTTTGAAAAATCCCCGAGTAACCTTCTCAGCTGCTGCCCATCTCAATGAATGATTAACTCATAAGCAAAAACTGTTTTCATTCATTCGTACATCCTCACCACATCTTCTTCTGCTGCTTCTTTTCAATACGCTGCCCTAGTCCTTGTTCGTGTCACGAGTGGAGTGAGTGCAATTAAGGGGATTGCTACAGAGCGGGTGTAGAGTAAGAAAGGCTCACAGTAGACAGCAAGTTAAGCGTGCTGTTGTGAGTAGTGGGGGCGGGGTCTGAAGGAGGCGAAAGCGCGGTATTACTATCACTGCAAGTTAGAAGGTCCTAGGGATCGGACCTGTGAATAAAAGCCCATCGGGCGGACATAAAGGGGAAGCAGTCGAGAAGACTAGTGAGAGTCTTTCCAGTTATGACTGGTGTCGGGGACGGGCCGCAGAGCCACCTCGATGAGCACAGGGGATAGGCCAGCATAGGGCCGGAGGCCACACATAGGCCAGAAGTGAGGCTGTCAGTGTAGGACAGTAGAGGCACATAAAGTCGTGGCAGTCAGGCCACGGACAGGGACGTAGATATGAGAGTGAATGAGATACTATATTGTTGCCATGTTGATAGGCTAGTGAACTGATACTATGTTGTTGCCATGTTGATGGCTATGGAAATAATAATGTGTTATTGCCCTGTGGAGATGCGAGTGGAATATTAAGGGGTATGACAATAGGAAGGTGATATTGAGAGACTGCGGTGCCAGTAAATTATTAATGTACTATTAAGACCCTGAGGGAGAGGCTGAGGCCGAAGTGCCTTTAGGAGTAACTACCGGATTGTGGATCCGAGGGAGAGTGTGTGTGAGAATAAGGCCGTTGTACGGCAGTGCATTTCAATAATATAATGTATGTAATTGCGCTATTATAGGTATAATTATGTTTAATAAATGTGTGAGTCTGATGGGTTGTTCTGTTAGGTGTTAAACTTGTTTGTTCGTGATTGTTGTCCTGTCATACTTATTACATCTCCCAGTCTGGGATTTGTGACACTGGGGGCTCGTCCGTTGTGACACTGGGTGCTCGTCCTGTTTACCTGTCGTCATTTTGACAGTGTGTATTCGTTATATCTAGTTGTTTTTCTGTTGTGCTAGGAATTCGTGCTGTTGTCTTTGTTCGTGGGATGAATGGAAATTTCATGATGGTATGATTTATGTATGTTTATGAATAATAATATGTATTGATGCATGTATTTTGATGAGTATGTATTAATGTGTACTTAAATTTCTGCAGAGTGTGTGTGCCAGCCTGTAGAGGTCAAGCAGCCAGAGCTCCGAGGAAGGGGAGAAATTGAAATCTAGGGTCAAAGTTAAGTAAAAGTCAAAAATTTTTGTACCCTGGATTAAGGGCTGTCGTTTCTTCTGTCTTTTTCCGCTGTTTTTCTGTTTTTGTCGTAATTGATTGTACGGGCGGTGGCGCGGGTTTGCTGTGGTGAGCGTAGTTTATCCTCTTCGGGAGGTGGGCTAAATTTGGAACTTCGTTCATCACAGTGAACAGTTCTATAGGGACCTGTATTTTTGTTTAGATTGTAGCGTTCTATCTTCCTCGTTGTTTTAGGAAGACGTTTCTCTTGTCCTTCTCCTCCCTATCTGTAGATACGTTCCTTTTTTTCAGACTCTGTTCTTGTTCGTACCGTGTTGTGTAATCGGCGTAGTAGGTTGCATTTTTTTTTTCCATTATAGTTTTTTTTTGTAGAAGCTTGTCCTAGTCGGGTTCGTTGTCCTTGACGTACTTGTGGTCCTTCTACTATATTTCTTCATTCTTGTCGTTTCTATTTTCTTTTATAATTAATAGTGCATACATTTTATAGATATAGAATTAGTTTTGCTGTAAAGGTAAATTTCTGAATTATATTCTGAACCGGGTATTGTTATATCTGGTGTGATCTCAGGTCTCTGGTCGTGTCGTTAGTATCATACCGACAGGTTAGCCGTTTTTTTAAATATATACCATAACCATAAATCTGTGAAATGGCGGAACTCCAACAACTAATGAAGTTGGGTAAGGAACTTGGCCTGGAGGGAGAAGAGCTACGCGGCTGGATTAAAGAACAGCAGGCAGAAATGCGCGATGAGCGTGCTAAGGATAGAGAACAGGAAAAAAAGGATAAGGAAGAGGAAAGAGAGGCTAAGGCTCAGGAGCAGGAGAGGGAGTTTAAGTTAAAGGAGTTAGAAGATAAGCAGCAGGAGAGAGAGGCGCGAATAAGAATCGCCGAGTTAGAACTCAAGAAGAATACGCCAACGGAAACGGTTGAGCGGCAGGTACACAATAAAGGTGGCGTTAGGATTAAGCTCCCTACGTTCGACGACCGGAAGGACGACATAGACGCCTTCCTTTACAGGTTCGAGCTGAACGCACAATTGCAATGGGGGGAAAATAAGGAATTATGGGCCACGTACCTGGCCTCGCTTTTGCAGGGGCGAGCGTTAACCTACTTTAAAGAGCTACAGCGCGAAGACGTGCAAGATTACGATAAGCTGAAGGCTTTGCTGCTTCGCCGATTTGCGCGTACCGAGGAATATTTCCGGGAGCAGTTTAGGCGAGCACGTGCAGATACCAGGGAGGACTTTGCTGCCTTCGTCGCGAGACTGACGGAGTATTTCGCGAACTGGGTAGACTTGGCGCATGTGGGCACGGATTTTGCTAAACTGAAAGACTTAATGATCCGTGACCAGCTGTACGCGTCGTGCCACAAAGATCTGGTGGCTTTCCTGAAAGAGAACGAACCCGCGACGGTGCAGGAGGCGTCTAAGTTGGCGGAGGCATACCGTACGGCACATCCGTCCAAACCAGTCGCCAGGGCGTACGTCCAAGATGCTGGGTACGTCGCCGTTGTCGAGGGGTCGCCGGCAGGACTTAGGGACAGGTCGCGTCAGCGTGGTGCCTATAGCGGGCAAGCCCAGGGGCAGCGTAGGGGCTATCACCAATCACCGGCATATGGATCCGGTAAGTTTGACCGACCAGGAGGGCTAGGTCGCGGTAATGGCCGGGGGCGAGTTGTAACCTTTGCCGATAACCGACGGCATAGGGACTCTAGTTCCGGTCGCGAGGGGTCACGGGGACCCAGGCCTAGGGCAGCACAGGGAGCGGAGTGTTGGACTTGCGGACGCGTGGGTCACTTTTCACGCGAGTGTAGGGCCGCGAAGTGTTGGAACTGCGGAAGAGCAGATCACATCAGCGTGAACTGCCCTGCAGGTAGGATAGCGGCGAACGTGGACAGTAGCTCCAGTCCATGTTCCCCAAATAAATTTCATCATGCGGCTGCGTGTGTTACATCGGACAACGGAGGCGGACAGTATTCTAAGTGTCCCAGTTGTGAGAAGTTATTATCTTCCGGTGTTTTACCTTGTGGGAGAAAGATCCCCGTTATAAATTCATGTCATACAGGAGGTGGTCTTAGGGTTTATCCGGGGTTTGTTGGGGACGAACCGGTCTCGGTTTTACGAGATACAGGATCTACCGTTGTGGGAGTGCATAGGGACTGCATTCGGGATTCACAGCTTACAGGTGAGACTGTCCCGTGCATCCAATTTTCGGGGGCCATTGAGAAATTACCCATGGCAAGAATAATGATAGATACACCTTTCCTTAGCGGGGAAGTCGAAGCAGTCGTTGGTTGTTTTCCAGGCGCCCAGCTCATCATTGGGAATGTATCACGGGTAGTTTCCCCTTCCGATGAGAACGTGCAAGCATGGTCGCAATCAAAAGGTATTGACTTTTGCGCCGCGGTCGAAACACGTCGACGGGTAGCGGATAAAGATAAGATTAGACCTTTGGCGACGCCAGCGGTCAACCTAGATATCACGCCAGAGCGCTTGGCGAGATTACAAAGGGAGGACCCATCATTAAACCCATGTTTTGGGGAAGCGCGAACCGAGAAAACGAGGAGATATAAGAACGGGTCGTCCTCCTTTATTGTTCAGGCGGGCATTCTGTTCCGTATGTACGTCACAGTGGCTTCCGTTCAAAAGCAGGTCGTCGTGCCACGGTCGTTGATTGCTACAGTATTGCGTCTGGCCCATGATGTTCCATTAGCGGGTCATATGGGAAGTACTAGAACCAAGGAGAGAGTTCTGAAAGATTTTTATTGGCCGTCAGTATACAGAGATGTGCGGTTATATTGTAAGACGTGCAGTGCGTGCCAAAAGACGACGCATAAGGGTCGTACACCCCAGGCTCCTCTTCAAAAGATCCCCACGGTTTCGGAACCGTTTAAAAAGGTTTCGATAGACCTTGTTGATTTAAGACAAAGACTATCTTCAGCCCGCACTATAGCACAAGAAGCTTCTGGTATCGCTTCGAAAAGAGCAAAAGACTATAAAGATAGAGGGTCCAAACTGAGAATTTTTAAGCCAGGAGACAAGGTTCTGTTGTTGTTACCTACGGACCATAATAAGTTATTGATGACATGGAAAGGTCCTTATGTTATTGAGCGAGTTGTTTCAAAGGTAGATTACGCTATCCACATTGAGGGATCAGTTAAGGTTTTCCATGTTAATATGCTACAGAGATTTTATGAGAGACCACAGTATCTGTGTGCACAGACAAGACCAAAGGAGACTGTCTTCTCTACCGCTTGTACGGGGGTCGTAGACCAGTTGGACTGTGACGTAAGCGACACCGAGGCGCAGGAGGAGTTACAAATTCAATTGCCGGAGTTAACCCCGACACAAGGTTACAGGGACGTAAAAATTAACCCTGACCTTACGAGTTCAAGGAGTAGGGAACTTGAGACCCTGTTAGCGTCATTTCCGGATGTTGTTACGGATTTGCCGGGTCGCACTACGGTGATCCAGCACCAAATAAAGTTGACTTCGGATAAGCCAGTATTTCTTAGACCGTATCCGTTGCCTTTTTCTTCGAGAGATAGAGTCATAAAGGAAGTTGAGTCAATGTTGAAGTTAGATGTGATAGAACCATCAACATCGCCGTATTCATCACCCATCGTCCTCGTGAAAAAACTTGATGGATCGGTGCGGTTCTGTATTGATTTCCGAAGATTGAACACTATTACGGTAGGCGATAGGGAGCCTATCCCGTTCCAGGAGGAATTAATAGCTTCATTAGCCGGGTCCACGTGGTTTTCCAAGATTGATTTAACGAAAGGTTATTGGGAAATCCCGCTTACTGAGGAGTCTAAACAATACACGGCGTTCCAAACGCCCATTGGATTATTCCAATTTAAGGTCATGCCATTTGGGTTGGTAAACGCGCCAGCGACGTTTGCACGATTAATGAGATTAGTGTTGAAGGACATACCTAATGTCGTGTCATTCTTTGACGATATAGCATGCCATACGTCGACATGGTCTGATCATATTCAGACACTAACAGTAATTTTTCAACGATTACGTCATTTTGGGTTAACTGCTAAACCCGCAAAGATGGATTTGGCATGTCCAGAGATAATATTCTTAGGACATATTGTGGGTAGAGGTGTTCAGAGACCTGAAGAAACAAAAATTGACAAGTTAGTAGGGTTGCAAATCCCTAAAACAAAGAAACAAGTCAGAAGCTTAGTGGGAATTTTAAATTATTACAGAAAGTTCATTCCAAATTTTTCCTCCTTGTCATCTTCTCTTACTGACCTTACTAAGAAGGGACAACCCGATAAGGTCCAGTGGACGTCTGAATGTCAGACATCATTTGATAATTTGGTGACAGCATTATCATCGTCACCCATTTTGATATTACCCGATTTTCGATCTAATTTTATCCTCAGAACGGATGCGTCGGACTCTGGTGTCGGCGCTTGTCTTCTACAGGAGAAGAACGAATGTCTCCATCCTGTATGTTATGTCAGTAGGAAGTTATTGCAGAGAGAAAGAAAGTATTCTGTGATAGAGCGTGAGTGTCTTGCCATTGTGTGGTCCGTCCAGAAATTAGGACGTTATCTCATGGGACGAGAATTTTGTATCCAGACAGACCACAAGCCACTGACATTTCTGTCGAAGAATCGTTCGTCCAGCCCACGCGTGTCTAGATGGGCATTGGCTTTGCAGCCGTATACCTTCGTTATTCAACCAATTCCAGGAACCAGCAATCATATCGCCGACTACCTTAGTCGAGCCTAGGGCAAGATTTCAGGAGCTTATACATCGGAGGACAGGAACATTGACAGGATCTGTGTGAATGAGTCGACTTTAAAATATTGACATTATAAATATGATAGGAAGAATGGTTGATAGGTTGAGTGGTTTTTTGATTCTGTATTAAGTATTGTGATTAGTTAGCTATTCATGATGTGACACATATATGCATATTGCAGGCCATACGGATCCCCATATTTTCCCCTGATTTCGGTATTTTATATACTAGGGGAACTGCTAGGTCATTTTTTTTAGTGTAGGTATTGCTCACGCTCACTCGTTGACAGTCATCTTGATGCGATTTGAAATTAATTGCATTAATTTTTTTGGGGTGGGGGATGATGTCACGAGTGGAGTGAGTGCAATTAAGGGGATTGCTACAGAGCGGGTGTAGAGTAAGAAAGGCTCACAGTAGACAGCAAGTTAAGCGTGCTGTTGTGAGTAGTGGGGGCGGGGTCTGAAGGAGGCGAAAGCGCGGTATTACTATCACTGCAAGTTAGAAGGTCCTAGGGATCGGACCTGTGAATAAAAGCCCATCGGGCGGACATAAAGGGGAAGCAGTCGAGAAGACTAGTGAGAGTCTTTCCAGTTATGACTGGTGTCGGGGACGGGCCGCAGAGCCACCTCGATGAGCACAGGGGATAGGCCAGCATAGGGCCGGAGGCCACACATAGGCCAGAAGTGAGGCTGTCAGTGTAGGACAGTAGAGGCACATAAAGTCGTGGCAGTCAGGCCACGGACAGGGACGTAGATATGAGAGTGAATGAGATACTATATTGTTGCCATGTTGATAGGCTAGTGAACTGATACTATGTTGTTGCCATGTTGATGGCTATGGAAATAATAATGTGTTATTGCCCTGTGGAGATGCGAGTGGAATATTAAGGGGTATGACAATAGGAAGGTGATATTGAGAGACTGCGGTGCCAGTAAATTATTAATGTACTATTAAGACCCTGAGGGAGAGGCTGAGGCCGAAGTGCCTTTAGGAGTAACTACCGGATTGTGGATCCGAGGGAGAGTGTGTGTGAGAATAAGGCCGTTGTACGGCAGTGCATTTCAATAATATAATGTATGTAATTGCGCTATTATAGGTATAATTATGTTTAATAAATGTGTGAGTCTGATGGGTTGTTCTGTTAGGTGTTAAACTTGTTTGTTCGTGATTGTTGTCCTGTCATACTTATTACATCTCCCAGTCTGGGATTTGGGACAGTTCGTTCTATCTTCATTTTCTGACAAACTGGACGTAACAAATGCACAGTTTTATACTTGTTTAAAATGAGCTGTGGCACTTATCAAGCTATTTCACAGTTCCTTATCAGACTACTAAAGCCGCAAAGTCAACTTGTAACGTCGAGTTTCCCAGTTGTGCAAAATGTGGCATTGGAACACACAAGAACCACGGCCACGAATTATCGGCAACAAGAATAATTAATACTCTGTAGTCCTTCATACTACCAAAGATACTCTACGTGATAAGATGAGACACTCTCTTCTTCAGAGCTCTTTAAAAAAATCGTGCTCAGAATTTGCCCGCTGATTGGGGCGGGGCTCATGGCGCATAGCATGAAAGAATGCT
>OZ007568.1:57534422-57614422 GCA_963931925.1 Onchidella celtica | reverse complement strand
GCCAACAAATGTGTGCCATTTTAATCTGAAGTGTAATTTACTCACCAAGAAATATCCACAAAAAACGTAAAGATCCCAGCCCAGAGGAAATTGCTCATGTTGAGAACACAATGTTTACTGTTGAAGAAATAAACCTCTACAAAATCCTATTGTCTTTAGCCAGTAACATTAACTACTGCAGACTAAATACCTCCCAAACCGAAGACCTCTGAACATCTTATTGCCTGTGGGCTATAAATTAGTCTGTACACCCACCGACCTCCAAGGAACTCACGTAATGATCTCACACTAACTGGCCCACACTAATGATTCACTTACAATGTCTTTAAACAAAGGGGGAACTGACAGTAGTAATGACACAACATTATTATGAAGGATATGAAAAGTGCAATAGTAACTGAGATGTCTAAAAATACTTGTTCTGTTTGTTACTCAAGGATAGAGATCCGCGAGTGTTCTATCCCAGTACCTCCCTTAGGATTAGTCTGATGGCCCTCTGAGGCAGGTCTGGTTTGAGTCAGTGCTACCAGAGAGTATAGATGTATAGAGAGGGTTCACTTCCGCCAAATCGCGAAACTAGGTCGCTGCGGTAAACAAGAAATTGAAGAATTGAAAGAGACCTTCTTCGCCAAAGATAGTGTGCATATCTGTTTAGTGTGGTTTGTTCATATTTTTGGGCTGACTGAAACAATTTAGATCCGTTTGTAAGTTCTTACACCGCATGGAAATGCACAAACCGGTTTTGTTTACCGCAGCGACCTACTTTCCGCTCCATGCTAACAATGGTTTCGAGGAGCCTCCCGTGTCTCACAGTGCAAATTGACCAATAGTGAACCCTCTCTATACATCTATACTCTCTGGTGCTACCAAAGATCTAGAAACAATAGGATGAGACACTCCCTACTTCGGACCTCTAAAAAATCGTGCACACAATTTCCGCCCTGATCGGGGGCGGGGCCCAAGGCGCATAATATGAAAAGAATGCTTGATACAATGATACATTTATGATGCCAATTTGTGACAGTGCTGTTGCCTCTAAAAAAAAAAAGAAAGTAATAATAACAAAATAAATGACGTCAACCAAGGCCTACAGCGATAGCCGAACAGTGAACAAAATTCAACATTTTTCCTATTTGGCTTTGTAAAATACTGCAATGTTCACGACTTGTGCGCATTCGCCGCTGAATGGCGGTGCGAAGTCTGTGCACGCTAAATTCGCTAGTTGTCTTATCTTAGAGTATTTATTTATTATCTTGGGTGCTACTAACCTTACTCCCACTTGTTCTTTGAGGCGGGGGGGGGGGGGTATAGTGAAAGAATAGGATGGATGTTTAAGTGGCGACAATTAAAACTACATGTCAGCGAACATTCCGCGAAGCCCTCCTTTTGCCTTGCTGGACGAAAGATGAGGATATAATATACGTTTTACAAAAAGCTACACTCAAAGCTACATGTCTCTGCTTGGTGGAGAGAAAGAGCAAGATAGATGGTTTTTAAAAAGGGCGACAATTAAACCGATAATCAGCGAACATTCGTCGAAGTACTCCTTTTGCCTTGTTGGACAGAAAGATGAGGAGAGCAGTTTATAAGAAAAATAAAGGGACAAGGTGGTCTAGAGGCAAGGTGCACGCCTCTCATGCCAAAGGTCCCGGGTTTTAAACCCGGCCGGTGCAGGCATGTTGGAAGTTTGGGATTTTTCTCATATGTTCGTGTCCCTGATCCTATTAAGGGGTAGGATCGAGTACCTAGTCTTCTCGGATAGGAACGAAAGAATTCGGAGGGCCCGTGTGCACGTTGCGCACGTTAAAGATACCTTGGCAGTCGGAAATCGTAAAGAGCAGGCCGCTGCCCGGGCAAAATTAAATAAAATTCATCCCTACCATTCCCTCCCCCTCCCCCCCTCCCTCCAAAAAAGGAACCGCCGACCGGCGCTGCACTGTGGCGACGGACGTGCCTGCTCCAGTCGTAACTGGGCTACAATGGCACAAAGGGAAATTTCCCAAATGGGATTAAGGAGTTATACAAATACAAAACAAATACAAATACAAATAAAAAGGCCTCAACGAAACCTACATGTCAGCGAACATTCGGCTTAAGGCTCCTTGTTTGCCTTGGTGGAGAGAAAGATGAGGATAGATGTTTAACAAGGACACCATCAAACCTACACGTCAGCGGACATCCCGGCTAAATACTCATTTTGCCTTACCTGACTGGTACAAAACCCTTGTCAGAGATATCTCCTGGTGCGTGTAAAACGGTAAATTCTACCAGGAAGACATTGCGTGATGCAAAGCACTGCATGAACACAAATACTCCCATGTTCAATCTGACAGCAACAGGAGCTCAGCTGTCTTTGAAGCGAGCGGCAATTTCCGTGCTAACCACGGATGTGTTCGGTGGTGGCTTCTGAAGTCTTCCTTCAAATGTATGGATGGCAAGAAGCCAGATTTCAGCCTTCTACACGCTCTTTGGCATTGTCGCAAAATCTAAGTGGTCTCGTCCACAGCATCCGTTCCGCTTTTTCTTTTTTTTTTACGGAAAAATGACGTAAGGAAAGGTAAAACACTCTTTTCTTCTGTATACGTGTCCACAGCATCTGCTCGCTTCGCCCGTTACAGCTATAGAGGCAAAGAGAGTTTTTCATACGTCATTTTCCGTCAAAAATAGCGGAGCGGATGCTGTGGACAAGACCACTAACGACTAAAAACTGAGCTAGTATTTGTGGGCGATAAAGACAAATCTTTCCAAAAAGTGACATTTGTAGCACTTCAGATTTCAATTTCGGTCTATAAAATTGTCATAGACAAAGTGTCCGTATCGTGAAAGACAAAATGGTTATGAGCAAAAATGGAATCAGAAAACAGATCGGCAAGTGAAGATATGAAGTAACTGTTACAATAGAAGATGTGCCAGTTTTATAATTTTTACCATTACATCCATCCATCCATTCATCCACCCATCCTTCTCCTATCTATCTATCTGTCTATCTGCCTGCATGTCTGTCTGCTTGCCTGTCTGTCTGTCTTTCCGTCGTTCTGTCTAAATTACCTACAATGATCAGATCTAATTCAAACAATTTCCAGTTTCCATAAACGGTTAGGTAATACCAGACAATTTACGATAGGCCAAGGAAGTCTTTTTAAAAAAATGTCCACCATTTATGCAAAAACTATCTCGTAACTGGTCAAAACAAATTGGACGAAATACTAATTATGATTGGGCTGTTCTGTCTGAGAATTATTGACAGAGAAAGTTACAGTGTAATTTCACATTATTTTTTAAAAGAATTACCTTCATTATAGTTTTCAAAATCTTCCATCATCCCTTGGAAATTGGACCAGCAAAAATAATATAAATTATTATAATTCCCATCACGCAAAAAGGAAGGGATTATTATTATTATATCGGGGTCATTTCCAACGTCGATCTCATGAGGTCGGTTAGACGGTTAAACACTGTTCTGTCAATTTCAAATAAGCTTACCACATTTTGATGACGATCACAAAAGTAATGAGTTTGAGTTTAGAGAAAGCACGTGGACCCGATAACGGTCACATTATTCTAGGAAGGGGCAAGACGATCGACATAATTTAGCAGGATAATAGGACAGAGAGGCGCTCACCAACCAGCTGCCACAAAAGTAAATACAGCAACAGCAACAGCAGCAGCAACAACTATAAGAACAACCTTGTGGGACAAGGTGGTCTAGAGGCAAGGTGCTCGCCTCTCATGCCAAGCGTCCCGGGTTCTAAACCCGGGCAGTGCAGGCATGTTGGAAATTGGGATTTTTTTCATATTTTCAAGTCTCTGATCCTACTGGGAGAGTAGGATCGAGTACCTAGTCTTCTCGGATAAAGACGAAAAAATTCGGAGGGCCCGTGTGCACGTTGCGCACGTTAAAGACACCTTGGCAGTTAGAAGTCGTAAAGAGCAGGCCGAACAGGCCGCTGTCAGGGCAAAATTGAAATTAATAGATTAAAATTTATCCATATCATCCCCCCACCAGCAACAACAAAATTTATTATTCATTATTAAATATATATTATTATTAATAAATATTCAAATATTATTTGTATTGTGAGTTGTGAACTGTTGTGAGTTGTGTACTGCGCCTAACAGGCTGCGTCACAATTTTGCTCTGAGATAGAGAGAGATAGAGAGAGAGAGAGTGAGCGAGACAGGGAGAGAGAAAGAAGCAGTGTAGTGTGTTGAGCGCTTCACCGGCGCTCTATTCTGCTCTGTGGTTGACATGTTGCTTTGTAAAGGGCATAGAGCATTTTGAAAATGGATATGCGCTATATAAAATAATAATCATATAATAATGGAGCTTGGGCCCAACTTTGCGACCGCAAAGGCTTTTTTACTACGCAACGTAGAGAAATGAAACTTGGTACATGTATGTAAAATTTGTTAAACCTGTACGTGTCGAGCTCATTTTTTCCCGAAACTCTTTACTTTTCCCAGAAATTCAGTTATAATTATCAGTTATCAATTCATGATTGCGAATACGACGTGATAATGTACTTCCGTCAATTTCGTCATTTCCGCCTCTTACCGGAAATGTAAACTAGAGTTCACGATCCAGCCACGCCAAGAAAACTTTGATAGTGAAACCGAGTATAGTGTTAACTGTTATACAGATGAGGTGAGTGCCATTCATTCATACCAAGAAAACTGTGCGTAAATATTTAGATCATTTTTTACGAACACATGACCCTATGAAAAATGCTCGGTGCGCACTACTGTGCACTGTGTACTACTGTAATACTATCCTATCTATCTATTGATCGCCGATTTTATGTGGATGACCCAAAGCGTCTCGACATCAATGTCTTTGTGCTGATTCCTTTCGGTCTGGAGTGGTGAGCTTTGTTTTTTACCATTCGAAGAATGGGGCAGTCACTAGTAATAATAACAACAACACGGACGTAACATAAACCCATCATAGGTAACAGAAACAATAACCGCAGCTGAGAGCAGTAACAAGAGCAACAATGTTATCTATTATATATTTCAGTAACTTGCAACCTTTGGCATGACTAACTGACCAAACTATACACTCTTCAGGACTTAAATTTGGCAGGAAGGTGGCAATTGGGATAAGGAAGATGATGGCTATAATTAAAAGTTGTTTACTTCAACCAGGTATATTTTAAAAATAACAATGTTTATTGCTATGTAACATCTGTATGTTTGTTTCGTAATATAAAAATATAGTACCGTGCATGTCATAAAAAGTAACCCTATCAAGCGCTCAGTTTGGTGCGTAGTGTTCTGGTGCGCAAGAGTTCTGAAGCAAGACTGTAGTTTATTACTTTTATTATATGAGAGAGAGAGAGAGAGAGAGAGAGAGAGAGAGAGAGAGAAAGAGAGAGAGAGAAAGAGAGAGAGAGAGAGAGAGAGAGAGAGAGAGAGAGAGAGAGAGAGAGAGAGAGGGAGAGAGAGAGAGAGAGAGAGAGAGAGAAGCACATGATTGTTTATTCCGGACAATGCCCGTTTTAGGTCATCTAGTAATTATTTAAGTCCGATGACCCACCGTATCAAGTCTGTTTCGAGACTGTTTTGTCTCAGTGCGGGAGGTCCCTCTTTCCGCCAGCTGGCTGCAAGTGTACTCCATTAGATATGTAACTTTATTACGCATTACATTCGTGGTGTTAGCATCTAGCTCATTAGCTATGTAACTTTTTATGTGTTATGATATCCGTGACGTAAGCACATAGCAATGCAACTTTCCATCTTTTACATTATTTTTGGTATAAATGAGCTCACTGCGTAACGTTCTGTGCCTATCATCTGTATTAATTGTAAACATAATGTAGCGTTTACTGTATAACTTCATGTGCATTACTTTCATGGTGTAAGTATACTACATATGAGCCATCTAGCTTTCCATACAATATAGAATGGCGTAAGTGTGCTAATAATATTGTATAAGATACATTTATCTAAACTTCCTCTTTCATTATAATTATAATATTCGTGATCTGAGCATTACATCTTGCTGCACGTGCAATATTATGTAAAACGTAAGCACATTCCATTAATTGCTGTGCAACTTTATACGCATAACATCGTGATATGAATATAATCACCCAGTAGCTATGTAACTTTCTATACATGAAAATAATAGCCACGAACCGTTCTGTGCGTTACGTTTGTGATGTAAGCATGTTCTACTTTCTATGTAACTTTTCCTCACACTACCTGATGTTGTCAGTTTTTGAGGGATTGTACGGGTACTCAAAAGGAACATGAACACGAGAGATAAACTTCCTGAACCCCCAATCTCGCCTTCACGGACTGCAATGATTGTGTGGCCGTTTGTTATGACCTAGACATTTCCAGCAGGTGCCTGGAATGTTACAGAGGCGAGAGCTCCTCAAGTCCCGACCACTTTGAACTTTCACAAATTTTTTTACAGGCTCGGTGTTTTCTTGTTCGTTTCTGGATGACAGGGTAGGGGTGGGCTTAGAGATAACATTAAGTTTAGATTTGAGGATAAGGACAGAATTAGGAATAGGTTTAGCTTAAGGAATTGACTGCGTGGTCGGAGAGTACGGATCGCTTCTCGTTGGAAATTTAAGTAGTTTTTCTGTTTGAGCCAGGATTTTGCCGATAGTGTGAGGTCGTTGAATAATCGTTTATTAATTTATATAAAGAAAAGAAACAAAAATACCCAGCGCAACATTCGGGGAGATTCAAACTGCTGTAAATGCCTCCTGTTCACGGTGCCGACAATCAACTGCTTTTTACTTATTTCCATAAACTTTCTTGATCAAAATAAGGTAAGCTTGAACAATTCCGTGTCGCGGGCGCCATATCCCTTCTTGGAAACTTATACAGGTTGTGAAATTGGGCCATTTTCAGCGATTTTGGGTCCAGAATCGATCAGAAAATGCCACAGTGTGCGCAAAACACAGCTAGCCCTAACCCTAGGCCTAACTGATACAAAATGTCAAGAAACATCGCGGCTCTCATAAGGAAATTGTTCATTCCAGCCCCAAAATAAATAAGAAAGGGAGTAAGGAAGTCAAATTACTTCAGTGACTGGGTGTTAAAACCGGACAGAAAAAAAAATCAATCATACCTTGATTTTCATTGCCCTAACAAACAAATAAAAAGGTAGCATGAAAGTCCCGTTACTTCAGAGTCTGGTGTTAAAATAAGACAAAGAAATCAATCACACACTTGATTTTATTGTCCTAGGTACTGCACCAGTAATCCCATTAGTGTATCTTGAAGACTTCACAATGATCGAACATTGAACGTCACCAGCAAGTCGATAACAATGCACCCGGCGACATTCTGGAGCAAAGCTTTGTGGTGTCCGTAAGGACTCCAGGAAAGAAAAGTAGGCCCCTTGGGCAGATAGTATACGTTCAGTGATGAATATATACTTTTCAGACTGTGATAGGAGGAGATGGTCGCCAGTGCGATTGTGGACAAAAGTGTTTCTCACTCAGCTCATGTAATGACACAGGAAATCACTGGTTTAATGTATGTTTAGAAATTATGATGGGAAGATAATTTAATGATGTTATTTCAGGGGAAGCTTTGTTTTGAATAACACATGAATAATTATAGCCAATATGATTGGGGGCAAAAATTTTGCAAGGATGACCACCTGTCACTGTGTCATCTATTTTATTTTCTTCAATGAAACTGTTTAGCACAGAACTTTTCATTATGTGTGCCATGCAGATTACACTAAGGTCCCTTACCATGTCACTTCATGTATGTCTGTTATTGAGTTTATCGAGTTATGATATACGTTTATGTAATGATGCGTAAGATGTGTGTACGACGTGTGTGCTGTTAAACACTCGGTGAAAGAAAATTTCTCCTCATGTGGTAATTAAAGTGATTCTTATCTTATCTAATGAACACTGCTCGGAAATGAGTATCAAGCAGATAAATTAGTAGCCGAAAAAAGAAAAAAAGCCAAATCAATTGCCATGTTATTTTACACGCATAATTGTTGTAAGAGAACAAAAATTATAAGCTTAAATATAACGAGCAAAGTAATTTTCCTACACACAGCAGATGGTCAGCGCATTATTGCAAGTTCAGCTCCTTTGCGTCAATTCAGAAATTGGAAGTGCTTCAGCTTGTTCTCAGTCCGTTAACAAAGCCTCTCTAGGTAATTTACCTCTCATTATACAAGAATACCTCCCTATTTAATCAATGCCACAATAATAATAATGGAACTGATGATAGAAACTCTCTGGAAAGCAATTTAACCACTCAACAACGACAGAAAAACGGAAATAGCCGTTTTCAACCAAATTACACTCACTCACTTCAAGAACGCACTGTGACAAAGCATTGAACTATAACAGCCATTGAAATGGATTAATCTTGTTTTATCTTGCCCACCCACGTCCTTCTGAGGATCTTTTCTGAAAATTGCTGTATTCAACAGTACGCCAAAATCATGAAAATGCGACAAGAGGTGGAAAACGGTCTTTCAGGCGTGCACTTCACATGTACTCACCAGCAAGGCGTCGCTGTCACAATGAAACCATTGAAAAGTCCCTGAATGTAAAACCGTCTACTCAAAAGAGAGAAAGTGAAAGAGAAGGACAGCCGTGCACTGGGAAAGAGTTAGGAAAAAACACAGGGAAAACAACATCCGTCCAGTGGTCAGAGATCAGTGTTTGGCAAGGTCTTGCAAGTTGTAGCCGCTGGGGGGGGGGGGGGATAGGAGTAACAGCGTAGACACATTAACCCACATTGATGGCAAAACATGAATCCGCTCCACTCCTCTTTCCCGTACCATAGGCACTATCTCCCTGCAGATATACACGAATGATAACCCGCTCTCGCATTCAGTACACAGAGCCAATCCATCATCACCATAATATGTCATTGACACGATTAATTTCTTCAGCGACCCCGTTACCTGTGGTTAAAAATACCCCCCGGAAACACCAAAAACTTGCACTCTATTTCAGCTGAACATTCCAGAGGTTCTCAATCTACACAAGAGTTTGACAAAATATTATAAAAACCAAAGAAAAACTGTGGGGTCGCAGCAAGGCATAAGGCAAAGTCAAAAATTGGCAAAAAGAAAAAGTTGTATTTAGCAAAGCCTTCCCTAAGAAATAAAATTTATTAATACTCAGACGCTACAATTTATTGCCTTCCCCGTTTCTTTGCGTTTGGGTTATTATTTTTTAAACCAGGATTTGCTACGTTCAACTTTTTCTTTTTGCCAATAATTTATTTGACTGAGAAGTTTGAGTAGAGTAGTGAGTTTGAGTTCGGAGAAGGTACAACGTCACGATAACGAGTCACATTGTGCTGGGACAGAAGCAAGACGATAGACAGAATAGAACAGAAGGATAGGACAGAAGGAGGACCTACCAGAAGGGCTCACCAGCAACTCGCTCTGCTGAACTGAAAATACAATTTAATTAGTAAAGTCAGAAGGAAAATCTCACGGAAAAAAAAAACAGCAGGAAGAAGAAAAGAAAGAAATATTTGGAATTACCCACGGCTGGAATGGCAGGCAGGCAGCCGTAGCTTGGGGTCCCCGAGAAAACAAAGATTCTTGGCAGCTCTTAATCCGCAACTAAATTCACATTAGAAGAGGTGAATATATCAATACTGGTTTTCATTCAGATAGTAGACAGAAGACTATAATATGTATGAAAGCTGTCTATAAATTTGATCACGTTATAGACGGTGCACAGAAAACCAAATAAATTCTAACGTGCAGGAATAAAAAAACAAAACACAAAGAAGATAAAATCTAATGAGGTCTTCTTTTTTCTTGGTTTAATCTAACGAGTTTTGGGAGCAATGACTTGTACAACAACACCCGCTCCTCCTCAAACACGATAAACTGGCAGCGATTTGTCGACTGTCCTTCCCTGTACTTGGGTCATAGGTCATGCTGTAGCACAGAAAGTCGCGTAATTGTTGCGCACTTGGTTCCTGCACCAAAAAAGGGGGGAGGGTGGGAAATGGCAGCAGGGCCATCTTAACATGATCATGGGTCTGTTGCTGCCCCGCTCCTGAATTTGCTGGTCTGCACTGCAATCGGAAAACACGCCCCCCCCCCCCCACCGGAGGAAAGCAAAAGGCTGCGGCCCTCCCCCCTACGCAAACTACTCGGAAATTTCCGTGCATGGGGCCCCCTACACCCTCTGGGCCCCTGGGCATGGCAACCACCAAGTGTCCACACGGCCATGCGTTAAGACGGCCCTGGATGGCAGTCCTCGGAGTTTTGTCAACAGCAACAGATAAGGATAGATAGTGCAAGATCAAAGAAAATAGTAAACTATTCAGACACAAAAAATATTTAGTTAATGTAGAGAATAATAATTATTTGTCAGTAGTAAAACAAAATAATTATTACGAAAGAAATCCTCCCCTTAGAATGACAAGGTTCTAATTCGCTTCCGTCAACTTTGAGAAATCGAGTTTCATGTGATCGTAGCTATTAGAGCAAAAAATTGTTTGGTCTTTTTAGTAATACTTGTAAATCACACACCGAATCTGCTTGATACTTTGACAGACACTGGACAAGGCCCGTAGAAGCCCTGCCTATTGTGTAACTCAGTTCAGCCAAAAGAGATAGAACCGTGTCATTCTAAGAAGGGGGCGAAATGGTGAATTTAATTTTGAATAAAAATATCACCATCTCCCACAGCTTATTGAAATAACCTGCTAGCGATAGACAGAGATAGCATGCAAATTTGCATTGGTTTTTGAAACGAGCACGGAAATCTCTGGCATTATGAAAGAATCTGCCCAGGGCCCATAATAGAGTAAAGACCACCCGGAAAAACATCAGCAGCAGCAGCAACAACAACAACCACAGCAACAGCAGCAACAACAACAACCACAACAATAACAGAACCCTTGTTGTCTCACGTTTCACAAATTCATTCTTTGTATCACATTCATCACCATCTCAACTGGGGGGAAAAAATCAATTTTTCATCAGTTTTCCATTTCATTTTTGATTTTTCGTTATTTCTCTTGAAACAGGAAGAACTGCAGTCAGTTACGTTGTAAAATGACACGACAGCGCATCCCCCTCCTGCCTTTATCTCAAAAGCAATGCTGTATAACATGATGATAATATCCTCGGGTATTTGCCATATTGTTGTATGTGCATTTTTGCCTTTTCGAGAAAATGAGCATTGAAGTTAGGTCGGCAAAAGGGCTAAAACGCATACAACATGACGTTCACAAACGCTTACCTCGAAACGTTTCTAACCGATTGGAATGGCACTCGTACACAATAAAATCAGGAATGAGCGAACCGATTTCATGGCAAAACCTCAAAATCGGCAAAATGTTGCATACAACAAAACGGCAAAGACCAATCGATTCATTAAGTTCAGGATGTCTTACGTTAATAATTCCAATGGCTGGAGGGCGAGAGGATGTCGCTATTAAGTGTAATCTCTTGGGCTTGTCGCCACTACAGCTCCAAATGAATGGACGTATCCGGGAAGCTCCTATCATACTAAGCCCGGCCAGACACGGTCAGACCCTGCCACTATCTCTTGGGTGTATATTTTGCTAACAGAAACTGGCTGTGATGTTCCCGGCTTAGTATGTTACCGCGCTAAGCGGCACGGTTAGGAATAACAGTGGGTTAAGGGTTGGGGATGAGGACAAGATTAGGGATAGGTTTAAGGGTTAGGGATGGGATGATCTTGACTGGATGATCAGGACGTATCTAACTCCTCCAGAACTGATACTATGGTGGAAGTCCTTGAATTTGCTTACCGGTATATATATATTTACGTGCTTTTGTTGCAGATTCTTTTAAAAAGCCATTAAAATTGCCAGATAACCCTAAATCAGAATTGAAAGCCTGCATGTCTGATTAATTTCAATGCAATATTCAGTGTGAGATTAAAATGTGTTACGACAAATTATGTGGCTCATTTGCTGGACGCCCATGAGATTTTTATTACGTCAGTTTATATATATATATAATAATAATAATAATATATTGCATTTATATAGCAATATATTATTTATATATATATAATTATTTTTTTTTGCTCAAGTTTCCATTAAAGTCTCGAAAATAGAAAATGAAAACAGCAAGTCCAAACTGCTAAAGTATGAAAAGATTGTGCTCTAGTTAACAGGGCTCCTCCTGCGTGAAATCTAGAGGAACTTGTTCTATCATTGTTACACAATGTAGATACATTTTGTATCCTTTGTGTAGCATTGGGCGTGGTAGTTGTGGTAGAACCGACCTGTCCTTTATCAAAAGAAGGATTATCCGTTTTGCAATTTCCAGATTAATCTGCATGGCTGCAGTTACAGAAAATGATTTACACAGACTGTCTCAGCATCGGCCTCTATATACTGTAACCCTTTCGATTCCCAAACTCTCTCAGTATAGACCCTTTTCATTTCCCGTCCTCCATACCACGTGATTTGTAAACAAAATGGCGGCGTGCTCCACTTGTAGGGCGGAAGCGGTGGACAACGGTCGAACGATCCCATCCTCTTGTTGGGCACCCAACTGTACAAACCCGTTACGTGCTGGTTCTGGCATAAAAATGCATCTTTGCTTTGAATGTGCACATAATTATTCAGATGCCATCATCAAGGCAAGTTGAGGTTTTTGCCCTACACTGTGCTTTTCGAAGCCGTGCGGCTCCCCGCAAACAACCGTAACGCGGAAGTGAAAAGGCTCCATAGAGGCTGATGTCAGTCTGTACATTATATCCTTCCGCTGTAGTATTACCTGTCTACGCTGGTTGCGCTATGGCCATTCATGAGGCAAAACGACGGATAAAAATTACGTTCGTTTCACTTTCAGATTGCTTATTTTCACTCTTTCAAGAAAAAAGAATCAGAAAATCACTCTTTATTCTATTGAGAATATTCTCATGTTATTCTCCCACAAGGCTGCCACAAGAACGAAAAAAAACAACAAAACTGCAATAGAAGTATATTGTTTGTAGGTCTGTATCCCTGTCCCTACTTCTGATTGTGTTCCTGCCTGACCTTTTGTCCATATCAATCTCTGTATTCCTTGCCTGCACGACTGTCCATGATCTACGCTGATTTTTGTCTGCATGGTTAAGAGGGTTATCAATGCTCTCCACCTGAGCACGGACAAACACAACCACATCCTCCCAAAACATGACAATTTCCTTGTTCAACCTGTATAGTCGTCACACATTGATGGAAGGCCTTTCTGTGTCAAATTGCCATGATATATGACAACGCAAAGCCCCCGATACATGAACATTACTTTTATCTCATTGCTTTGTTCACTGTGTCTACTGTTTTGTGTTCGGGGCTCACAAAAAATGATTCATTGAAATGACTCAGTACCAACCTTACGAAAAGTCTACTTCGGATTAACATGGGGATGCCGGCGGGGATGAAAGTTATTCTAAGCTGGAAATTGCTTATAATATAATTATCGATCATACATTTCGTCGAAACTGACCATCCCCTGCTGCATGACCTGTGTAACTGCACCTCGACCTGTATTTTATCATTGATCCAGGTATTTCATAAGTCACGATGCATCAGCGACTGGATTTGTGGCCAGAGACCACAGATACAACCCGTGAGAAAGTTTGCCCGTCTTCCTGGTATGTCTAACCTCAAGATTACTACAGCGTTCTCGGCGGGTCATCTATAGGTCACACGTTTGGGGGTGGTCAGCTTGAATGAAGGGCAGGAAGGAAACTTTTTAGTGGATCCGGCGAAATCGGGCTTAAAGTGAAAGTCTAAATTCCTGAGAAAACTCCTCCAAAGGGCCAAAGGGCGAAACAATTTCTATGAAATTTGAAATTTGCATACAAAAAAAAAATTTTAAAAATGAAATTTGCATACAAAATGAAAGATTGGCCACTTTTCTGCATTCACTTAAAATAGTTTGCCTGAAATCGTTTTAGAAATATTTTATTTTGATTTTTTAAAGAGGTATAAAAATTTCACCATCAGACCAATCTCACCAGATCCACTCACAATTATGCAGTTTGCAACTCGGAATAACTTTCACCACACCAACCGCAATGTAGTAATAACGTAGTGATAAGCTCTCATGTTAAGGCCCGTATCCAGACAGAAAGTTACTATAAGACGCAAATGTCTAATTTATTGACACTTTTTTCTTTTTTTTGCGCCTGCGTGTTGTCGGACCAAAACCGTACCCGTACGGAAACGCTGAGAAAATAGGGATGGTCTAAACTTCTTTCGGGGGGAGGTGCAGTGTGTCTGGCATGATGTTGGTTGGGTGACCAGATAGTTGGTTCAAATGCTGCAGTAAAACGCTCTTTCGGGTGTTTACTGCTGTTTAACAATCTTTGAAGCAGTAAACACCCGAAAGATCGATTTAACCAAACTGTCTCTCAGGTGTAATTTGTAATGATGCCGTTGTTGTTTAAATAATCACTTTGCATCACTTTGCATAATGCAAGATCTATTGGTAACAAATCAGCCGCAGTCGCCATGCAACACGTATGCTATCACAAGGGCAGCAGCCTTTTGAACAATCGCCCCCCCCCCCCCACACCCTTTTCATAAAAAAAAAATATTTATCTAAGTTAAAACTACTTTTACAAGTCTCTTCTGATAGCATAGCACGGAATATTTGTGCCATTCAGTCATGCCAATAACAGTAACGTAATAGCTCTGTGGATATCTAGCAAGCTTCCTTGTATTATGTAACCTACTCAGTATCATATTCTTGTGTGAACCCGCCCACCTGCCCCAAACTCTTAAATCTCTCTTCACGCCTTTGATCAAGTGTCACGTCTTTATTGCCTTTTCAGCATAAGATCATCACGGGCGTACCCTTTGGGAGCACTGAACACGGGGGAAGAGAACGTCGCAACGGATGAAGAACAGAACAGCAACAATCCCATCCCGTGTGGGCTTCCGTACAACTTTCGAGAAACTTCCGGAAAAACGGGGAGAAAATGAATATGAACGTCATTTAAAGTAAATGTTACATCAGTCCTTCGTTTCTTTTTCCCCTAAGGGCCCATTTAAAGTCTGCGCCCTTTTTGTCGTCGGCGGAGATCGGCAAGTTGGGTAATTCAAACATTTATGACTGGTGTTAATTTTAATGGAAGTTCTTTCAGATAAGGACCGTAATAACAAGGCCTATATTTAGCTGGGTCGGGGACAGTTTTATTGAACGATATATTTATAGGCTTCTCCCTGACCGCAAGAGCACGGGAATAACTTGTGAACTCCGTCAAATGCCGAGGGTTAATTTATGTGTGAATGACACTTGCATTAGAGTCAATAAAGCTGACCCGAGTTCTAGGGGGTTTGGTGTTGATTTATTGTAAGAACATGACTGTCCACTGCATAGCAGTCGTGTAGTTCGAAATTGTGCCATCTTCGGATATTCCACAAGGAGAAATATGACAAATAGAGAACAAGAGATCGCTCAATATTTCCAATGGATCAGTTCAAGTCTTTTGATGTTTTTGTACAAAGTGGATGACCAGCTCCGTAGACAGACAGACAGACAGACAGACAGACAGACAGACAGACAGACAGACAGACAGACAGACAGACAGACAGACAGACAGACAGACAGACAGACAGACAGACAGACAGACAGACAGACAGACAGACAGACAGACAGACAGACAGACAGACAGACAGACAGACAGACAGACAGACAGACAGACAGACAGACAGACAGACAGACAGACAGACAGACAGACAGACAGACAGACAGACAGACAGACAGACAGACAGACAGACAGACAGACAGACAGACAGACAGACAGACAGACAGACAGACAGACAGACAGACAGACAGACAGACAGACAGACAGACAGACAGACAGATAGATTTTTTGACATTGTCACGAGTGGAGTGAGCGATAGTTAATAATTACGGGGGGAAAGGAGGAGAGTAAAATTAACGCACGTAGACAAGTAAGGGAAAGCGTGCATGTTATGAGTGGTGGGGGTCTGAATGAGGCGAGAGCGCTGTATTACTATCACTGCAAGTTAGAACGTCCTAAAGAGCGGACGCAAGAGAAAGCCCAGTGGGCGAACATAAGGGGAGCAGTCGGAAGACTAGTGAGAGAGTTTTTTCCAGTGATGACTGGTAGGTGAAACGATGATTGATAATAGTTATGATTGATGTATTATATTCGTCTATGACCATGATGTAAATAAGTATATGTGAGGAATGTGGAAGTCCTTGATATTGTATATAGCAATGTGCGCCATGAGCGATAGATGAAAGTTGAGTTCATGGATTTGTAGCGAGAGTGAGTATTGTGTACTACGGTGGAGGTGTGTTACCGTAAGATGTTTGGTGAGTGAAATGTGAACTATTGTGTGTACGCTTCATGGGTTGTAAGGAGAGGTGGAGTGAATAGAAATGGTATGGTATTATACCAATGTAATGTTATTCTTGTAGGTGTCGGGGACGGGCCGAAGAGCCACCTCGGTGAGCACAGGGGATAGGCCAGCATAGGGCCGGAGGCCACACATAGGCCAAGAGTGAGGCTGTCGGTGCAGGACAGTAGAGGCACATAAAGTCGTGGCAGTCAGGCCACGGACAGGGACGTAGATATAAGCGTGAATGTGCTAATTGAAATGATAATGTACTATTGCCATGTTGATGGGCTATTGAAATGATAATGTACTATTGCCACGTTGATGGGCTCTTGAAATGATAATGTACTATTGCCATGTTGATGGGCTATTGAAATGATAATGTACTATTGCCACGTTGATGGGCTCTTGAAATGATAATGTGCTATTGCCCTGCTGAGGTGCTAGTGGAATGCTAAGGTGTTATGTTAGGAAGGTGATATTGAGAGACTGCGGTGCCAGTGAATTATTAATGTGCTATTGAGACCCTGAGGGGAGAGGCTGAGGCCGAAGTGTCTTTAGGAAGTAACTACCGGGTTGTGGATCCGAGGAAGAGTGCATGTGGGAATAAGGCCGTTGTACGGCAGTTAAATTCAATAATATAATGTATGTAACTGCGCTATTATCTGTATAATTATGTTTAATAAATGTGTGAGTCTGATGGGTTGTTCTGTTAAGTGTTAAACTTGTTCGTTCGTGATTGTTGTCCTGTCATAACTTATTACATCTCCCAGTCTGGGATTTGTGACAGACATAATCCCTATTCATGAAGATGATGGTAATTCCCATAATCTGAAGTTATGTGAACAATCATGTTTGCTTGAACTTCTGGGGAAAATACAGTCTTGTCTTGCTGTAGAAATATAAACCTGAAACAAAGCGCTTTCCGAGATTCTTTCTTCTCATGAGACTAATTCGGCTATTCACAAGTCGTGTTTGGTTGTTCAGTTCTGTAAGTGACAAAATGTGCAGCCATCGATTCTTGAGCTGTGGCACAGTTTCGTACACGTTGCAAAAGAGCCATATTCCGGCGAAGGTGAAAATCTGTCTCCATATTATGGCGTGCAGGCTATAGTGTTGTTTTGCAGTGAAAGTCTCAATACAGCTCTGAAACTAAGCCCACCACAGATCTCGGTGTATGCAAAGAGACTAGATACAATAAGATGAGACAACTGGTGTTTTTAGCGTGCAAATATTTCGCACCGCCACCTAGCGGCGAATGCACGAAAGTCATAAAATGTGGGGTAGTTTACAAAGCCAATATAGGGAAAATACTGAATTTTGTTTGCTCTTCAGCCTTGATTGACTTCACATATTTCGTAATTTTAACGTCAATCGATTTGGCTATTCTTTCTTTTTTTTTTTTTTTTTAGTCGCAGCAGCACTTTAACAAATCAACATCATTCATTTATCATTATATCAAGAATTCTTTTCATGCTATGCACCATGGGCCCCGGCCCCCGATCAGCGAGCAAACTGTGTGCACGATTTTTTAGAGGTGCGAAGAAGGGGCTGTCTTATCATTTTGTAGTTCCTTTGGTATAAGGACAGAATGTAATTCGTTGAATTTCACGGGCGTAGTCAGTGTACATCTGAAACAGACAAGAGTTCCTCGGTCTCATTAGGGGGCATCTATAAAGTATGTCAGCTCGATTTTGCCGATCTTATTTTTTATCCTGGCTATCCCAATTATCCTAATTGTATTCTTTTCCTATCGTCCACTTGGAATGACGGAGATTCTAATTCCCTTCCATCAACTTTTGAGAAATTGATGATTAAAGTTTCATGTGGTCATAGGTTTTAGTGATGGGACTTTTTTTCTTTTTAGTAATACTTACAAATTACACGCCGAATCTTCATTTCTCCCCAAGTAAATTTGGCCAAGTTGCTCCAGCTGGCCCAAGTAAATTTTGCAGTTTTCATGCTGCGACCACGTCCACTTGTTACAGTACCCCAGCCTCTGCCCCTGCTCCGACCCCTAGAACTAGAACATGTTGGCTGCTCATCATTATCACTACTTGGACTATCACTAGCGCGAGAACTACTGTCATTTTCATCTTCAAATAGATCGTCAGAGTCATCAATAACTTTTTCGTCACTATCAGAATCCAAAACGTAGGATTTCCCCGTTCGCGGTACAGCTCGGCACGAAAGGCGAAAACGGGGATTCCCCGTTCGCGGGGAGAAATGAGTTAATACTTTGACACAAAGTGGAGAATGCCGGCAGTAGTGTGTAGTATGGAATTCAGTTCAGCCAAAAAGTGGAGATAGAAGGGGACAATAATGTTCTGCTCCTATCAATACCCATTTTCAACTCCAGCACGGCTATTTATAGACCGGCGAATATTCATGACAAAGTCAACGATGATTCAAAGACTTTCAGTACCATGATTCCACATGGCCAATTTGACTACTTCAGTAGAAATGTGATTTTCATGTGAGATCCAACAATTCACATGTCAGAAAACCAATGTAAATAAAAATACCACCATAGAAAAAAATGTCGTTATAAGTACGTGCGTACACCAAGCGTTTTGCACTAGGGGGGCGCTTACGTATACATATTATCCCTAATCCTGAACTTATCCTCAACCCTAAATATTATCTAGTCCCTAATCCTGCCCCCTACCCTTTCAACCCCAACAAAAAACAAAAAACCGGGAGAAAACAAATAGAAAATCTGAAAGACTAATTAGTTATAATTAATTATGGCCGTTGTTAGGGGTATTCCGGGAGGAGTTCTTTAGCTTTGGAGTCACAAAAGACTTTAAAATACGTACCCCTAGCGCAAAAAAAAAAAACGACTCGGGGGACGTACGTAATTGTAACAACATCCTTAGTGGTATGTGACTAGGCCTATTGTTATCTGTGTCCAAACACATTATGCTACATCACAGGCGTTGACAAGTTTTGTTATTGAAAGTATGATTAATCATTATATCTGCACACCCATTATCTATTTATGGTCATCAATTCACACCACAACCTCCGACAAGAGAGTTAATTATGCGACCAACAAAGGGAAATCATAATGGCGTCTCATTGTACCCTCGGGTTAACTCCCTTCATTGCATTTTCTGTCTGACCCATTTAACACCGACAAGGGTTATATACGGACATTCACAGTTATGAAAAGACAATCTCATTCAGACCAGACAAATGTCTGTTATTACATCTGATCGATTTGTTACTTCATTCCATATGCAATTCAACCATTAACCTTAACACATCAGTGCTTTTCTTGGCGGTCTCATTAAGAAAACAAGACATGAGTGAAGAATCAGCAAAGCGTTGCATTCGTTAATATTCAGTTCTCAGAATAATCGAACAGTCTGTTGTAAGGGCCCTTGTATAATGAACTAACTGACAGTCAGTCTTTAAAATATAGTTCAGAGATATCGCGACGCTAGATCTTGTTTATTGTTTCTCCATTTTCTGAAAAACTGGAGATCTTTTAGAATGTAGAAGAAGTATATAACACATGCACATTTTAACGCTTGCTTAAAATGCATTCTGGCACTTATCAAGCTGTTCCACAGGTCCGATTTGTTCTAACTGCTCAGACATAATTCTAAAGCCGCAAAAGTCTCCCTTGCGCAAAATGTGGAGTTCGAACAAGCAAGAACTATGGTCGCGTCATGTCGTTCAGACATTTGCCTGAAGAATTCACAGCATGGACGGCATGCCTTAGTTAACCTTGTCCTTAATGAACCATACATAGCGCGGTTTGGCCTTGTCCGGGCATCAACCAAGACAATATTACCTTTACTCTAACCCTGACTCCTCGAAGGGACAACTGGGCCTACCAAAAATCAGCGGAGTTTAAATTTGACTTTGAGTTTGGGTTTAACGGCACGTCGGCCCGATAACGGCCACTTTGCTCCTCTCACAGTTGTTTCGTTATCTCTCTTTGGGGTAGCTTTCAGTCCTCAGATGTCTATAGGTAAAGTGAAGATAAAGGTCCAATGGGAAAAGGCCCGCACTGTCAAGTTTCTCTATATGAGGACAACTGTTCCGACGGTACCAAGGCATTTCCTTAAATCTACGAGTAATATATAACAGATCATTGGCTCAGTGACTTTATAGAACGGGGTGGATGACATGCAGGGACATTATACACACACACACAACTGTCATTCAGTACCCCCATGACATTTTTCTTACCTTGTCTTGTCAGTTCTGGAGAACTTCTCTGTAGACCACATTTTCTGTGTGAAGAGAGCTGTTTCCCGTTAACAATCTCACAGAGTCCCTGGAGCCAACACGGCTCATGGCCACGTATAACTGTCCATGTGAAAAAAAAGGCTGCTGCACATGAATGCCAATTTTTGTCAAAGTCTGTCCTTGTGACTTGTTTGCTGTGATGGCAAAGGCCAGTCGGACAGGAAACTGTTTCCGTTTCATTTGAAATGGGAATATGTTGTCTGATGGCACAATTGGGATGCGAGGAATGAACAACTGTTTCCCAGCATGGGGTCCACATGCTATTTCAGCATCGATGATATGCTCATGTAGGTTCTGGACTGTGTAGCGAGTCCCATTGCAATGTCCATTTGCAGGATCTAAGTTGCGCAGCAGTATGATAATACTGTTTTTCTTCAGCATCAGTTTGTGAGGTGGCATACCCGAGGGACACAATGAGTTTATAAACTCTAGGGGGTACTGGTGCTCATTTTCTTCCACTGAATCGTGACTTCTGTATAATTTTGTTTCGCCAGGTAATTTCTCTAAAATTTTGCCATTTAGTTCATCAACATCCTTGTTTGTTGGACAAATGATTGAACGTGACGCCAGCCAATCAGAGTCATTATAGTTTTCTTCCATACCTCCGAATACAAAATCCAACAGCTCTTGTTCACTTTTCACTGTCATATCTTCAGGGAGTTTCATGGCAAATTCGCTAATACTTTTATCCACCAACTGTGTCCCATCACCGATGCTCAGCAGGTAGTCTGAAAATTCTGTTGATTCACCCGACAAAGCAACCCTCATATTTTCTTTCAGCTGATACACACTTACTTTGCCCCATAAATATGAAGACTTCGATGTTGCATCAACAATCTGAGGTCTAGCTCCATGACGAACAACAGGTAGTATTTGGCGCCAATCACCGGCAAGCAGCACTGTGATACCCCCAAATGGTGACTCATTCCCATGTAGATCCTGCAAGTAAGTGCAAGGTTCTGTCCACAGCTTCAAAAATGTGCTTATTTCCCATTGATATTTCATCAACTATCAGCAGTTCAGTTTTGCGAAGTAACATGCCAGTCGCATCACGGGGAGAAACATTGCACATTGAGGTTTCATTGATGATGAGTGGAACTTTGCATCTGCTGTGTAGTGTTCTCCCATTTGATAACAAAGTTGCTGCAATTCCTGACAGAGCTGTAGCCAGAGCAATTTTCTTGTGTGCGCGCACAGAATCAAGAATCAGGTTAATAGTGTGAGTTTTTCCAGTTCCTCCACTGGCATCCAGAGCAAAGATCTTTCCATATCTATTGAGAACTGAGTCCATTACTGCATCAAAAACTACTTTCTGTTGCCTATTAAGTTTTGGATATTCATTGTGGACTTTGTCTCTGAGCGCATCACAATTCTGATTCATTTCCTCGAAGATGATTGTGGGCATTCCATCTTGATCTCTTTCTATCTCTGCTTTTGGCAGCTGAAAATCCTTGTCGAAAAGTAGTCCTTCATGATCAAGTATTTCTTGAAGGTAGATCAGTACCTGATTTTCAATGATGTTGCTGAGCTGATCAGTATTGTGTTGCCTCATAACACCCCTACACAGTTCCATTTTATGTCTGTTCCAGAACTCTAGAGGATTTGCTGGTCTGTTGTAAATTAAGATTGTAGCCTTGGCCTTGGGTCAACAGCACCTTCCACAAAAGTAGTAGCATTAAGAGCAAGTCCACATGTTGGCTCTCTTTTTCGTTGTCTAGGTCGATTTTCTACTATTTCAATCTCATTTTCTAGATCTAGGTGTTGACGATGCCTGACCCTCTCCTCCTCCTGAACTCTTCCAGTGTCTTCTAGCCTATCCCTCTCCTGAGCTCTTATATTGTCTTGTCTACGCGTTCTAGGAGAAAAGCAGGTACGATTGCTCTTCCTAGGCATTGTGCAACATTTATCTGGTCTATCACATGTTGCCACTGTTATTTACTAAATTTTATAGAGTAGATCTAACCTGAATAACACCACTGCACGCCTCACATTCACATGCAACCAAGTTTACTTGAAAAAAAGCTAACACCACTGACGCGTGCAAGAAGTGATACAATCTCATCCACATTCAGATTTCCTGCCTTTTAGAGAAAGATGACTTGTAAAAAAGCCAAATTTTAATTTAACAGAGGCCAAAAATAGGCCATACAGTTTCTTTTGTAGGCCATTATAAAATTCTTTTCCTGAAGGTAGGAAAGTCTATTTTTCACAAACTTAAATTTGAAAATAAGCTATGCTTGTTATTCTGCTGTCAAACAAAAAGTCGAAGGGTAGAACAAACATTACTTATATCACAATTTTTGCAGACCAAACTTAATTATGTGGAGGCCAATATTTTTCTTTTTGGGTGAAAAATATGCTAACTTGGCAAGTACTGAAATAAATTACTGTCCCGGGCAAAATGGCTTAAAAATAGGTTCGGTGAGTCATGGTGAATTCTCACCATTTCTATTCGCGATAAAAGCAGCAAAATATGATATTTTACCAAGCATAAAATTCCTTTCTCATTAGCATCCTGCACATTTCCACTGGTCAACTAATGTAATGCATATTTTTGTATAATTTTTTGTTGTTTCTGTGGATCAGTAAGTGTGTCAACAGTTAGAGCAGTGTGTCAACAGTTAGAGCCCTAGCTCCATTATAGTATGATGAAGTTTGTTTTGTCAATACCAACTCTAGGACTGTTATTCAATCATCAAAGTCAAAATTGGGCAAAAAGAAAAGGTTGTATGTTGCAAAGCCCCGCGTGAGAAATAAAACCCAAACAATACAAAGCAAACTTCCCGTGCTTCCATGCTTTTGGCGGACGGACGTGCTTTGGTGCTGCTAACGAAGCAAGAACTAGCAGCTAAGTAAACTGTTTCACTTCGTTCCTGTTGAAGTCTTTTATTGTTCGTTTATTTCACTTGACAAAGGCTTCACTTGACACTTGGAAAATTTGTGTATTTTCTGTCTTCTCTTTAGTTTGCTTTGTATTGTTTGGGTTTTATTTCTCACTCGGGGCTTTGCAACATACAACCTTTTCTTTTTGCCCAATTTTGACTTTGCTTTTAGCCCTGCTGCGACCCCACAGTTTTTCTGTGGTTTTTATGATATTTCGTTAATATTCAAGGATCAGCATTTTGACTGATTTAAAACTCAATAATTTATCAATTTATTCTGCGGATTCACTAGAATTATAACATTATATGATTCACTTCCTAGTTGACAAATAAGAGTTTCAAGACCCCAACAGGACCACACCAATCTGCTATAGAATTTGGTCCTACTTTCCAGGCCCACATCAATTTATTGAGCGATTCTTAAAGAAGAAACAATCCGCTGTTGAAGTAGGCTATGTTCCATTGATTTGCTGTGGATTTGGCATACACCAATACTCAAAAATAGAATCTGAAGTTGAATTTCCCAAGATCAAAAAGAGAAGCTTTGCTGGAATACAGAAAAGGAATAAGAAGGTCTTCATAATTATTATGTACCAAAATAGACTGTCTTACATTTTTAGCCTGGCTATGGTTCGTCAGTAATCATGGAGGAATTTCAGACATACGGATCTAATCCGCCGGATCTAGAAAAGCCATCCGTATTTTTTCTGACCAAATATGGAGCTGGGTTAAGCCCGTGAACTTGGAAAATCAGATTCCCCAAGATCAGGGTTCAGGCATTTGTTGCAGTTCTTTATATTTATCAGTTTTTATGTCAGGGCTAGTAGTATTGACTGTGTGACGCAGTGCAGTGGCGTGGACAGCGTCAATGGGACTTGGGTTAGGATTACAATTACTTGCTAACCTTTCCGTACACATGGAGACGCTCTTTCTTTTTACTACTTGATGGGTTATTGACGTTTCCGTTTCCGTGTACATGAAAACATGGCTTAATTCTTTAAGTAAAGCTGACCTTGACTCTAAGCCTACAAAAACACTTGAAAAGCACAGACATCGCGGTCTGTATAACGGCGATTTCTGCAAAGAAATGATGACGGATTCATGAACGGCAAGATATCTGGAAAACATTCTAAACTCCGTCCGTGATAATCCTTAGTATTCATTATTTCTATCTTGAAATTATACCTTCGAATGTAGTCTTGTCCGGTTTTATACAGTTTCTTATTCTCAGTCTGTGCAGAGAAATTTCTTTGTAGACGTTCTTATCTCTTTTTTCTTTATGTTGTTGTTCGCGTTCTGACTTCTTGTTTGTTGCTTTGGCGTGTTTCTTCTTGTTGCATGGTTTCCATCTCTCTTCGCCTTAGCCCTCAGAAGGGCAGTAGTTTGTAGCCCTGAGAGAGCGTTTTTGGGCTCGCGCCATTTTTAATCTCTGTTAGTTCTTGCCCCCCCCCCACTTTTTTGTTTTTATTTGTGTCTTCCTTGCTGTCAGCACCCGGGGAGATGGAGATAATTATTATTCCTTCTTTTTCCCTCTTCCTTCTTTCTTGTCGTTCTCTCTATATTTCTTCCACCCACCTCTTCCCTGGGCGTTCACCTCCATTTTCTTCTTTCCTTGTCTCTCACTATAACATTTCAAACATGATGTCGGTCACCGCATTAGAGCAGAAAGACCAAACTTTGACATATAAGGTGAGACTATTCTCTCTGGCACGATGGAAGTATGACATTTATAATTCATATCAGCTTTAAAAAGTTTGTGTACGCATGTTTGTGTGTCTGTGCGTGCCTAAAAGAGGGGCAGTGGGTATGGTCAATTTCGCTCTTGATTCAAGTCTGTTCTGCCTCGGTTTTGCGGACCTTGCAGTTAAACAGCACCTCGCGCACAAGTGAGACTGAAACAAATCTGTCTCTCTAGTTAATTCAAAGGACGTTTAGGCCTGAGTTAAAATTGATGGAAAAGAAGACTTGAGTCAGTGTGCTACTAGGCCTTACTGAAGAACACAAAATCTACTGAAACATGGATGACATCACACATTACCGTGCCGGGTGAGGTATCTCTTATGTCAGGGCCGATTTTCAAGGAACATTCTCATATTCAAATCTTGTTTTATTAAAGCCTGGAATGGAAACTATCGTAACTCATTTCTCGAGTATTTACAATTTGTTGATTCGTTTGCTCAAGAAAAACCAATCTTATGCTTGCCTGAACAATTAATCGATCATTCAGTAGTTTGTTTGATTGACTGATTGATCGGCAATTGATTGAATAGGGATTGCCATCACTGATCGACTGATATATCGAACGACTCAATGATTGCTTGATTGAACAATCTGCCAGTGAGGTCATTTTCCACCACATGCAATCTCTTTCAAGTAAAATTCCAAAATTTGGGGGACTTTCGTTTCTGTAACTAGTGGGAGTTTTCGAAACCTGTATAATACATACTTCTATTATTCTTTTTCCCACCCCCTCCCATGCTATTCGAGGGCCTGGAATCCGCCCCTGATTGGATGATGCTACCTGTGCAAGGCTGGTGCTGTGATGACCTGGATAGTGCGCTCCCGATCACAGCATTCTCCTCAGGGCAACGCCTGGGATTACATCAACCCAAGTCACTCTAATCTGGGGACAAATCATCCAGACGCGTTTGGCACGGTATCCCACCCCCCAAAAAAACCTCAAGCAGGGCAAAGTGATTACAGAAACGGTGGTTACCTCGAAATAGCCACAGGGCAGAGGCTTAAAATCCACTTATCGTGACTAAACTTGGCCGTAGTATTTTAGAGTTACGATCATCAGACCGATTTTTACAAGCTGATTGCGATTCGCATGGTCGTCAATGGGGGATTAGGAGATCAATTGGTTTTTTTCGATCCTCCGGGTATTTGTTCAGCCCTCGGGGGGGGGGGGGAGGGGGGTTAGATGAGTCTGTGATAGGTAAATGAATGTAATCATTTGCGTCACCTCCATGATGTTGGTACAAGGTTAAATACTGAGAGATAATAATATGAACACTAAGGCTGGTGGCCCACGGAGTCAAGTCCATTTTTTTTTTTGGGGTTTTAGTGTTTTAGTGTGAGATGTGAAACATGGAGTTAAACTGGACTTAACGTACTGGCGACACTCAAACTAGACTGTCTCACTAGTTCGGGCGCGTCAAAACTGTCTTGAATCAAGACAGAAAAAAGAGAGTCAAAACAGACGCAAAACGAACGTGAAATAATGTGCCTCCAGCTTAAGGAATGTGAACGTTTCTTATCAATTGCTATGGTTAATAATGATTATGTCTCTCCTCCTTTTGTTTACAGTACCGAATGTAAAAAGGCATTGACTGTAATGATAAAATCTCTCTCTCTCTCTCTCTCTCTCTCTCTCTCTCTCTCTCTCTCTCTTTAACTCTCTCTCTCTCTCTCTCTTTCAAACAAGTACGCTAACAACTGAGCATTTGACCATACTTTGGATTTTATTATGGACTAATTTTTTATGGACTAGTTTTTTTTATCTTTCTATCTATCTTTCTATCTATCTATCTATCTATCTATCTATCTATCTATCTATCTATCTATCTATCTATCTATCTATATATCTATCTATCTATCTATCTATCTATCCACCCGACCGCCAGACCGTCCGTTCCTTCGTCAGTCTGCCTGCGTAACTGTCTGTCTGTCTGTCTGTCTGTCTATATTACAAACTGAATCTTGACGTAACAGCCTTGTTATGACTTGTGTAATTTTTTTAAAATTTCTTTTGGCTGCATCGCTTCCCCGAGGAAAAATTTACCTGACTTATTTTTTTTTTTTCGTTTTACGTGGTTGCATTCTTCTGTACTAGTTTTTTGGTTTTTCATTTCAAATCCTTTCTAGTCTTTTTTTTTTCTTTCCTTTTTTTTTTCTTTCCTTTTATCTGTCCCTGATCATCATTAAAATTTCTTCATCGCATAGCTTCAATAATTCTCTCCCGTACCATAGGACAATTTGCCAAACGAAGCTAATTAACCTAGTCTGTTGCACAGGTTTTTTGGTTGTTGTTTTTTTATTTTGCACTTTTTTGTTCCTCCTATTATCTTTTAACGGATCAGGTATGATATCACAGATAATTACCGTGAAGGCCACACTTGTTTCTGTCTAACAATGCTCTGACCCATAGATTGGGATATGGGTCAACATTGCGAGAATGTGGTGTTGTTTTTTATTTCAGCGTCAGATCCTGTGAACCGCAGAGTTGTAAAATGGGGTTCAGCGATTTTTGCCAGGGCCGTTTTAACACATGGGCCCACTGGGCATTTGCCCAGGCGTGTCCAAAGATTTAGGGAGCCCTATGCATCCACATCTATTCTATATTTCAGTAACTTGCAACCTTTGGCATGACTAACTGACCAAACTATACACTCTTCAGGCCTTAAAATTGGAAGGAAGGTGGCCATTGAGATAAGGAAGATGATGGCTATAATTAAAAGTTGTTTACTTCGAGCGTGTATTTTAAAAAAATAACAATGTTCATTGCTATGTAACATCTGTATTTTTGCATGTTTGTTTCGTAATATAATACCGTGCGTGCCATAAAAAGTAACCGTATCAAGCGTTCAGTTTGGTGCGTAGTGTTCTGGTGCGCATGAGTTCTGAAGCAAGACCCTAGATTATTACTTTTTATATGAGAGAGAGAGAGAGGGGGGGAGGGCAGCACATTATTGTTAATTCCGGGCAATGCCCGGTAGGTCATCTAGTTTCTGAGTAGTTGCGTAGAGAGCGATTCACAGCCTATTGCTTTGCCCCGGGCACCGTAATAATGTCAACATGGCCCTGATTTTTTCTGAAAAATAGGGGTTTAGATTGCAAGATACCGTCATTGTACTGTCCTTAACAACGCCAGGTTTCTTCGAGAAAAACCAACTTTCTAGTTCATAAACCCCGACATGTCATGATGTAACAGGGTCTTCGTCAGCGGTGCCGACTTTAAGCCAACTGGACCAATGATTTCCAATATTATTGAGTCCCATGTCCAAGGACGCTCCGCGCTAGGGTAATCTCGTTTTGTCAACTACACACAACAATTATACATTGCAACATACACCGAACAGGAGAATATTGCAGAAGCCACGACGATCATAACTGACGGGCCCCGCAGCGACTAATGTGGCCAGGGGTGGGGGGGGGAGGGGTGGTATCATACTAAGCCCGCAACGGCACAATCCGCTGCTGGCAGACAAGAAGTTCCTATATTTCCTTAGTAAATCCGGGAAGACTCTATCATACGAAGCCCGGTCAGACACAGTCAGCTTCTGCCACTATTTCTTGGGTGTAGATTTTACTGGCAGCTTGAGCTACTGGCTGTGATCTTGCTAGCTAAGTATGATACCCCCTGGGACCGACTCTGGATGTCGGTAGAATTGCTTAGCAGTTCATGTCCTGCAACATGAAAAACACTTCCTGTCTCTTCAACACTAAGTTTAGTTTCAAAATTTGTGAGCGGATCTGGCGAAATCGGGCTCAAGGTGGAAGACCAACTTCCTGAGAAAACTCATCAAAAAGGGGGTTGGGGGGTGGGGGGGGGTGGGGGGGGGTGGGGGTGGGGGGAAGGGGGTTATATGGAAATTGAAATTTGCTTATAATATAAAAGATTACCCATTTTTCTACATTCACTTAAACTATTTTGCTCGAAACCGTCTTAGAAATAATATTTCAATATGATTTCTTGAACAGATACAAACATTTCAGCCCAATCCCGATTTGGCCAGATCCACTCAAAATAAAATAGTCTGGACCACATATTAAAATATGCATTCTTCTGATTTCTACCGATTCCCCCCCCCCCTCCCCCCGAAAAAAAACAAACAAAACCCTACCCGTCAATTCTACCAGCTCGCACTTTTCGCTCCCCGACATTTTTAATTCCAACCGTTAAGCGTTAATCATTCAAGCAGTTAGAAACAATTTTAACAAATTATCCCTGTCACATTTTTTGCTTTTTTTCCCCCGCTTTTTCTCCAGTTTTTTCGAACTGTCATTTTCAAACAATTCCTACGCCTTATCCGTAATCACCGAAGAACGGCCTGTCATTGTATTAAATGCTCTAATTTTCTAGCCCTGTTATTTTCATTTGAAAAGCTTAGAATGAAAAGGGATCTAAGTGCCATTCGCCATTCAATTTATTTAAGGGGGGTTAGAATTACAAGGGATCTAAATGCAAACGGCACAAAATGGCACTAAGAACCTTTCTAATGCCAACCCCTTCAGTCTTTTGCGTCCATTTCGCGATCATCGAAGAACGACATGACTGTGGTATTAAGTACATTCGTGACAAGATAAATTAGGTCATCCCCGTCCACCCACCGCGAATAGACGCCCTGACCTGTGCGGTTCTTATTGAGGCCAGGACTTGACCTGGGTATGTTCGAGCCATCTGAGTAATTTAAAGACCACGGAAAGGACAGGGAAGAATGTTCTTGACCGGACAATGACCTCCCCCCGGTCCATTCCATCTGTCTGTTCGATAATTTGTCTGGTTCAATAATTAACTCTATGGTAATGTTTTCATGTCTTTCTTAATTAGTTCGATTTTTTTCATTAGGGGCGTCGCTGAAACACAAAGAAAAACAAATTGAAATAATAATAATATTAACAACGGACCTGGTTAACATGATCACTCCATAATGTAGTGAAAATAGACACTCCGTAGTGTATTGTTGTTATTACTTTACTATGATTGTTTTTATTCCTAGATGATGTTCCCGGCATTATCCGGGATAAATGTGTGAACCCACCGCTCTCGCTCTCTCTCTCTCTCTAGAAAGCTTCCCATGTTCTACAGTTTTACTACAGATTTCGTACACACCAGAGCACTACGCACTCATTTCTGGTAGGGAAATTGCTCGCACGGAATTGAACGCGTATTAATACATCGTTTCTCAGCTGCGGTGGGCTTACTACAGGGAGTCAAAACAAAGATCATTGTTTTTGACATTTTTACAACTTTGTCTTTAAAAAGACACGAAACTTGAATCAACACAACCGGTCGATACAAAAGCGATTGGGCTGCACTAGTTAACACTTTGAAAAATTAACTTTATAATTGTTGAAATTGTCATTTAGACTGTAGCATCGAGCAAAAAAAAGGTCAAAACTGCACCACAATGAATTACTCCCGCCACTATTTTTTTTAATAATAAGATGAGATAAGATTGTAATCATTATTATTATTATCCACACCAACCATTCGTAATATATAGTAAAAATACACATTCCGGAAATTAAAAAAATAATAATAAAGTAATAATAAAAGTAATGACAATAATGATAATGATGATAATAACATTGATAATGGTGAAAATAATGATGACAATAAGTATAATTATTGGAAAGAGAAAGAAAGAGAGGGGGGGAGAGGTGGGGGGAAAAGGGGCACGAGAGAGAGAGACGGAGAGAGAAAGAGAGAGATAAGGAGAGAATATGGAAAAAGAGAGGCACGGAAGAAAGAGAAGAGGGTGGGGGAAGCAGGTGAGAAAAAAAGAGGCACGAGATCGAGAGACAGACAAAGGAGAGGGCAGGCAGGGAAACGAGAAAAACGACAGAAAGAGAAAAGGAGAGGGAGGGAGAGCAGGTGGGAAAAGAGGGGCACGAAAGAGAGAGAGAGAGAGAGAGAGAGAGTGTGGACAGCAGGCGGGAAAAGAGAAGCACGAGAGAAACAGAAAAAGAGAGAAAGAGGTGCAAGGGAGGCATACAAATAGAGACAGAAAACAGGAGAGCGAAAGAAATGACGAACATATTCAGTTCTTTATTTGAGGAGATTTGTTGTCTTTGGCACTCACGGCTCACTTTTCTTGTTTTTATTTTTCTGGTTCTTGTTTCTGTGTTTTTATAGTAGGGATTAATTTCTTAGAATTTTGTCTGGGGCAGCGGCCTTGTTAGGAATGGTCTTCTCGACTTTCAACTGCCACGGTACCTTTAACGTACGCAATATGCGCACAGGCCCTCCGAGTTTTTCGTCCTTATCCAAGAAGACTAGGCGCTCGATCGTACGTACCATAGGATCAGGGACAGGAATCCCCCCCCCCCCAAAATCTCAACATGCCTGCATCCGCGGGGCATCGGACCCGGTACCTTCGGCTAGAGAGGCGAGCACTGTGCGTCTAGACCAGGGCTCACCAAACTTTTTTCACAGAGGGCCGGATAACTGACAGACTTACAAGCGCGGGCCACATCAGCAATTGTCCATCCCGTAGCTCTAGATATACCTGGTTTAATGAAACAAAACCAAGTCCCATGGCGGGCCGGATGAATTGATGTCGCGGGCCGCATTGCCGCAGTTTGGTGACCCCTGCTCTAGTCCAACTTGTCCTCTAAAGAAATGCGGAAACTACGACAGAGAGGACAAAACAGATCATTTCCAAGGCCGACAATTGACATGAAGGGAATGAAAAACAAAAAGTGGGAACATTATTACAAATAAAAACTGGAAGAAAACGGCAATCATTACTGCCATTATTGTTGCTGTTGTTACGATGTTTTTATTCGCTGTTTGACTTGGCAAAAAAGTGAAGCTGCCGCCTTGGCAGAGAGAGTGAGAGACAGATGGCAAGAGAATGAGAGAGAGGCAGCATTACTGCCCTGTAGCACACGGAAGGAAAATAACTCACAAATAAAAAAATAAAAAAAATAAAAAAAAAGAGAATTACGGAACGATGATTCCTTTACAACAGGGGGTTCTCAATCTTTTTTTTCAGGCAATCTCCCCCTTAGGCTGGTTTCATGTGTACAAAAACGGAAAAGGAAACGGCCAAAACCCACAAAGTGATACAAAGAAATTATTAATAGTGTTTCCATGTGTATAGAAATCACGTTTCCGCACATATGACAACGTTCTTTCTATTTTACTACTTGAAGGGTTTTTGTCGTCTACGTTGCCTTTACCTTTGCCGGAAACGGCAAAAAATCCCTCCATTATAATAAAATGAAAGAGTGTTTCCATATGTGCGGAAACATTTTTTCTATTTCACTACTTGAAGGCTCTACGACGTTTCCGTTGCCGTTTCCGTTTCCGTATATATGAGAACCCAGTTTTGGGCTTCAAATTTTCTTTCATCACCTCCTTCCCCGCTCCTTTAGCTCCCCGGCCCCTCGAGCCTCCCCCAACTTCTACTCATACCCAATGGATACGTTTCACAAGAAGGCAGACTACACACAACTTGTCGTGTTATGTTAAGTTTTTCGAAGCTCCATGATAACTGACAGTAGGCGTGTTGATTATTCATTAGATAACAGAAAGCATTCTTTATCAAATGCACTTAAACAACAACAACAACAACAACAACAACAACAACAATAACAACAACAACAGCAAAAACAACAACAGGCCTGTTCTATTCATAAAATCCATCTACGCGTGCTGTTGAATAAGTCAGCGATTGCCCCCTGTATATTTGCCCCCAAATCGGCCTCCATTTATAACTGCTTTCGTCTCCTATCGCCCTCTTTCATCACTTTCGCCCCCTTGTCGCCCCTTTCTCTGTCTACGCCACCCCCGAAATTCAAAATCGCACCCACCCCCCCCCCACCCCCTGGGGGTATGATGTCACCCATGTTGAGAGCCATTGCTTCAGAAAGATGGACAAAATGGAAGAAAAGAAAAAAGAAGAAAATGAACAGAGAAGCGGTAATAAGTAATAAGAAAGAAAAAATAATAATCCTGTAATTGTAAAAAGGCGAGCGCAAATTCGTTTGTTCACGCATTCACTTCAGGCTTCATCACCTTTTTGAATTGGATCTCTGGCATTCCTTTCGTGACGTTGTTATCTTCCACTCCCCGCCCTCCCCTTCCCCAAGCTCAGCCTCCCCCTCCCCCCGGGGCCCCTCGACTTTTAACCCTATTACTGGCAGGAAAGAGTTTCCGTGTCACGCCAAGGGTGTTCCAACTGCATGTCTTTCTCATACAAATTAAAAATTTAGTAATTGATTTTGAGATCGTTTTTGATCTGAAACCCCGTACTTTAGTACATAGTATGTATTTCGGAAAGCTGACTTAATTGGCTGTGGCAGACACGGGTAGAACAAAATGGCCAATTTGATTGTCATATGACAGTAGTGGGGTTAAGCCATCGCTGCTGTATGCAAATCAATATAATAAAGCTACAACAAAACCTCTAACAGTCCTATGGACTCGGAAACTACACAACGCACCGACCTGAAATTTGGCACAAAGAATTATGGGATAGCGAACATTGTTCCTATCGCTATACACAAACAAAACCGTTTATTATTTCTGAGTTAATCGGTAAATGTGGTTATAATTAAAGACTAAATTCACGCGAGCGTTTGATCCGAAATTTACGATCACTAAGATATTGATGTATGTTTCTAATAACAGCCCACTTCCGCCCACACATGGCGTTATCACTACCTGCGATGTGTTCACTAATAAAGTATATTTATTAAAGAGCACCCCGAAATAGCAGCCACTTCTCTGACATATACACTGCTGAAGTTTCCATCTTTTGTACGGTTTTACGACATTCCAGGTCCGGCCTGTGGCCGGGATTGTGCACTGTTACTATTATCGTTATTAATATTTTCTTAACCTTACTTTGTACGGGCTTCTAGCTCAAAAACAATCTCAAATACTAAATTTGTATGAAAATGACTTGCAGTTGGAACACTCTTGGTTTGGACACAGTAACTCTTTCCTGAAAGTCTAAAGATTACTTATCTACCTGCAGACTGCTAGTTGCATAGCTAATTTTAGTATATTTTTGTATATTTTAGGCTTTGTGTGACAATTTTTTTTTCATCAAGGTGGACCCATAACTATAATCTTGGTGGGTGTGTCAGGAGGGGGGGGGGGAGAGTATCATACTAAGCCCGGTCAGACCAAAGAGGTTATATTTTATATAGCTAGAGGTCAGACTAGCGCTACACAAGTCTTTGCGTGGCGTCGTCGGTAGGTGAAGTAAAGATGGCGGCCAACTTACGGCAAAGCCTGCCTCGACCTAGACAGTACAGCTAAAGTAAAGCCAACTTACGGCAAACCTGCTTCGACCTAGACAGTACGGCTAAAGTAAACAAATCTAAGCCTAAAATAATACGGTCTTTCAGATTGTTTGAACGGGGATTACAGTAGTAATGAGCAGACTTAATTTATGGACTGGGTGAACCACGAAAATGTAAAAAATGTAATCCCACAAAAGAAAAAAACAAACATGAATTATGACAAAATACAAAATGTACGGATGAATTTGAACCTCCATCTTTAAAGAGGAATAAACAAGAATAAAATACTGAAGCCTTCCGACTAAAACTACTTTCGTTAGCACTGGCCTTGACACCGTGTTTGCAATCGCTTGCCGTAAGCAAAGACGGCTGCCGGGCTTTCTATTTGCGGATATGTGACGTGACCGAGTCTTACCTCTAGGTTTATTATAAACTCTTTGGGTCAGACGCAGTCAGCTGCTGGCAGACAAGAAGTGCACGTCAGAATTTCCTGTATTTCAGACACAGTCAGCTTCTGCCATTATTATTTCTTGGATGTACATTAATTTGTTGCAGCAACTGGCTGTGACGTCCTGGGCTTACTACCCCCACCCCTCTTACTTCTTAGGTAATGTTTCAATCTCAAACTGGATTTTCATGCGTACTGAAACGGGAACGGAAGCATCAAAAGCCCTTCAAGTGGTGAAATAGATAGAATTTTTTCATTTGTACGGGAACGTCGTTTCCGTAGACATGGAAACACTCTTTCTTTTTACTACTTTGTAGATTTTTTTTATGTTTCCGTTCAAATGAAAACCCAGTTTCATGCAGATCAACTTTGTTTCTCACTTGCGGGACCGATTCCGGGATTTGAGATGTCAGGCCCAAGACACACAGAGTTGTCTATTTTGCCTCGGTTTTGTGGACTATGGAGTTACATGGGACCTGGTGCACAGACTGAAACAAGTTTGTCTTGCCAGTTGATTCAAAGAGAGTCCAAGTCTGAATTCAAAACGGACGCCAATCAGATCTGACTTGAGTGGGTTACTAGCCTTAAATCAGTATGTAGAGACACGGGAGGCTCCGGGAAACCACTGTTAGCATGGAGCAGAAAGTAGGTCGCGGCAGTAAACAATACCAGTTTGTGCATTTCCACGGGAAGTAAAAGCTTACAATCGGCTCTAAATAGTTTCAATCAACCCAAAATATATGAAAAAAACACAGGAAACAGATACGCGCACTGTTTTTAATGAAGTCGGTCTTTTTCAATTCTTGTTACTGCCGCGACCTAGTTTCGCAATTTGGCGGAAGTGAGATCTTTCTATAAATACAATCTCCCCGCTTAAACTGATGAAATATCACTTGGTCCGTGGTTGTTTCGACACTACAATACAGGCCACTGAATCAGCTGGTTGCCTTTTACAGTATTTTGGCAATTCGTATAATTTTCTTTGATTGCCAAAGTTGCCACAAGCATTTTACAACGCACCATTTTCGAAATGTTTACATTTCTGTGCCCGGTTAAGTTGCTTTAGACCGTTGCTAAAAAAAGCCACCATTATTTTTGTACACAGCTGTGGTACCCGGCGTTGCCCGGGCTTGGAAAAAGCTAATTCCACCTTCTCCCCCCCCCACCCCGGGTTCTTTCTCTGCCCATTGCTCATCCTCCCTCTTCACACATTACCCCCCACCCTCTGTCTTTCTCTCTTGCAGATAAACGGCAGGAGATTACCTGTCTGTGCACGAGGCCTTTCTCTTTCTTTCCCTGTCGCTCTTCCTCCTCCCTCCCCCATCTCTCTGTCTGTCTGCCTGTCTGTCTCTCTCTCTCTCCCCGTTTCTCTGTTTCAGATAGAGCCCAGGATATTACCCTGACTGGGCACGAGGCCTTTACGACACTACCCACTAATATAATAATAATAACAGACGCCCACGTCTTTTCGTGCATGAAACCTCTCTTCGTCTTTTGTCTTACCGTCTTCTCATTGCCCATTTCGTACTCTTGTTGCTGATCTATGGGTCACCAACCCTGTAACGATAGCAGTCCATCTCACAGAAACCGTTCGTATCCCCTTAATTGGGCACGTTAGCTCTCATTTCGCGAGAGCTGGCGAGAGGGATTTCTCCCAAGAGACCGGCCAGAATTTCCGATGGGCTTGGAATGAACACGCGAGACAGGAACTGAACTGCTTGCTTTTGAAAAATCCCCCCCCCCCCTTACGAAAACAGTGCTTGACCTTCTCTGTGAATTTCGTGTCATTGTAGTGCTACATCCTGGAGAGATTCGTTATAACTAGTACCGGACGGAAGATAGATCCTGTTTCCGGAGAGAACGAGGAAGATAAAAAAAAAAAGGTTTGATGGACGTTTGGCATTCGAGTGCTTGGGAAAAGAAAAAACAACAACGGAGGAAATGAAAATGAGGAGGGAAGGGGGGTTGATTAGGATCTTTTCATTCAAATAAATAGATAGATAAATATGCATACGCACACACACACTTGAAAAGTGGTGGTTTAAAGGAAGAATGAATTGTTTCGTGCCCCGTTTCTTACTCCTTTCCACATCTATTGGTCTTTGATATATCATATTATCTGGCAAATCTTTACACCCCCGCGTGTCTTAAAGAGACCGCCGTTTTCAATTTACATAGCTGCCAATCAGTATGAAACTAAACACATTCCGAGTTTAGTTCTTTATTTTAGGATGTTCGCTGCCCTTGGCATTACCACCTTACTTTTCTTGTTTTCATTGTTCTTGCTGTAGTAGGGATTAGTTTCTTAGAATTTTGCCCGGCCGGCCAGCAGCCTTGATCGGTCTGCTCTTCTCGACTTTCGACTGCCAAGGTATTTTTAACATGCGTAACACGCACACGGGCCCTCTGAGTTTTCCGTCCTTATTCGAGAAGACTAGGTGCTCAATTCTACTACCACAGGATCAGGGACAGAAATACTCCCCAACCCCCCCCCCCGAAAAAAAAAATCCAAAATGCCTATACAAACCGTGGATCGAACCCGGTACCTTCGGCATGAGAGGCGAGCATCTTGCCTCTAGACCATCGTGTCGCTGCACCAACGTGTCCAGAGTTCGCAAATCTGTTTTGTGTGGTGTAACGATGAAAAGCTGGTATTTGATCTGTATTACAAAAAAGAAAAGCTTTTTGTCATACAAAAAAAAAAAAGCCAACAACTCCCGAATGAATCCTTCTGAAATTTGGCAAATAACAACAGACAAAAGACTGAAAGCCCGGAGAGTTCTTTCCACACAGTCCCCCATTCCGTTTTTTTTCTATTCTTAAAACCTACCAGTGTAAACAGGCCCTAAGAAGTGAAACAGATCAAGGCTGGTGTAGGCGCCGGTCCGGTGACTCGTGTCAGGGTTTAAGTAATATAAATGCCGTGCTGGGTCACGACTTGCAAGGAGTTGATTTTTCACGGTCTCGTTGATTATAACCAGCGTAATTTTGTCCTTGAACTGTTCTCGTGAACACTTTGTTTTTGAAACACTTTTTCTTAGAGATGGAAAGAAAGTGGGGCGAGATAGAATAAATGGATAAGTTAGGAGTGACAGTGCAATTCTCGACCCCGTGATTTTGATGAACACTTAGAAGGGAAGAGAAGGGGTGAATAAGGATAGATAGTTTAAGACGCTTAGTCGCGTTCAGAAATTCGTACATAAAATGTAGAAAGCACGAGGGTTTAAAGATTTCAGTAATTGTTTTGACATTTTAAATTGACCTTGTCTGTTTTTAGTACAAGGCCGTGACCAACTCCCACGTAGAATATATTAATACTGCGAGATGAGCTCGCATGGATGCACCAATCAAATCTAGGGATTTGGACGGTAATTTGCAGGTGGCTGCACAGTATAAAAGTGTAGCCATACCTATGTCCATTACTCCATACAGAAAATTCCAATCTGTGCAGGCGTCGGCACGATTCTGCCTGAAGAATCATAAGACTGTTGATTCATGTCTAGTCCACTATAGACATTGAGATGAAGCCATATGCTTGAATGAGATATGCCCACTGCTATTGTCTACTGTTCCCTGGTTTTTCTAATACCAGGGACCAAGTGTAAGTGTTTGTCCTTTGATGATTCAACAATGAACGAGGAACTGAACATAATTTATCCAGTAGGACAGGATTGCCGCATATGCTAGGAGTGCTACCCAAGAATGCAAGACAAAGATTTATATTGACTTGCCACTAGTATGAATGTTTGGCATACACATCTGTGAATTGGGATTGATTTGTCTGGATGAGGCTGGGGATTGCCAGCCCATCCTAGAGTAGATCCAATAGACTTAACTACGTCAGTTTTTATTGACGAGCTTGATCCATTATAAGCGGTAGGCACAAATAGCTGAGATGACATCGTCGCCAGAGACGATATTAGTATATTGCTTGATAGATAGTAGGCAGACTATATCTGAGAGATATATAACTAGTACTTAAATTGTTAGTGAGTCAGAATGATCATAACCTTATAGGAATCTAGAGAAGACTTCTAGTGACATATTATTGAATTTTCATTTGATGCTGCTGATGTTGTCTTTTAGTATGTAATAGATCTAGACAAAATTGTTAGGAAATTTAATGTAATTAAATTTGTGGCCCTGCAGGTCTGTTTATGAAACTTATTCAGATTGTTCTTAGTGTGTGGCATGGTACGAAAGAGTAAATAGTAAATACCTCTCGATTTAAAATGCAGTCATAATTCCATCATTGAGAAGACCCTCTTCATAACAGCTAGAGGGCACTACCACCCAGTACCAGATTTGTAACAACTCGCCGCCCATAAATTTTGCTTCACATTAGCACAATAGGCACTGCCCATACGGTGATCCAGCGGGATGCAGCGGGCAGTGCCTAGTGTGCTAGAATAAAGCAAAGTTTATTGGCGGTGAGCCGCCGGTTTGGCCCTTACACGATCTTTGGTCTGTTTCACCCATAAGAGATACTCAGCCACATTAGAGAGACTTTTCTTTACATACTTTTTCGTACTCTTGTTGCTGACCTATGGGTCACCAACCCTGTAACGATAGCAGTCCATCTCACAGAAACCGTTCGTGTCCCCTTAATTGGGCACGTTAGCTCTCATTTCTACGCTGCAGTAAATACAAACAAGCACAGAATCAACAAACAAGCAAAATGATGTCTCCCCCAAAAAATATAGAGCACTGAAGCCAGTCAGGCGAACAATATGCTCGAACATGAACAAAAATAAAACAAAAACCCGATCTCCGTTGCTGTTGTTTTTTTCCCCAAAGCAACATGTGTCTTTGTAATTCCGTGTCTAAAAACCTGATTTCCAATGATTGATTTAGAAGGTTCTTGTGAAAACAGCAACATGTTTTGATGCCATCGTTTATGTCGATGACAGTGTTAATTCCTGGTCTATCTATTTGAGAGTAAGTGTGGAGAGTATCAAAACTCTTGGTAGAAAATCAAGAAAGTAGCGAATATTTTCATAACCCACCGCCGTTAAAAATGAGCCATATTATCTAAGTAAACTTGGGGACATGATGGTGTGTCTACATACGAAATGCCGTCCTTTAGCCAATTATACCCGGCACTTTCTTAGGCCCAGGGGATCACTCTAAATTAATGAAAGTACAACATATAAGAGTATATTTTTCAGTGCAAGGTTCAAGGCTTATTTGAAGAGATATTATAATTATATATAGCAACTATAAAATTAATGTTACTACTGTTTGAACTTAGAGCCGTTGTACTATAATTAAGGCTTCTGTCTTTTTGATAAGAGTGACTGGACATGTCCATAGCAGCCTACCAACAAACAGAAATACTCGTATATAAGCGTCAAATTAGGCTGTCCATGATGAGGGCATTGCCTACTTACTTCAGCTGCAACTCCTTTTGATTGGCTCTTTCACATAATTATAGGAAGTCGTATATAATGTGAATTCTGAGCTCATTTGTCACTACTCTAATGGTGATTTTATGACAGTATAATCTCTGCTGTCATTCTAGTCTTGCACAATGTTGTAAGCATTGTATTTCATGAAAATGCAGAACTGTATAGGATGGATGGATGGATGGGCAGTTGGATGGATCGATGGATGAATGGGTGGGAGGATGGCTGGGTGGGTGGGTGGGTGAATAGATAAATGGATGGGTATTTGGATGGATGGATGGATAGATGATGGATGGAAGGATGGGTAGATGAATCCACGATTTAATGGATGACCCGGTGGATAGATGACCACATGGATGGATAGGTGGGTGGGTGGAAGGATGGATGGATGGATCTACGATTTAATGGAAGGAAGACCGGATGGATGGGTGGAAAAAAGAATGGATGGATGGATGGGTCTATGATTCAACGGATGGATGGGTGGGGATGAATGAATGGGTGGGTGGGTGGATGGATGGATCGATCCATAGATAGATAGATAGACAGACCAACGGATGGATAGATGAAATGAGTGGATGGACGGATGAATGGATGAATAACAGAAAAACGGATGAACAGCTAAATTCAAGGTTAAATGAATCGGTATTGGTACTCATACGTTAATCAATGGGTCTGTCCATCCAATGTCATTTCCAAAGCCTTCTGTATGCCCCAGTTCCTGCACATTATCTCCTTCTTTCACTCCCTTCTTCCATCTGTCCTTGATCTTAACAATGCAGCTCTGGCTCAAGACCACATGTCTTGTCCAAGTGCCTTTCTCTCACCCTCTCTTCCTCACTCTCACTCTCTCATTCTACCCCCCTCCCCTCTCTCTCCCTCTCAAACACACTCTCTCTTTCATTCGCCCTTCCTCTCTCCCTTTCAACCGGCCCTTCCTCCTGTATTGACCTCACTTCCAAGAGCCTCTCTTTCTTCAACAATGCTATGTCAAGGGAACAATGCAGCGGTAGAAGTGACACTCTGCCTCCTTCCGGTTAATTACTGGCGTACTGGGAAGGGGGCAACGGACTTGATGCTTGCTCGGGTGTAAGTAGATCATGGTAGTCTCGAGTTTTTCCGAACTGACATGCACGGAATGATTTAGACAGATAGATAGATGGAAAGACAGTGATAGACAGACGGACATATTATATTATACACACATAGATGGACGGAGACGAAGATAGAGACTAAGAGAGGCATACATAGTAAGACAAGGATGACAGATGGACAACTATTGGGCGGATGGATGAGTACATAGATAGATAGATAGATAGATAGATGATTAATGGGTGGCTAAATAGATAGACAGACAGACAAAGAGACAGTCACAGACAGATTAGACAGATAGACAGACAGACAGACAGATAGACAGACAGACAGATAGACAAACAAACAAACAGACAGACAGACACTGACAGACAGACAGACAGACAGATAGACAGACAGACAGACAGACAGACAGACAGACAGATAGATAGATAGATAGATAGATAGATAGATAGATAGATAGATAGATAGATAGATAGATAGATAGATAGATAGATAGATAGATAGATAGATAGATAGATTACCACCCACCATACAGATCTAGTGATACACGCTTCATCAGTCAACAACAAGACAGGAAACTCAGCAACCAGGAAATGAACGTCATCATCTTGACCCGCTGGCCACTCCAGATATTATAACAAGGAACACTTTTTTCCACAAAAGCTAGACTATGTACCCGAATCAAAGAAAGCTGTGTTTTAATAACTTGAGGTTTCTTTCGCTAGCAAGCCCTGCAATGTCGGACCTGGACTGATCGATAACACTGCCGAAAATAGAATCTATACGATCTGACATTTCTAAGCTGACATGAATATCCATATGAAAGAACTCGTCATGAAATGAACGTTAAACCATGTCAGTAGAATAAGAAAATCGCATAGTATGGATTTGTCTTTGAGCGCGTGTTTTCATGACACTTTCGTTTTAAATAGCAAATGATTTATTTGGTATGGAATTCATGAAAAACTAGAAAAGCGACTTGTCCAGATTGTTTTCGAAGTAAACATTTTGCGAAAAAGAAAAAGTTGTATGTAGCAAAACCTCGCGTAAGAAATAATAGCATATCACCAACGAAAATTTATAATTCATTATTAAATAAATATTATATAATATATATTCAAATAATAATTATAATACTTTAGAATACAAGTTGTGAGTTGTGAACTGTTGTGAGTTGTGAACTGCGCCTAACAGGCTGCGTTACAATTTGCTCTGAGATAGAGAGAGATAGAGAGAGTGAGAGAGAGATGCAAATCAAGAGAACAAGACTTTCTGTAAAGCGCCTAGAGCAAAAGGGAAGACAAACAAACAAACAAAAAGAAAAAAGCAATATTTGGGTTAAACACTTTCTGCAGGGGGAACAAAACCAGCAAGAGCAACAGTAAAAAACAACAACAACACCGAAGAATCAAAATAAATGTCGAATGTGAAATATTAGTAGATTAATATTAAATCAAAAGGACTTAACTGCTGTCAGTGCTGACTTGTATTTCCGCAGAGCAGCACGTCCAATTGCTTTTTTTTTTGGTCTTCTCTCTTTCTTTGCGTTTTATTGTATCGGTTGTGTATTCCTTCTTACACCAGGCTTTGCTACATACAACTTTTTCTTTCTGCCAATTTCTGACTTTGCTTTAAGAATTGCTGCCCCCCCCCCCTGTTTTTCTATGTGTCTTTTATCCTCAACCCTAAATCTTACTGAATCCCTAGCCCTGCCCTTACCCTTTCAACAACAACAACAACAACAACAAAAGCCAGCCGGAAAACAAACAAGAAAAAGCCGAAAGAATACTTAATTTTGGCAGTTGTTAAGAGTACCGTATTTCGGGGGGGGGGAGTTCTCTAGCTCTGGAATCACAAAAGGCTTAAGATACGTGCCCCTAGTGCAAAACACATGGGGTAGGTACGTACAAATACCAACAATCTTTTATTCATCATAATTATGCCAACGACATTCATAATAATATTCTGGAAATAACAAACTTGATATTGTTTGTAGATTGTGAATGTATCAATGTTTAAACAGAAACATAAGAAATGTGAATTATTTCTCAATTCTCACCTCATATTTCACCGCCCAACTTTTCCTGTTTGTTTCGTCTTGTGTGTTGATAACCAACATCATCTGGCTGCCCACGCCTGTCATGTTACATCTACTACTACTACTATTTCCTGTTGCACCCACTAGTGCTTAGGGCAGCAACAAAGGATCTCCAGCCCTGTCTGTCCTGGGCCATCTTTGCGAGAGTTCCCCATGAGTGATTGAAGGATTTCATCTCTGCCTCGATTGTTCTCCGCCAGGTTGCCTTGGGTCTGCCTCGCTTGCGCCGTCCCTCCGGTGTCCACTGAAGTGCTGTTTTGGTTATAGAATTTGCTTCCTTTCGCAGCACGTGTCCAAGCCATCTCCATCGTCTCTTCGTGATGATGTTGGCTATTTCTTCTTGCTTGCATCGCCTTAGTAGTTCCTGATTAGAAATCTTGTTTGGCCAAAAGATGCGGAGAATCCTACGAAGACATGTGGTGTGGAAGGAAGACAACTTGGCGAGGTCACCTTCTGTCATTCGCCAGCACTCTGATCCATACAGGAGTGTGGATAGGACACAGCTTTGGTACAGTCTGATCTTGGTGTTGATGCCGTATTGTGTCGATTTCCAGATGTTGCTCATACTTTGAAAGACAGCCCTTGCATTTCCCAGCCTACTTTGGATGTCCTCCTTTGTGCCACCCTCTGGTCTGATAATGCTACCAAGGTATTTAAATTTGTCCGTCGTGGTGAGGTTCTTGTCATCTACTTGCACTGGTGCTGGAGTGTCTACATTTAGGGTCATAATCTCTGTCTTCTTCTGGCTAATCCGAAGGCCTACTTTGCATCCAAAATTATGTAGTCTCTGCGTCTTATCTTGCATGTGTTGGTGACTATGTGACAATAGCGCAAGGTCATCCATGTTACATCTAAGAGGTGTTTAATACAATTCAGCGTTTACCACTGGTTATTTTCTCTCCTGTTCTTGTCTGACCAGGGGCCATCCATAAAGTACGTAGCCTGTGTTCGATTTTGGAGAAGTCGGACACCCTTCTCCGCCCCCCGTGAATGCTTCTGATACACTTTGGGGCAATCTCCCGCCACCCACAGCCCTATTTTCCCTAGTAAGAGTGTACAGACACTAGAATGTTGAATGTCCAAATCCATGCTTTGACGTTTCAAAACTGTCTGGAAGGTACTTTGATTTAAAACAACAACAACAACAACAACAACAACAAAACAACTAATGAAGCGACAGTTTCATTCCTTACAAATGGTAAATGAAAAGTGTACGTAGGCCTACGCCCTTTCTCCGGTCGACCATGAATGCTTTTCATGATCTATCGGTCTGCATATCTGTCTGTCTCTCTCTTTGTTTGTCTGCCTAATTATCTATTTACCTATCTATCCATCTATCCATCCAATCCACTCATCCATCCACCTGTCCGGCCCTCCTGAGTCGTTCCGCCCATCTCTCTGTCTATCTTTGAGTGTGCACAATTTATCTATGGCCCCTAATCTCCAGAGTTTTTGCTTTCACGTCACTCGATCAGAAAACGCCAGCTCAGCTCTGTCACTTTCCACCCGACCAGCTGATGTTTACGAAAGGCGATTATTGATCTGCCCTGTACGACCTGGTGGGCAAATCTCTTACAAAATGACAGGGACGAAAATTTAGAGCATTATCTTTAATAAGGTGTGAAACAGACTAAGGACGGTGTAGGCGCCAGTCTGGTGGCTAGCCGCACATAAATCGAGGGGTATTTGACATATGTGTAGCCGCCCGACAAACATTTCGGCACTTCCTGACTAGAGAAAATCATTAAAAGGCATCATAGTGTCAATTTCATCGAATTTGCGTTTTCAGCATTTTAGAAAATATTTAACCTCTTTACTACTCCTTTTCCAAATGATAAATCTTGTTTGAGAAGGGTAAATGCCTCAAAACTGACTTTGAATCGAGTCGTTATCAACAATTTTGACTAAAAACTGGAACTTTAAAAGCAATTTTCTCAAAACTGTGGTTCTGTCACTTCCTGTCTTTTAGAGGCCGTATCTTCTCTGTTATTTAAATTGCAGCAAAATTGTTTTTACCAAATGAAAGGGCTTTGAATAACCTATTTGGTGATACCAATATCCTCATGCGACCAAATATGCATGAAGTGCCTCATTTTGTCAGGCGGTTACACATAATTGTTGTATGTGACATTTTGAGGTTTTTGTCATGAAAGTGGTTCACTCACTCCTAATTTTATTGGTAGAGGATAGGTGGACCCGGGACAGCTTTCATTGGTCCGGGGTCCACCTATCCTAAAACGCCTATATTTCGCTAGGTACACCCGGGGGTCCACCTATCCACTTTGGAGGATAGGTGAACCCCGGGGTCTACATATCTGTACAAGATAGGTGGACCCCGGGGTGCACCTGGCGAAATAAGTAGGTTTAAGGATAGGTGGACCTCGGGCTGGGTTCATTGTAGTGAAATGTTTTAGGACAGTAGTCCTTAAAAGTGGTGTGTTCCGTATGAGTGATGTTGCAAAAAAGAAAAATTCTGTTGTAATTCAGCAACAAATTCCAGTCATCAGTACTTATCTGGTGATACCAGAAACTTGGCATTCAAGTTCACTCACTCAACTGCTGCACCACGGAGGTATGATCTCAGCCAATGTAGGCCTACTTGGGTGTACATCGATTGCCAATGGCTACCCCAGCCCCTTTTCGCCATTTGAATGTTTGTTTTCTTACCCTAGCCTAACTTGGCGATGAAAGACAGTTTTTCATTGGTCCGGGGTCCACCTATCCTAAAACGCCTATATTTCGCTAGGTACACCCCGGGATCCACGTATCCACTTCGATTTTTATCATGTTTAAGTGTCATTCCAATCGGTTAAAAACTTTTCGGAGATGTGTGTTTGTGACGTAATGTTTTATGCGTTTTAACCCTTTTGCCGACCAAACTTTCAATCCTCATTTTCTCGAAATGCAAAAATGCGCATACAACAATCTGGCAAATGCCCGACGAAATTTTGCTTCAAACCAGCACAATAGGCACTGCCCACTGCATCCTGCTGGGTCGTAGGCATTACTTGTTGTGCAAATGTGAAGCAAAATTTATGGGTAGCAATCCACCGGGCTGGCGCCTCGCCAGCCTTGGTAAGTTTCACCCCTAAGATTGGCTGCAGATACCAGCTGTTGCGTCCTCTTCGGCCCTCCCCTGCCTCTCACCCGCCCAAGGGCTGTCTCTCACAAAAGGTTCCCCATTTAACTAACAATTCATGTGGCCATAAAGGTGTTAAACCATACAGAAAATAATGATGAAATGTATTCATTCTCCATTGCCCACCTACGCGTTTGGCCGAGTTTTACTTGCCAACTCGATTTCTCTAAAATAGAAGAAACTTTTAATGTTTTACTTGACCTATCTATCTAGCTATCCTTCCCTCCCTCCCGCTCATCTTCCTTTCCCGTCTCTTTTTCTTCTCTCTATCTCTTTCTGTCTCCCCTTTTTTTTCTCTCTCTCTCCTTTTCTCTTTCATCTCTCTCTCTCTCTCTCTCTCTCTCTTTCTTGCCTTCTCTCTGTTTCTCTCTCACTGCACAATAATAATGTGTTTGCATATGCCCCCAGCCGTGCCTACCCATGTGTATGTTTTTCTCTCTATCTTTTTGTTTTTATTGCAGACAGGCAGATGGACAGACAGAGTGATAGAGAAAGAGAGACGAAAATGATATATATTATATCTTTTTGATATGTTTTGCCATGCTTGACTTTAAATGCTCTTTTTAGATTCAATTTGCTACACTTCGATACTGTTTCGGGCGTGACTTAAGATAATGCTGGCGTGCATCCGACCTATGGTCCCCCGTATCTATGCCCGTATCCAAGACTATTACCACATTGTTTTGAGCCTGCCATGACCCGGAAGTGGCTCGATAACCCCCAGACAACAAATTACTCAGGGTCCCATTTACATTCCACACCTCGCCCGCTGAGACGCATACAGCCGCAGGGTAGTGTGATCAGACTCCGCATTGCAATAGGATATTGCTTGGTTTCATTTGGCGTCATTGTGAAACAAATTCAGCATTGAGACCAGGAAAAGTGAAAACATCACCACATTTAAATACTGGCTCAAAACAGAATTGTTTAGGACTGTTTTCATTGAAACTGAATGATGTCCCTTTCTGGTCTCAGAGGTTTGAGGATGAGAGTAGATCAAGTGTTTTTTAATGTGTGTGAGTGGGAGCATGATGAACTGATCTTATGTTAATTCTAATAGTAATTTTAGTTCAGCGTCTTAGTTAGACTTTGAGCACATCATTTTTGTGTGGATTTGAGCGCTATACAAGTTAATTATTATTATTACATTAGTAGTGGTGGCAGGCATCCTTCAGTCTCGGAAGACTATGGGGTTACGCTCTGTGTACAGCATCTGGTGTGGCTGGCCAGTCCGATGCGGGAATGGCAGTCTCTGTGGCAGAGGGCACAGATGAAGTCCGAGGCTGATCTTACTGCCTGGGGTGCGACTTTTCTTCCTCTCCTCTTTGCCTCTTGCTGCTGAGCAAGTGTCTCTTCGAAGTTGGAGAGACTTTTCTGCACAGTCTGTCTCCAGGCTGACCGTTCGAGGGCTGTTGTGTCCCAGTTGTTCTGGTCGATGTTCAAAGCTTTTAGGTCCCTCTTGCATGTGTCTTTGAATCGCAGCTGTGGTCTACCTGTGGGACGTTTTCCCTGCGCGAGTTCTCTGTAGATGAGGTCTTTAGGGATCCGTCCGTCGTCCACGCGCACGACATGGCCGAGCCAGCGCATGCGTTATTACATTACATTACATACATTTAATGTTGCCCGCTTCACTTTCCTTCTGTATCATAGTTTACATAGTAACCGAAAAATGTACTAATGTATCATTGCAGACTCGCTACAAAATGTTTCTGACATCTACTTCTGTACTTCATAAAAATCATGTGTATAACAATAAGAAGATTGTTGTTTTTTTTGCCCTCCACAATTCGCCTCAACAAGATATTAATATTATAGCTAGATGTGTGCTTTACTGAGGTTCCTTACCATGTTACTCCGTGTACTCCTGTTACTGAGTTATGATAAAATGATTTCGTAATGACGCTTCAGAAACCATGAATGTGCTCTTAAACGCTGTCAAAATTGGGCAAAAAGAAAAGGTTGTATGTTGCGAAACCCCGCGTAAGAAATAAAACCCAAACAATACAAAGCAAAGTAAAGAGAAGACAGAAAACACACAAAATTTTGAGGTCTTTTATTGTTCGATATTTTTTTCACTTGACAAAGGCGAAAGCCGAAAATAAGGAACCTCGTTATTACCATGTCGTTGACATGCAATATGTTGTTAGATCTAGATCTAGCTGCGTTCTGCATTCGACAAAAAAATGGCTATTAACGAACTTCAAAGTTGTGTCAGGCGGTAAAAGTCTACAGTAACATGAAAGGAACAAAAGTACAAAGGCAAACATTGCCAAATAAAATGATGAAATCATATTCTGAAGGGAGTTGCTTTTTCTAGATTTTTCTTTTTGGTTGACATTATTTCTGTTTTAACCGACACACACACTATAATTATGTCCATACAAAAGGCGCCTTAGCTGTGTAAGGTTTTGTCTTTAAACATGATTAGTTAAAGTTCATATTGACAAACATACCGAAAACGTCATTACCTGGGAAATAGAGAAGTGATCCATTCATTGTGTAACTAAGGCTGAGATAACATTTTTTTTTAACAATTACTTTTGCGACCCAGCTGGGGGTGGGGTCGAAAGGGAGAAATTATGGCCCGTTTCAGCACAATGAATCCATTTCATCTCTTTGTACAGGTTTTGTTTTCTTGTTCTGGTTGTTGCCTTTGTTCCTTTATTCTAAGTTGCCACTTTTTCTTTCTCTCCTGGCAGTCTCCTGAAGCCATCAAAAGAGTGATTTAGCCCTAAGAAAGGCTGCTTGTTTGGCCTTCAAACGGCTGTTTGAGGCTTGCGCCGAAGGAGTAAATGATACATGACGTATCTATCTATCTATCTATCTTTCCATCTATCTATCTTTCTATCTATCTTTCTATCTATCCATCTATCTATCCATCTATCTATCGATCTATCTATCCATCTATCTATCCATCTATCTAGCCATCTATCTAGCCATCTATCTATCCATCTATCCATCTATCCATCTATCTATCTATCTATCTATTTATCTATCTATCTTTCCGTCTATCTATGAACCACTGAATTAAACTAACTGTTCCAAAGCTGAACTACGATATTTCTCGATACATGAAACGGCCGTGTGTGAAAAGAAAACTTCAGGTGTAGACTAAACGTTTACAAACTAGAAGTTTCATTCAGTTTAAGGTAAAGGCAGGGCCAGAGTTCGCGAAAGCCAGCGATTATTATGACCTCTGGAGGAGAAAACGTAACTAAAGAGTAGGTTTATCTATCTATCTACCCACCCATCATCTATATTTCTGTCTATCTATCTATCTATATATCTATATCTCTTTGTCTATCCTTTCATCCATCCGTCCGTCTATCTGTCTACCACGTACCAGCTCGCCATCCATCCACCCATTTAGTACTACTACTATTGACAACATCCAGTGTCCCATGTACCCCCACCCCCAATCATTTCTCCAGTGTCTGTCTGTCTGATCATTTATCAGCCTATGTCACCCAACTCTCCGCCTACTACATCCGTACTCCTCAGCTTGTTATTAAAGCTGACATCAACAAGTCTTCAACAAACTAGCCACGTTTCCATGTCACCTATATGCCTGCAGCGTCTTCACATTTGAATATCTTTGTTGTTGTTTTTTCGGCCAGTTTCCAAAACTTCGTTATTCAAATGGCGTCGGCGATTACCACTTGAAATTAATTCTTTCCGATTGCGGTATATTCTTTTCCACCCTATTTATGATTTTGAAGTGCATCTCTATCTATCTGTCTGTCTGTCTGTCCGTCCGTGCGACCGTCCATGTCTGTCTGCCTCACTGTCACTGTCTTTTTGTCCGTCTGTATATCTGTCTCTCTTTCTCCCTCACTTTGTCTCTCTCTCGATCTTTCTTCCTCACTTTTGTCTACCTCTCTTTCTCCCTCACCTTTGCCTCTCTCTCTCTTTCTCCCTCACTTTGGTCTCTCTCTCTTTCTCACTCACCTTTGTCTCTCTCTCTCTCTCTTTCTCCCTCATCTTTGTCTCTCTCTCTCTCTTTCTCCCTCACCTTTGTCTCTCTCTCTCTCTTTCTCCCTCACCTTTGTCTCTCTCTCTCTCTTTCTCCCTCACTTTTATCTCTCTCTCTTTCTCCCTCACCTTTGTCTCTCTCTCTCTTTCTCCCTCACCTTTGTCTCTCTCTCTTTCTCCCTCACCTTTGTCTCTCTCTCTCTCTTTCTCCCTCACCTTTGTCTCTCTCTCTTTCTCCCTCACCTTTGTCTCTCTCTCTCTCTTTCTCCCTCACCTTTGTCCCTCTCTCTTTCTCCCTCACCTTTGTCTCTCTCTCTTTCTCCCTCACCTTTGTCTCTCTCTCTTTCTCCCTCACCTTTGTCTCTCTCTCTTTCTCCCTCACCTTTGTCTCTCTCTCTTTCTCCCTCACCTTTGTCTCTCTCTCTCTCTTTCTCCCTCACCTTTGTCTCTCTCTCTTTCTCCCTCACCTTTGTCTCTCTCTCTTTCTCCCGCACCTTTGTCTCTCTCTCTCTTTCTCCCTCACCATTGTCTCTCTCTCTTTCTCCCTCACCTTTGTCTCTCTCTCTTTCTCCCTCACCTTTGTCTCTCTCTCTTTCTCCCTCACCTTTGTCTCTCTCTATTTCTCCCTCACCTTTGTCTCTCTCTCTTTCTCCCTCACCTTTGTCTCTCTCTCTCTCTTTCTCCCTCACCTTTGTCTCTCTCTTTCTCCCTCACCTTTGTCTCTCTCTCTTTCTCCCTCACCTTTGTCTCTCTCTCTCTCTTTCTCCCTCACCTTTGTCTCTCTCTCTTTCTCCCTCACCTTTGTCTCTCTCTCTCTCTTTCTCCCTCGCCTTTGTCTCTCTCTCTTTCTCCCTCACTTTCGTCTCTCTCTCTTTCTCCCTCACTTTTGTCTCTCTCTTTCTCCCTCACTTTTGTCTCTCTCTCTTTCTCCCTCACTTTTGTCTCTCTCTCTTTCTCCCTCACTTTTGTCTCTCTCTCTTTCTCCCTCACTTTTGTCTCTCTCTCTTTCTCCCTCACTTTTGTCTCTCTCGCTTTCTCCCTCACTTTTGTCTCTCTCTCTTTCTCCCTCACCTTTGTCTCTCTCTCTTTCTCCCCCACCTTTGTCTCTCTCTCTCTTTCTCCCTCACCTTTGTCTCTCTCTCTTTCTCCCTCACTTTTATCTCTCTCTCTTTCTCCCTCACCTTTGTCTCTCTCTCTCTCTTTCTCCCTCGCCTTTGTCTCTCTCTCTTTCTCCCTCACTTTCGTCTCTCTCTCTTTCTCCCTCACTTTTGTCTCTCTCTTTCTCCCTCACTTTTGTCTCTCTCTCTTTCTCCCTCACTTTTGTCTCTCTCTCTTTCTCCCTCACTTTTGTCTCTCTCTCTTTCTCCCTCACTTTTGTCTCTCTCTCTTTCTCCCTCACTTTTGTCTCTCTCGCTTTCTCCCTCACTTTTGTCTCTCTCTCTTTCTCCCTCACCTTTGTCTCTCTCTCTTTCTCCCCCACCTTTGTCTCTCTCTCTCTTTCTCCCTCACCTTTGTCTCTCTCTCTTTCTCCCTCACTTTTATCTCTCTCTCTTTCTCCCTCACCTTTGTCTCTCTCTCTCTCTCGCTCTTTCTCCCTCACCTTTGTCTCTCTCTCGCTCTCGTTCACTCCATAGGTCAGGATGATGAATATGGATGGGTCAGCTTTGTAAGAAATAAAACAGACAGGCGGCACCTGGCAGGTAGCCAACCTAAACCCAATCCATTAAATTTCATGCACTTTCTCCCTCACTTTTGTCTCTCTCTCTTTCTCCCTCACTTTTGTCTCTCTCTCTTTCTCCCTCACTTTTGTCTCTCTCTCTTTCTCGTTCACTTTTGTCTCTCTCTCTTTCTCCCTCACTTTTGTCTCTCTCTCTTTCTCCCTCACCTTTGTCTCTCTCTCTTTCTCCCCCACCTTTGTCTCTCTCTCTCTCTTTCTCCCTCACCTTTGTCTCTCTCTCTTTCTTCCTCACTTTTATCTCTCTCTCTCTTTCTCCCTCACCTTTGTCTCTCTCTCTCTCGCTCTTTCTCCCTCACCTTTGTCTCTCTCTCGCTCTCGTTCACTCCATAGGTCAGGATGATGAATATGGATGGGTCAGCTTTGTAAGAAATAAAACAGACAGGCGGCACCTGGCAGGTAGCCAACCTAAACCCAATCCATTAAATTTCATGCACATAAATATGCAGTGTTTTTTTTTTACAACGTAATGCATAATGTAATCCCGTTTAACTTTATGGTCAAAGCTGGAGAAAATCCATTTTATTTCAACTGCCCGTAGGAGTGTGGGGGAGATTTGACAGGAAGATGAGATAAAAAGGTAATAGAATTGGAAGTTACTGGTTATTTATTTTCCAGACATTAGTAGCCCTTCGGAGCCTGTTCTTCAAAATCTGAAAGTATACCTTGGATAAGGATGTATCAGGGTCTGATTTTGTGAAGGAACTTATAGAAGACTAGGGTATATGAAAGAGAGAGAAAGAGAGAGAGAGAGAGAGAGAGAGGGAGAGAGAGAGAGAAAGACGTACTGTGATAGAAAGATAGATAGATGGAAAGATAGACAGATAGATAGATAGATAGATATAGATAGATAGATAGATAGATAGATAGATAGATAGATAGATAGATAGATAGATAGATAGATAGATAGATAGATAGATAGATAGATAGATAGATAGATAGATAGATAGATATGTCATGTATCATTTACTCCTTCGGCGCAAGCCTCAAACAGCCTTTAGAAGGCCAAACAAGCAGCCGTTCTTAGGGCTAAATCACCCTTTTGATGCCTCGTGTAGACTGCCACAAGAGAAAGAAAAAGTGGCAGCTTAGAATAAAGGAACAAAGGCAACAACCAGAACAAGAAAACAAAACCTGTACAAAGAGATGAAATGGATTCATGGTGCTGAAACGGGTCATACCTTCTCCTTTTCCGACCCCACCCCCAGCTGGGTCGCAAAAATAATTTTTTTTAAAAATGTTATCTCAGCCTTAGTTACACTTCTCTACTTCCCAGGTAATTACGTTTTCGGTATGTTTGTCAACATGAACTTTGACTAATCATTGTTTGAAGACAAAACCTTACACAGCTAAGGCGCCTTTTGTATGGACAAAACCACAAACATAATTATAGTGTGTGTCGGTTAAAACAGAAATAATGTCTCCTTTCAGAGTATGATTTCATCATTTTCTTTCCCAATGTTTGTCTTTGTACTTTTGTTCCTTTCATGTTACTGTAGACTTTTACCGCCTGACACAACTTTGAAGTTCGTTAATAGCCATTTTTTGTCGAATGCGGAACGCAGCTAACAACATACTGCATGCCAACGACATTTGATAACGAGGTTCCTTGGAGCTGACCTATTTTATAGATGGTCCCAAAAAGTGGACAAGGATACCTGTAGTACAATCATTATGATATCCTGAAGAAGGTCTGTTAAAATAAAAAAAAATTAAAAAGCTTGACATTTTCAATTCCGATTGCTATCAATTTGTGGTTTTCCGATAACGCAATTTCCCTATGGGTAGAATGCGCACGGCATTACAGAGTTTTTGTTTTGTACTTCCGCCAAACAAGATGGCCGGTGGATCAGCTGATGAGTGTAACTTCGAGATGTGTCTAAGCGGTTAAAATGCCTGCTGGTTACATTGCAGTTGACTGTTGTGACAGGGGTGGAAAGGATGTATCCAAGCTGGTCAGATTCCCTACCATCCGTGTAAACAAGAGAAAGGAAGTGAAAGAATTGACCGAACGTATACACACGTGTCATTGTTTACAGTCGTGAACTTTTTTAAAACTCGCCGCCGATTGGTTCGCAACGCCTTAAATGGGTCCGGACAGACAAGATGGTGGATATGCGCATTCTACCTATAACAGGAATAACCAGATATTTCATAATTTTATCTTTTATTTGTTTGAGTGTCGAAGTATAACTTGTTGAAAGCAATTTAGTCAGTGGCAGTTATATCTCTGAAAGAAAAAGTATGGCTTCGAGGAGGATCCTTGAACCAGTCTAATCTCTCTTGGCTCAGGTCAGCGGTTCTAAAACGGGGGTGCATTTACACCCGGAACCGGGGGTTTGGAGGGGGGGGGGCGGAGAGGGGCTGCATGCAAATTACTGAGCAGTTGTGTAGATGGCGGACCGCAGCCCACTGCTTTCCGCAGGAGCCCATAAAGATGTCAGGGCGGCTCTGTGTCTTCCTAAGGGTGTTTAGAGACTGATGGTGGAACAGAGGAGAGAAGAATACTCAAGCAGGCCTATGCCAATGCACACAGTGAAGTGACTGAACTGTTGTCACTTGATGGGTAGAGATCTCTGCACCCTCTCAAGGTCGAGCAGAACTAGATCTAGTAGAAATACAGTCCAGCTGGTATTGTACTCGCTTACTCTGTTAGTAGTCTGCAAGCCCCCCCCCCCCCCCCGGCGAAAATTTAGGATTTCGGGAGCAAAATACAAAGCACAAAGATCGTTAATCAATGTAGATCTACATTATAATTTATATAATATCGTGAAAAGACAGAGTAGCTTTAATTTTTTTAATCATTCCAGATTGCGCATAATAATTTCTACTGACGTTTAAACACAATCTCCGTCAATCAGGCTTGTTTTATCAGTGTTGATAAGGCACTATAATTAACACATTGAGTCAAGACCTCTTTATTAGGGTATTGAGGCCTATAGAATGAAACAGGACTTTGCTCACTAATGAGACTGAAACAAGTCTGTTTCGTTAGCTGATTTAAAGGAATTTCAAGTATGAATCAAAACAGACAAGACTCAGTGTGCCGCAAGCCTAAAGCTAGGTTTGCACAATATGTACGGATGCGGAAACAGCAACAGAAAGGTCAAAAATCCTTCAAGTAGTAAAAAGAAAGAGTATTTCCATGTGTACGGAAACGGAAATGTCAAAAATCCATCAAGTAGTAAAAAGAAAGAGTGTTTCCATGTGTACGGAAACGACCTTTTCCTATACATCAAAATATTCGTTCTATTTCACGACTTGAATAGGTTTTGACGTTTCCGTTGCCGTTTCCGTACAAATGAAAACCCAGCTTTACTCTGAGAATCGAACTTCTGATTTTCTCTTTAAATCCAAGAGAAACGAATGCATAGAAAAGGCAAGTTTTTAAAAGGTTAAGAACCACTGTTGGCTTAGATGAATGGAGGAGCATCAGTCCCATTAGGCAGGGCAACTAGCGTTCTGTCCAAATGTAAGTGGGCCCGAAATATACTTTTTTTCATTGACGCAGGCACTTCTAGTGACGGCGGCCCTTTGTCTTGGCTCTTCTTTTTCGTGGAGAGTCTGAAGACCACTTAAGGCTCATTCAGAATATTTCAGTCTGATAATTCTTCTCTTCTGATCGGATTATTTGATTCATCTGGTTATTATATTGATCGCGTTGAGAATCAAACTGGATGAAGAATTAAACACATTTTTATGCTGACTGACAGAAGAGTAAAGGCTATTCGAAACTTATTTAAGGTGTCTGATGACTCGATCTTTGAAAATTCTCTTTATGTTTGTCTGTCTGATTTTATTATTATTTATATAATTATGATTAACAGATTCACAGACTTTCCTAACAGAACAGCAGCACTCAAACTGCCCTCTCTGAAAGTCAGTGATCAGTAATGAGGTTGTATGGCAGCAGAAGGAATATTGAAAAATGCCAAATTATTGGCAGAGAGAGAGAAAGAGAGATCTGATTGATTTATTTCCTGCTCGTGCTAAATTGCTAACACATTTCAGAGGTTCTTTGCAATTAACATATAATTTATTTAACTGTTCAATTTGCAATGAATTTTGAAAATTATAGTGCGAATTTCATCAACTTGATAACTGATTCAGGGACACTTACGCGTTTGCAGGGAATCAGAAATGTGTTAAATATCGTGCTACAAAGACACGAAAACATACTGGCTGGAAGAAGTTAAATGGTTATTAGTCTAGATTTTCCCAGCAGAGAAATTACTTTGCAAATGTCTTCGAATCAATAATTATCATAGTCTTTTTCCACTTCTCTTTGTTTAAAAGACAAATAAGCAGAATTTCATCAGTCGTGCGGAAAGTGTGCTATATTGAGGACTTTCATCAATCATTCAGACCAAGTGGTCTTATGTCCATAGCATCCGCTCCGCCGTTGTAAGGAAAATCATGTACGACAAAGTAAAACACTCTTTGCCTCTATAGCGGTGAGAAGTGGGGCGGAACGGATGCTGTGGACAAGTATACAGAGGTAAAGCGTGTTTTACTTTGTCGTACGTCATTTTCATTAAAATAGCGGAGCGGATGCTGTGGACAAACCCACTAACTTTGCAATCAGAAAAATCTACTGATGAGACTGGGTAGCGCATGGAGGCAAGACGGTCCTGCGCCGGTTTTGACTGAGACTTGAACTTCCTTTGAATCAACCAGCGACACAGACTTCAGTCTTGCTAGTGCGCGAGCTCACGTTTAACACCATAGTCCACAAAACCGAGGCAAAACAGGCTTACCTTAGTTAGTTGCGCTATGGGCTTAACTGATGGCTTTGTTCAGGGCTCAGGGCTGCTAATTGGTGGGACTAATATCAAAGTGATAATTCCCATTGCGTAGCAAGAGACGGGAGATCCAGTTCTCGTTAGTAGACCTAATCGCTTAAAACCTTAAATCATTGTGGCGATTTAAGATAGATAAGATATAACTTTATTATCCTGTTTCCAGGAAATTTGTTGTCATAGCATCACTAGTGGTACAACAGTAAATACAATATCTAAGACCTACAGGTCTTAACGCATACCATACCACACACACGCACATTGCTCAAACTACACTACCAGCAAGTAAGAATATTACTCACACACATGCACTCACAGTCAGAATTCCATTAGAAAAACGTAACATCAGCATACTACATCAGGAATTGCGGAAGGGAAAAAAGATTGTCTATAGCGCTCTTGACTTTTGTTTTTAAATACAGTATTAGTCCACTTCCTTGGGATCGGACTTTCTGATAGAACAAGGGGTGGGAGCAACCATTTAGAATTGATTTTAGTTTCTATTTGCACGAATGCCCTCATCAAAGTTCAAATATTCACTGCTAGTTAGATAGCAAGCTTTTTTGATAATAGAGTTGTTAATTTTGTTCTTGTCGTGCTCCTTTGCATTTCCTCCCCAGGCTGTAATACAAAATAGAATGATACTTTGGACAGTTGATTTTTAAAACATCTGAATGAGTGTTTTATCTGCATTAAATGATAAGTTTCCTCAAGAAATACATACGTTTCTTTGCCATTGCTTGAACTGAGGTGGTATGAGCGTGCCAGTTAAGTCTAAAGTCGACATGGATTCCGAGAGATTTATAAGAGTCGACTCTATCAACATTTTGCTTATAGATTTTAAGCGGTGGAAGTGATGTTGCGTTTGTTCTGAAATCAGTTATCATTTCCTTTGTTTTCTTTACATTTAATAGTAAGAAGTGATCTTCACATCACTGGGTAAACCACTGTACAGTATTTAAGAAAGTCTCTTCATCGGCCAGAAATCAATCCTTGTATGATGGTAACTATCACCTGCAAACTTTATCAAGGAAATATTAAACATGTCCACTTTTGTACTGGCATGTACAGGTGGTAAAAAAGGGCAGATGACAACACGCACCCCTGGGGTGCGCCTGTATTGATGGAAACATTAGATGACATATAATAATGTGTGACTGTACCCTTGTGGCTAGGTGTCGGAGAACTTCACCTATCTTGGCAGTACACTGTCTTCCGCGGCTCGTGCTGATACTGAAATTCTCTCAAGAATCAGCAAAGCCAGCTCTGCATTTGGCAGGCTTCGAAAGAGAGTGTGGGATGTTGCCGGCATTCGCACAGACACTAAGCTGAAAGTGTACAATGCTGTGGTCCTTCCCACCCTACTCTATGGGGCTGAAACCTGGACAGTGTACCAATCGCATGCCAGAAAGCTAAATCACTTTCATCTGGCCTGCCTTAGAAAGATCCTAAGGATCAAATGGCAGGATAAAATTCCAGACACTGAGGTCCTCAATCGTGCCAAGGAATTGAGCATCTTCTGCCACCTGAAAAAAATTCAGCTACTTTGGGCAGGACATGTTGTCAGAATGCCCGACTCCAGACTCCCTAAGCAAATCTTCTCTGAGCTCTCCAATGGAACGAGGAATGTTGGGGCCCCAAAGAGACGTTACAAAGACACTCTCAAGCAATCACTGAAGGCCTTTGCCATTGATGTGAGTGAGTAGGAAAAGCTCTCGCTTGATCGAGCAAATTGGAGGGCGGCCCTTACCAGAGGCAGCAAAGCATGGGAAGCTGACAGAGTCCAGCAGGCTATCAAAAAAAGAGAACGGCGCAAGAAAAGGCCCAGTGGTACTGAACCAACGGAGCACTCTTGTCATTTATGCGGAAGGGTCTGCAGGGCAAAAATAGGACTTATCAGTCACATGAGAAGCCATAAGACATGAAAGAACAGTCTTTCCATTCTGTCCTCTGTGTCCTTTAGTTCTCTTTATTGTCCATGTGTTGAAATTCTCAACAATTTCTGTTCTTTATTCCTCTGGTGTTGTTAAGGTCATCATCATACCTGATGGACGAACTATTATACCCTTGTGGCTGTTACTCGCCTTTAATTTAACGTACTATTATCATCATGAGCATCATCATCATCACCGTCATTATCGTCGTCCTTTTCATTCCCAGCCTCATCCTCATCTTTATTATAATCGTCATCATCATCATTTTCATCATATCATATCTTCATCATTATCATCATCATTATTATCCTTATATCGCCATCATGACCATCAACCCTGTTATAATAGTCGTTCTCTTCATCATCAGTGTACGTTTCACTAATATCAATGTCGCTACCATAACCAGACTCATCCTTTCAGACAATACCTCTATTCTCAAAAATGTGTAAAACCAGAGCAAATAATACTACACTGTGCACTTGAAGAAATACTCACTGATTCTGTGTGCTCGGGAGGAAACTGTTGGACAGACACTTTAACAGAGACGGCAATCCTAGTACACAAATAGCAACTACAGTGTATGAGAGAGTCATAATGTTTGGTCAAGATGTACTTTAAGCGTCAAGTACCCAGCAATGAATGCTTGGCCACAGATGGAATCTGCTTCCATATATAGCATCTCGTTGGTCTTTTCCTTGCCAGTCCACACAATGCGGTCTGCTTAATCCACGGTAGAGTTGCTCGTTGTATTGAACTAACCAGGCCGATACGAGTTGTTAGCACAACAAGAACCCACTGATTGTTGGAAAGTGGGGGTTATGGTGGATGGGAGGATTTTAGGATGATTGGTTGGAATGATGGATGGATGGTCGAGTGCTTGGGTAGATGGATAAACGTTTGTGCGGAACGGTGAAATATTTAACTAATTGGATGGGTGGATGCGTGGATGGAGAATGAATTGGTAGATGGATGGAAGGATGGGTTGATGGATGGATGGAATAAGGGATGGGTGGATAGATAGATGAGATGAATCGGTGGATGGACAGAATAAACGTATTATGGACAAACGGAAGGATCGGTGGATGGACAGAATAAACGTATTATGGACAAACGGAAGGATCGGTGGATCGAAGGATAGACGATGGGCGGACAGGAGGATGTATGGATGAATGCATGGATGGATGGAAGGATGGATGGATGGAAAGATGACAGGATAAATATGGTGAAATGGTGGATAGACGGGCAAGCGGATGGGTTTATGGATAGATGGATGGACGGTCAGGCGGATGGATGGAAGATTATTCTACAGTAGTCCAAGTTCAAATCAGGCTTGACCATTCCATCAGACGTCTCGATTACCATAGGCGGGCGATTTCAGTTATGACCACTTTACATTCTATTGCTGAACTTTCTCTCAGCTCGAAGTTGAAATGCTTGACCTGAATAAAATTAACATAAAACAGGGCACAGATATGAGAGTGCCTGACTGTGTGTGCATCTGAGTCTGTGGGTTTATAGCCTTGGGCACACGACACTTTTCGTAATAATATTCTTTTATGATGTTTTTTGTTGCTTTTATTGAACCAGAGTAATAGTTCCGAAGGTCGTCTTTATGGATTCCCCTGGCACGGGGCTAGGAGGACGAGCGAACAAACTTAGAGTATGTGAGAAAATGGGAGAGAGAGAGAGAGGTGTTAAGAGATAGATACATAGAGTGCAGACAGACAGACTGGCGGGCAGGCAGATAGATAGATAGATAGATAGATAGATAGATAGATAGATAGATAGATAGATAGATAGATAGATAGATAGATAGATAGATAGATAGATAGATAGATAGATAGATAGAGGGATAGATAGATAGATAGATATGTAGATAGATAGATAGATAGTTGAAAGCAGAGAGGTGGTTGAAAGCGGACAGACAGACATACCGACCGAACGACAGAAGGACAGACAGCTAGATATGAACAGACAAACAGCCAGGCAGAAAACTGATGATAGATTTCCAACAACCTCTACCACTATTCGGCGTTGGCCAAAGGGGCTGTTAACTTTTTCCGAAACGCCCGAGCGGATTTCGCACGCCGCGCTTCCCGGCAGTAAAAGACAATGTGAAGACTGTAATACAAGAAAACCCGGGGCTTAGAGCAGGCACATGAAAATCACTACAAATTCGTAATGGGTCTTAAAGAGACGAGTGGGCCGGGGTTTAAATCCCTTTTAAGTGGCAGTAATATTACATATGATGGGATGAAAGTTAAATAAACTTCGTAAACGATCATAAAAAAAGATTATTCAGACGGCCAAGAAGGCCCAGTGGCCTGACAGAATGATGTGGTGGTGTTGTTTTTTTTGTGTTTCTTTTACATTCTTCCCACGGGACTGTGATAAAGAATCTACCGTATTCATAGTATAGTTACGTGCACGGAAGTCTGTGCTACTGACTTCTATGCACTGTGGCTGTAAGTGGTCTTGTCCACGGCATCCGCTCCGCTGTTTTTACGGGAAAATGACGAACGAAAAATTCTCTGTGCCTCTATACGCTATAGCGGCGAGGAGCGGAGCGGAACGGATGCTATGGACAAGTATACAGAGGCAAAGAGTGTTTTACTTTTTCGTGCGTCATTTTCTGTAAAAATAGCTGGGCGGGGCGGATACTGTGGTCAAGACCTCTGACAGAGTGTCTGGGTAGAGAGAGAGTAGAGACAGAGATAGAGGGAGAGAAAGAGAGAGAGGCACAGAGAGAGAGAGAGAGAGAGAGAGAAAGGAAGGGAGAGAGAGAGAGGGAGAGAGAGAGAGAGAGAGACACCAGTTAAGACCCCTAAAACTTGCACTGTCAAGTCTGTTTTGCCTCGCTTTGGTGGACTTCGGAGTTAAACAGGATGCCGCGCACCAGCGAGACAGACATAAGACTGTCTCACCAGCTGATTCAAAGAAGGTTCAAGTCTGAGGCAAAAACCGACGCAAAACAGACTTCACTCAGTGCGTCACTTGCCACCTTACAAAAAATACAATGATTGAAATTTGAAGTGGACAGTGAGCGGGAAATATAGCTTTAAACGCCCGTAGGTACAAAGATCTTTGGATTAAATAGCAACTTGTATTATCCATCTACCCACCCATCCAGCAGAGCTGGTGGAATCATACCAACCATCACGCACGTTACGATCAGTAGACGCAAAACTTCTTGAGAATGAGACACCACCTGCAGTCAGATTGTCGCTTAGTGAAAAGGCTTTTTCTATTGGTGGGCCTAAATTGTGGAAAAACATCAGCGTTGACTCCAGGAAAAGTGAGGAGATCGTCACATTTAAAAATAGGCTCAAAACAGAATTGTTTAGGACTGTTTTCTTGAAACTGAATGATGTCTCAGAGGTTTGAGGATGAGAGCAGATCAAGTCCTTATTAATGTTGATGCGTAGGGGCATGATGAATTTATCTTATGTAAACCCTGTTTCTAATTTCAGTTCAGGACATTAGAGAACATCATTTTTGTGTGGATTTCAACGCTTTACAAGTTAATTACATGTATTACATTACATAATTATTACATCCATCCATTCACTCAACCTCCCGTCCATCCTTCTCTCCATCCAAATAATCCGCTGTGTTCCATAACTACAAAGCTTTTTTTTTTTTCGACTCCACCCTACTGTATGTCTAGGCTTACCAACATCTATCTATACAAAAAAAATGTAAGAAACCCCTTTGTTCCCTATGGACTCAAACACTACAGGACGTATTGAACTGAAATTTGGCACACACAATTGTACGATACTGACCAGTGTTCCTATGTACATAGGCATAAAAAAGCTTATGGGATTCGTGAGTTATTCCAATAATGCGATAAGAATGGAACAGTAAATTTGCGAGAGCGTTTGATCCGAATTGTACGTTCGTTAACCTATGACCTCTTTCTTTGTTAATCGCTTTTCCACTTCCGGCCCCGGAATTCGATTCATAATCACAGTAGTGTCTGTGAGAGCTAGATCTAGCATGCACTGATGCAGCATGCCCCCTAAAAAACGTACTATCGGTAGGCATACAAGTCTCAAATCGCTGTAGTTTTTTTTATTGGAAATTTATTGTTTCGCCATCAAGATCTATTTCGAGTCATGGTTCGCCATTTTACATTTTAAGGTTTCGTTATCATTACCTGCGATGTGTTCACTATCAAACACACTAACCCGTGCGCAAATCATGCAGTTGTACGGGATGCGCAGGGTGTCAACTCACAAAGGCAGAGCAGCAAGACTTATTTAAAAACAAACAAACAAAAATGAAATAAACAAATAGGAACAGGCCAGATGAAGCAGGTCCATAATAACCACCCAGAACTGAAACCAATATTCAAACCCATTTATCCCCGGCAGGGCCGGGGACCTCAGCTAGTAATATATAAAAATTTAATTCAATGAAAGTCTTCAATACCACTTGTTTCTTCCAAGAAGGCAGTGCATGTAAACTGTTTCGCACAAGGCCGTTGTTACTTGTACGTACGTGTGCGCACTATCCCTATCCTCTTTCTTATTATCCCCAACCTTAAATATGATCGAATCCCTAACCCCGCCCCCTACCCTTTCAACCAAAAAAAAAACCAAGGCTTTAAATATCCATACCCCTATCGCAAAAAAAACAACAAAAACTTAGGGAACGTAGGTACTTGTCACAACATTCTTCACACAATAGAAGAACAGTTCACCCATTCTGTATTTTGCCTTTGTTTATAGTAACGACAACAGTATTGATCTTTCCTTCAGAAAAATCATTATCAGCAGTGTCTACTTCTTAATCCTGGATGTAAACAACGTCTGAATGCAATAAAAAAGATCTGGCCGACCGAAATTCTGGGTGTTTTTCGTTTGTTTTTCGTTTTTGGCCATTCTGAAGAACACCAGATAACCCGAAGGTGAACAGAAAGAAAACAAAACACACACACAAAAAAAAAAGAACTGACAAAAATCGGGCCTGCTGTGATAATGTTTCTAAATATATACCCAGTGATGACGCACTTGGCCAACTGGGGTGGATTTAGATAGAGATGAAAAGCGTAAGAAAAGAACAAACACTCGCCAGGCAGAAGTTCCTGGTCAAAATTAGGGACACATTTTTTTTTTCAGCCAGTGTTACGTGGATTGAAAAGGAGTTTGCAATAGAGCTTGGTAAACTTATTGTGTGAATCAAGATCTACTTTGTTTTCTCACCCTTTCATGGCTCTGTGTTTCCCTCCTGTCTCTATCTCTCTCACACCGTACACATACCATTACTAATGTCTGTCTGTCTATCTCTTTTTCTCTTCATCAAGCCCCCCCCCCCCCAAATCCATCCACTCGTAAGACCCATCCACCCATCATGGATTCCTTCAATCCACCCCCTTTATCCATCCATCCTTTCAAGGGCTTTCAAACACTCTCAATCAGGCCTATTGTGTCTTCTCTCAGTTCCCGGCATCTTTCAATGCCCTTTTTCACTGGTTGTTGTCGATGTTTGGTCACTGCTGGAGAAAACCAGCAGGGAGACTGGAGTTTGAAACACGTTGCGTGTCTGTGCTGCAGATGGGTTTGTAAGCTTGAAATAATGTGTGTCATCAAAGTGGAGAACAGGGGAACATAATATGGGTTTTGATCTGTTCTCTGGATATACGTATAGACGGACAAACAATGTATCTGGTTACATACATACATACACAGACGACAGACGGACAGACAGACAGACAGACAGACAGACAGACAGACAGACAGACAGACATGATTTTTCATGACCGAACGTCCCAACCTTCAAGCTCAGTCATAATAATAATAATAATAATAATAATGGATGGCATTTATATAGCGCATATCCATTGAAAATGCTCTATGCGCTTTACAGAAACAACATGGCAACCACAGAGCAGAATGGAGCGCCTGCGAAGTACTCAACATACTGCACTGCTTCTTTCTCTCTCCCTGTGTCGCTCACTCTCTCTATCTCTCTCTATCTCAGAGCAAATTGGAACGCAGCCTGTTAGGCGCGTTTACAACTCACAACAGTTCACAACTCACAACTCAAATAATATTTGAATATTTATCATAAAAACTGACATTAAGACTGTGTTTCTATTCTAAGCCCCATCCCGTTCTTGTACAATATAGTGATTGTAAACAAAATTACGCGAATCTGGTTTATTTCTAAAAGGAGGATCACACGGACGCAAGACAGAAAAATGTTATCCTGAGTTTTATGGTAAAGTGTCACGATAACTATGTTAACGGCCATAATCTGTTCGTTATTTTATATCCGACTTTCGATCTTTTTCTTTTTTTTTTCCGAAACATTTCCATGTTTGTTTTTCATCGAATTTTCTGTTTCTCTGTATTTAAATGTGTTTGCAGCGCGTGGATTCTAGACAGAGAAGGGAGATTATGCAAAGATTCTTCAGGCGCTGGGCCAACAAGAACCGGAAGTGTCCAAAAATAGATCACCGACATCATTAAGGCGAACGGAACGGACCAACCCGGGGATTTTCTTTTCATCTTTTCAACCAGATCCCGCTTTTTTTCACTGAATATCGTGCCAGGCTTTACAAACAAACAAGGGAAAGGGGAACTAAGAGACCGAAATAAAGGGAGGCTAGACATTGCCAAGGGTCGTATTGCAGTTTTGGATCCCTGTGGAGCAACAACATCATTTGTTTTTGCTACATTCAGTCATAAACAGCAGAAGTCTCCTGGGGCTTGCAATGCTTTGGCTCTGTCGTTTTCCTTTGTTTATTGTTGAGGTTGTGGTCATTTTTTTTTCTGTGTGTTTTTTTTTCAATTTATTTACTTTTGTTCAAGATTTGAAATGGTTTTGTAGATGTGATGGTGGCGCGTGGTGAAAGGGGATTAATAGAAGAGGAAAATGGTTTTTATCAAGTGAAGGAATTGTATTAGAATCTTTGTTTCCAAAATGCACGGAATGGCATTGGTACAATATGATAAATTTATACTGACGTGGATATTTTGGCAGTGACCTTAATTCTTGTTTGGTCTATCTCTATTTTCTGAAAAACTGAGAGGTCTTTTAGTATGTGGAAGAAGTATATTAACAATTAATACACACTTTGATACTTGTTTAAAATGCCTTGTGGCAACCTATCAAACTGTCTTAAAAGTTCTGATTTAGTCGAACTTCTCATCATGATACTAAAGCGGCAAACATTTGACGTCAAATTTCTCAGTTGTGGGGAAAAGTGGAGTTCCCACAAGCAAAAAGATATCAAATTGTAATGTAATGGCCATTATGACACTGTCAAACCATGTAAAACCATTCTACACATCTTTGTTTACATTCTAAAATTCACATACAATACAAAAACTCACGAACACGCTGAGAGAAATGTGATTGGATCTGGCAAAATCGAGCTTAAGGTGAAACCAAATTCCTGACGATACCCCTCCAAAGTGGGAACATTTTTCTTGGTGAATTAAGATTTGCTTATAATAATAAAAGATTAGCCGTTTTTCTGCATGCAGTTCAAATAGTTTGCTTGAAATCGTCTTAGAAGTATTTCATTTTGATTTTTTAAAGAGGTATACCGATTTCCACTTGAGCCTAATTTCGCCAAATCCACTCAAAAATTAGTGTCTCTTATTACGAGTAAATCTAATATGGTTGGCATTATGATGATCAGATTCACACCCACTCAAACACACGACCAATTTCTATTAAAGTCTATCATCCTACACTACAAGGATTTCAGTTTTTACAGCGAGTAACATTATTAAGGGCACATGCACACACCTTACATGCTATTACATTAACAAGGCAGAACCACAGCACATGAAGCAAAGTGGCATGGAACCTTGAGCCTACTACATGTATAATACAGGGTGCTAGTGTAGTTAGAATGCGTAGTTGAGGCGAATTGCAATAGTAAAAACGAGCTCTTATATCTTTATCTTGCTATGTCCCTTCATTATTGTCCTTGTTATTGAGTTTGTTATGTTATGACATAGAAACGATGGGTTAGATGTGATGTGTGTACCATAGACACTTATAGATGTGTGTACCATAGACACTTATAGATGTGTGTACCATAGACACTTATAGATGTGTGTACCATAGACACTTATAGATGTGTGTACCATAGACACTTATAGATGTGTGTACCATAGACACTTATAAATGTGTTCCATACACACTTATAGATGTGTGTTCCATAGATACTTATAGATGTGTGTACCATAGATACGTATAGATGTGTGTACCATAGATACGAATAGATTTGTGTGCCATAGATACTTATAGATGTGTGTGCCATAAACACTCCGTGAAAGAGAATTTCCCTCATTGGATAATAAAGTGATTCTTATCTTATCTGTTTATAAAATGTAAAAGAACTCTGTTGTTTCAACTTTTCATTTGAAAGAAAGCAAAAAATTTCGAGGACCAAATAAAACTGGCGTCAATTAAGACTATGAAGAAAGACTGACCTCAGATGTCAACCATTTTTGGATTACGTTAAAATGCTAATTAGAGAAGAAACCGTTAGTTAGTGTCGCGATGTGGGTTAGATGGGGATAATTCGACTGACACTCTTTCGAGGTCCGCTCCCACAATCGACGAACACACAAAAAAAATACTTGCATTCTAAAAACTAAATAAATCAATTGCTTTGATTTTTAGCAGAACTGTAGGGCAGTTTAATTACAGGAATTAATGTAACAAATATAATTATAAATATAAATATCAATTCAAAGGCAACTGAATCTAACTAATGAAACTACAGCTTTCTATAAAGACTAACTTATTCACTCTAACTACTTGCAGGTCATATGAGTTAGATGCCAAATAGAATCCGCGCACGTGGCGACGGATATAACAGTTTAAATTCTATTAATTCAATGAGACATGTTATGATATGGACATTTCCTCTAGACACGCCATGGAGAATGCTTGTACAACCATGCGTTGTCTGGCGGTAGCTCTGAAACTGTCTTCAAAAGTAAGTAGAACGGTTCACTTTCATCATTACAAATTAGTATGAACTCTCACCATTAGGCCCTCACTGGGAGTGAGAGCGCTGGATGTAAACGCTGTGGGTTTATATCAAACCAAGTAGCTTAGGCTCTGGAGCTTTAAATCATGGCGCTCCTCACAATATGGACTGCTCAACTGCGTCTCTATGTCTCTCATCTGGCTGAGGACTATCGCCGTCCACCTCGTAAATGGATTGTCTACATGTGGCCACTATCTAAGCTCTGCACGGGTTTAAATACTAAAGCTATGTCTCGACCTTCCGTCCAGATTCATACATTTGATTGGTGCAGTCGCTGGAGCTCAGCCTGCAATATTAATTTATGCTTGTCACGGCCTTGCGCCAAATCAAGGTCACTTTTACCTAGACAATTTAAAATGCGAAACATTAACTACTAAAATCTTCAACCCCCGTGCTTTCTACTCTTATGCACGAATTTCCGAACGCCAACTAAGCGTCTAAATAAACTACCTTTACTCGCCCCTTATCTATGTTAATCAAAATCACGGGGTCGAGAACTGCTCTGTCATTCCTAGCTATACATTTATTCTGTCTCGCCCCTCCTTCTCTCTAGCCATCAGAAAAAAGGTGTTTCAAAACAAACTGTTCACGAGAACAGCTCAAGGACAAATTACACTGGTTATAATCAACAAGATCGTAAAAATTAACTCACTGACGTCGTGACCTAGCACGGTATTTATGATCCTAATGTGATCATGACAGTCAGGCTTTTCAGACTCTAAGTAATGGGCTGGCTCTACTAATTGGTAGAGAACAAAAAAATCAAACAGCAAACATTTGCCGTGTTTGAGGGGGGTGGGGGTGGGGTGGGGGGGGGTGTCAGAGTTGGATTGAGGCTGACATCAAACGAACGTGGAGGATTTGGGGAAGGGGTGAGAATGGAGCGGGACAGGGGGTGGGCAGCAGAATCATACCAACCATCACACACTTTAAGATCGGTAGACGCGAAACTTCTTGAGACATCCACAGTCAGATTGTCGCTTAGTGAAAAGGCTTTTTTCTATCGGTGGACCTAAAATTGTGGAACAGCATCAGCGTTGACGCTAGGAAAAGTGAAAACATCGTCACATTTAAAAATAGGCTCAAAACTGAATTGTTTAGGACTGTTTTTCTTTGAAACTGAATGGTGACCCTTTCTGGTCACAGAGGTTTGAGGATGAGAGTAGATCAACTGTTTGTTAATGTGTGTGAGTGGGGGCATGATGAATTGATCATATGCTAATCCTATTTCCAATTTTAGTTCAGCGTCTTAGAACAAATCTTGTTTTGTGAATCTGGGCGCTGTATAATTATTATGTTTTTACATTACATGACATTATGTTACATTACATTACAAAGTGAGACTGACAGGAACTTACTGAGTGAGAGAGAGAGAGAGAGAGGGGGGGGGGGATGCGGGGAGAGAGAAGAAGGAGAGACAATCAGACAGAATGTGAAGGGACGGCGGGCATGACTGTAGTCCAACAAAATCAACTAATACGCACACATGCCCCCACGTGCACAACCACACACATACAAAAGAGAATTTAACACGCTGGGTCAACAGAAAAGGCCACCTAGGAAGAGACGGGGCAAAGTCGCATTGATAGATAGATAGATAGATAGATAGATAGATAGATAGATAGATAGATAGATAGATAGATAGATAGATAGATAGATAGATAGATAGATAGATAGATAGATAGATAGACACACAGATAGATAGATAGATAGATAGATAGATAGATAGATAGATAGATAGATAGATAGATAGATAGATAGATAGAGAGAGAGAGAGAGAGAGAGAGAGATAGATAGATAGATAGATAGATAGATAGATAGATAGATAGATAGATAGATAGATAGATAGATAGATAGATAGATAGATAGATAGATAGATAGATAGATAGATAGATAGATAGATAGCGGACACACAGACGGACAAACGGACAGATGGACAGACAGACAGACATAGCTAGATAAACAGACTTGGAAAGCCAGACTTTCAGATAAACACTGGAAGGAAGGACAACTGTTTATTTTCTTGGAAAAGAAACTCACACAACTTGTACACAAAATATTTCCCCAAACGAGCTTAAAGAGAAAGAAAAATCAGCAGAAAGGCCAACGGAGAACGATTATCTACAAATCCCCCAACAAGTCCGATATCCTTGTAGTCAGAAATGCTAAAGGACGCTGCCAATTACACACAAAAGATAAAGTCCAGGGCTCAGTGTTAGAAATGTATAATGGCCAAGAGCTTTGGTTGGGGTAAAAAAATTGATATGGAATATTGAACTTTGTGGAATCCATATTAGCCTTGGTTTTGCCTGTGACAGATTATGAAAGGGGGAGATGAGTATGTGTGGGACATAGTGGTTTTTTGTTTGTTTGTTTGTTTGTTTGTGTGTATGGTTATGTTTTCGTTTTGTATACTTCTTTAATCCCATTTGGGAAATTTGCTTTAGTGTCATTGCAACCCAGTTATACCTGGACCAGACACGTCGTTGCCACGACGAGAAAAAATGAATTTTACTTAAATTCCAGAATTACTTGATATAGATAGGCCGAGAGCAAATTTAGTCCTCAATCTGAAACTGTTTCTTTATTGGCTGCATTAATTTTATTCGTGCCCCTGCTCTTGTGTAACTGGTCAAATTACGAACTTTGACCCCAGTGGAATATATCGCAATGCTATGCTTTCAAAAACAAAAAGAAAGGCCTTGATCAATGAAAGACGATTTACTTACTTCGAGCTTCCATGCTTTTGGCGGACGGACGTGCTTTGGTGCTGCTAACGAAGCAAGAACTCGCAGCTAAGTAAACTGTTTCACTTCGTTCCTGTTGAAGTTTTTTCACTTGAAAAAGGCGAAAGCCGAAAATTTTGTGTATTTTCTGCCTTCTCTTTAGTTAGCTTTGTACTGTTTGGGTTTTATTTCCCAGGCGGGTTTTTGCAACATACAACCTTTTCTTTTTGCCCAATTTTGACTTTAGTTATTCGAAGTGCTTGTCCCTCCAGCTCCATGTTGTTAGAGCCTTGTTCGGCTTCGTCCGTCCACTGCAGAATGTAGAATGTAGCTTTTCGCTAGTGATCTCCATTCTTCTAGTTTCCGTCCATCTTGTCCACGCTTGTCCACCTGTCTGCACAATAATCATCTCTCCTTCGTCTCTCGAGACGTCCTGTTGTTCTCTTTCCTTCTCTAGACCTCCGTTCAGTGCTATATCCTTGTCCATCTGTTATCTTTCATCCTTCCGATATGACCAGCCAATTTTCCATTTTTGTCGGAGTTGGAGTTTCACAATGTCTGTAACCTCGGGTTTGTCTCTGAATATCAGTGTGAGGGATTTTATCGTTAAGCTTCATTTTGGGGATCTTTCTTTCCATTGCTCTCCGCATGATTTTGATAGAGTTTGCGCTGGCATAAACCATGTAAAAATACTGTCAAAAATCACCTTGGAATCAAGATCTTAAATAAATTTTGCGCCTTAATAAAGTGGTCTTGTCCACAGAAACCGTTCCGCTATTTTTACGGGAAAATGACGTATGAAAAATTCCTTTGCCTCTATAGCGGTGAGGAACGGAGCGGAACGGATGTCATGGACAAATATTCAGAGGGAAAGAGTGTTTCACGACATAGACACTAAAAATTGCGGAGCGGACCGGATGCCGTGGACCAGAGCACTACGCAGACATAAAAGAAACGAAATAAAATAAAAGTGAAGTAGAACAAATAAATAGCAAGATCGACGATGTCAACCAGCTCAGCTTTTGGGAGTGACTACTCGCGCTGAAGGTCAGTGTTGAGCCTACTAGTGATCGATATCGAACAAAGCACGACAGTAATGATTATTATCCATTTCACCTTAGAACTATAAAGACCACGTCGTCCTGTTCTGACCTCAGTAATTAGTAACGTAACAACGTACAACATCTCTGCAATCTATCGCCACTACTGCAATGGGCCTTAGCTATGCTGATGGAGCACTGAGTGTATTTGTACCTGTTTTGATTTAGTGGGCGATGTCTCTTCTTTCCGTCCGTTGACCCAAAACAGTTCTGACGCGCTAGAACTAGGCTAGTGAGGCAGGCTTGCTTCAGTCCCGCTAGTGTTTGGCTGTCTGTCTATCTATCTATCTATCTATCTAGTTATCTATCTATCTATCTATCTATCTATCTATCTATCTATCTATCTATCTATCTATCTATCTATCTATCTATCTATCTAGCTATTTATCTGTCTGTCTATTTGTCTATCTACCTCCCTACCTACCTATAAATATATTTGTCTATCTATCTATCTATCTATCTATCTATCTATCTATCTATCTATCTATCTATCTATCTATCTATCTATCTATCTATCTGTCTGCCTGCCTATCTATCTACCCACCTATCGGCCTGCCTGTCGGTCCGCCTATGTATCTATCTGTCTGTCTGTCCGCCTGTCGGTCTACCTCTATCTATCTTATCTATCTATCTGTCTGTGGGTCTCTGTCTCTATCTGTCTATCTATCTGCCTGCCTTTCGGTCTCTCTCTCTCTCTACCTCGGCTCTATCTCTCTATCAAAATCGAGACAAAACTGTCTCGATTTAGCACGCTATCAGTCTCATAAGCATCACTACCAGTTGAAGAATCTACCCCCCCCCCCATCTCCCGGGAGTCACCCACAAATAATCCACGATGGTATGTAACACAATTGACTGTCTCAGCTGGACAGTGTTTTGGGGGGCCCAATGCAGTCGAATCGATATTATACCCATCGCCGTCACTGAAACAGATGAAAATAACAAATCGATACTCGGTAAAGGCTTACCACAGATAGCGGGGTCATGCCCTGACAGCTGCTGTCGATTATGTGACATCGATCCTCTTAACTCAAATATACGTCAGCATCTGTGTACAAAAATATCGCCCCTGGCTCTGGGGATATTGGGGCTGTACACCACAGCCTTCACTGGGGTGGGGTGGGGGGGGGATCTTCACATCCCCTACATCTTGTATGTTCCTGCAGTGCTGTTCGTGTAGGGTACACAGGTCAGGGAGTTCAGAAGATGAAACTGTTTGACCTATGTGTTTTTGGGTGTTTTTTTTTTTTGTCTTCCCTTTGTTTTCTTTCTTTATCTGCCTTCAAATACAACTGATTTCTTTACTCTCTATCTCTTTCTCCCCCCCCCCCCCCTCCATTTATCTATCTATCTCTCTATTACAGGAAATCTGGAGCCTAAGGGGGCGATGGCCTGAAAAAAGAGGTTGAGAGCCACTGATATAAAGTATTCAGGGGAATCATCCAGAACAGCAGGTTATTCAGTGCTAAACGGTAAGTGTACAAACACCTCAGAAATTCCGGAACGTAGCCCTGCGCAACAGGTGAGAAAATGGGGTCATAAAATCTTGATCCCAGGGACCAAAAATAGATCCACCCGGTCCGGAATTAACTTCATAATTCAGAAATTCCTTCGTGGTGCAACTTTATTTACAGTATAGCATTTTGTGAGTGAATCTGACGAAATCGGGCTTAAGGTGAAAGACCAGTTTCCTGAGATACCCCCTTCTAACCCAAACGGGGAACACTTTTCTAATGGAAATTGAGATTTGCTTACAATATAATGGAAGATTACCCATTTTTCTGCATTCGGTGAAAACAGTTTTACGTTGATTTCCCAAAGAAGTATACAAATTGACTGTTGTTACGGGGCGCGTAAGGTAATTACAGAGTCAAACAGAGAAAATACTGTTCAGGGAAAACAACAGCCGTAAAACTTCCACCTTCAGCCTGGTTCTGTCAGATCCACACACATTTTCCAGAGAACGCCAGACGCATTAGATCACCGCAACAAACAACGCTGGGGGGTCAGCGTGCCGTCTCCGTACCGTGAGCGATAGATCTACAAGTATTACAGAGATATTTACGTGCACGAGCCACAAGAAGAGAACGTAAGGCATCTTTACTCATCCCAAAAACTAATTTTTCAAATATTTTGTAGGGTAGTGTAACATTTCTGGGTGAGTCGACGAATTCGGTTTTCTTTCTTTCTTTTTGCATAGACTCACGGCCTGTGATTACAGACATTCGGGGAAATTAATGCACTTGGCAGGCATGAGACAATAATGTGTGCGCCCCCCCCCCCCTCCCCTTTTCCTCAAAAAAAAAAAAAGATGAAAGTTGTGGTGGAAGTATGATCTCCAAATTCTTTAAGATGATGATTTGGAGAGAACGTTCTACATGTACATGTCAGGATTGCCTTTTGCACTATGTAGGAGCTTCAGTTGTGGCTATTAGATAAGCATTCATCATCTTCATGATTTTCATTATCATCATAACCATCACCCTCCTCGACTTCCGCCTCGTCCTCCTCCTCCTCCTCCTCCTCATCATCATTATACCCTTGATCCTTATCTCTCCTCCCCCCCCCCCCCCATAATCATCATCGTAGTAGTGCACCTCACTTTATTCTTTGTTTGTTATATTGTTATGATGAAATGAACCTATTAGTCATACAAAATTGCATCCAAGATAGAAAGATAAGGGGTTATTTCATTCTATTAAACGACGCTGAAAAGTGAATTTAACCAAAATTGAGACATACGGCCTTTTCCAGTAGCAGGGTAGAACACAGGAAATACCTCAGACAATAACAACTGAGTACTAGACCGTCTCTCACTGGCGCGCACCATTATTATCATGCTGAAGACTGGACAGATAGACTGCACATATAAAATATCCCCTTGCTTCCAGCGGTGATCAACAACATTCATAAACCCATGGATAGTCGCAATGATAGAGCAAATGCCAGCCAATATCGCGTTAGGCTGGCATACGTCTGTTTTGACTCAGTGCGCGCGGCCTCTCTCTTCGTCAACTGACTCAAGACAGTTCTGACACGCCAGAATTAGTGGAGACAAATTTGCTTCAGCCTCGCCACTGCGCGAGGTCCCGCTTAACACCATTGTTCACACCTCTCACATCAAAACCGAGACAAAAACAAGATCTCTGCGATTCACCAGCTTTAACCATATTATTGTACATTTGGTTCGGTTGGGGGATGTTTGTTATGATGAAAGGCGTGAGTGTCTGGATTGGTCAGGTCTTTATTTTAGGGGGTTCGCTGCCCTTGGCATTTGCACCTCACTTTTCTTATTGTGGTAAGGATTCGCTTTTTAGAATTTTGCCCAGGCAGCGGCCTGTTCGTGAGCAACGTACACACGGGCCCTCCGAATTTTTCGTCCTTATCCGAGAAGGCTAGGTGCTCGATAGGATCAGGGGCAGGAAAATGTGAGAAAAATTCCAAAATTCCAAAATGCCTGCACCGACGGGGATTCGAACCTGGGGAGTGTCCGAGTCTGTCAGACTCCGAGTGTAAAATAGGGTGAAGGAGACCGACAATTTTCATTTGGCTCACCTTGTATGGAACGCGTTGTTTATCTCCCCGACCTCTTCCCCTCTCCTCGAGTACGACCACAGCAACCACAACAGAAACAAAATTCACTAGTGGCAGCAGCAAACACTTCTCTCTGTCAAAGCTGTTCACGAGTTTGAGTTTGGAGAAAACACGTGTACATGACAACAGCCACATTGCGCTAGGCAGAATCAAGACGATAGACAGAATATAACAGAATGATAGAACAGTAGGAGAGATCCTACCAGAAGCGCCCGCTGTTTTACGGCTGGACCAAGTCTATTTTTGGAAATTCTGGTCATATCTATTTTTGGCGAAGTGAATTCTTGAAAGCTAACAAACAGTTTTTCTCCCCTTTTAATTGACAGAATACACTAAAACTGTATTGATCTGTTTACGTTCCAAAACTTCCTGGGCAGGGGTATTTAAATTGCAAACACGGGGTGCGCAACGAAAGTAAAGGGAAACCGGTACAGAACTCTATCTTGAACACGCACTGATGTTAGCAGTGATGCGCTTTCATTCACGAAAGTTCGTTCATTACAATCTTCAGGACAGGGTGAGGAGGTGGAAGGCGTAGTATTTTTGACAGCTGATCGTTAATAATGCTGGAGCTCATGCGCGGGCGCACGAGTTGCCAAGATTTAGTCTAAAGGAGCCTTCACATGAGGTACAGACATATTCGGGTACGCCTTGTAAGAATTTCTGTTTACCAAATATACAAGAAAGGAAACCTGGACCGTTTCATTTTAAATGACATTTCTTGATAACCGTGAGGATAATCAGTGTCAGTACTTTGTATGAGTACCTTTGTTTTAAAAAAAAAGCATCTCCATTATGGTGGCTGCACACGTCTGTGGTTTCCTTAGAGGTCGCCTGTGAAGTACGTACGCTCACTTTTGTCTAGTTTTGACTACCTCTCTCTCCATATATTACGCTTTTCAAATGCTTGGATAACGCCACTCACCCCTTGTACCAGACCATTAGAATGTAAAATTTCAAGGTCAGGGCCTTGACGTTTGAAAACTTTATATATGGCATTTAGCCAGATCTATTAATTTATCTGTTTCATTTTAAAGAGCCATGATTTTTATACAATCTAATTCTTCTCACCTAAAGCGCCCAGTAGTCGGTGACCGAATTCGGTGGCCTTTGTGTGGCTACCCTAAGAACTTATTTCCCGGAAGAAAAAAGTAAACAATATCAAACTTTTCAACTGTAACCATAACTGAAAAGCATATATATGCCCTCCCTAGACCCCCCCCCCGTCTCCCTATATGTTTTTGGTACCATGGAAGTAACCCCACCCCCCCCCCCCCAAAAAAAAAAACCAACATCCGGGCGTACCTATTTTATAGATGTCCGCTTACTAGAACAGCTGTCCATGCGTGGACAGGTTAAAGCGTCCGGAATATTGGTTTCTTCAATAACATCTCTATTTTTTCATATTACCATTTGATTCTCTTGCGCACACCGCCCTTGTATCACAATAATTTGTACGAAGGAGTAATCATTTTAATTACTAACTACAATATTGTTCATGGAACTGTGGTTACATTGACACAACGTAATTTCCGGTCACACTTTTCGATTCTAGTTTCTACTAGACGGAAATGAGTCTCATATTTTGCGGTTCAAAACGTGGTGAATAAATAATATTAAAAGACTCAATTTTGTCCAAAACGGGGGTGTCCAGGTAACTTGTCATCAAAAATTGAAACAGTACACAAAGTTTCATACTGTTTGATCTCGTAGCCTCGAAGTTTTAGGTGCTTACACGTTCACCCTCTAGCTTCATTGTAGTATGATGTTTCAGCCTGCCTTTACTGTCCACATGGGGACAACTGTTGACCTAAGAATACGACATACGTCCAATGTAGGTGAGTGGATCTGGCGAAATCGGGCTTAAGGTGAAAGACCGAAGTCCTGAGAAAACGCTTCCAACCCGGGGAATTTTTTTTCTATGGAAATTGAGATTTGTTTGTAAAATGAACGATTAACCATTTTCCTGCACTCAGTTATGAAATCTTCCTAGAAAAAACTCATTTTGATTTTTTAAAGAGGTATAACAATTTCACCTTGAGCCCGATTTCGCCAGATCCACTTACACATTTGCACTCTGGCAGTAAGACGCACTTAGAACCAGTCACCAGATGCCGTCAATAGGGCAATGACAGTTTATTCACAAAACAGAATGTGGAGAAGATAATCGAAAAGCCACACATAATAAACAAATAATAATAATAATAACATGCAACAGCTGCCCCGACTGAATTTGTTGAGCTCTTTTTATCGTTTGGTTTACCATTTTACAAAGATCTTTGAAATACAAAAAAGTCCGCTTGCGGGTGGTTATATATAATTCACAAATCCTCCACATTAGCTTTAAACGCACAAGGCTTTTTCAATCGGTTACCTACAGTAACCCAATTTTGAATGTAGGCTTCAATACCTTGGAGCGTGCACCGACGTTCAGACTTTTCGTTTGCTTTTGTTTTTCAATTATTTTTTTTTCAGTTTGCCTTGTGTAGCCTTCGGCCCCTTCCTTTCACGGGTGCATGGCCCGTGGTGTGACGACTTCTTGCCGACTGATTTTAAACTATTCGATGTGCACGCGGCTAAAATTAGAGCACAGGAATACCCTGCTGCTTGGGAATCACTTGGATTTGCCGAGCCAGGTCTATGATTGAAGAGAGTTTAGAAAGTGACGGGCTAGGCAGCAGTTGGGGTGAGGTTGGGGGGGGGGTGAGGCTTTTAAGATTGTACATGAATTACTTAATGATAGATAGCTGCATTTGAATTTTTATGGAGTCTGATTTAAAGGAGAATTTTCTCATCGAAACACTTACACAAGTTATCAGTGCAGGCAAGAACTTGCAACAACTGAAGTCGGAAATTGAGTTATCAGTGTGAGTTGGGTGATCTACTGTTCCCTGCCATGTTCAGTGATCTTATCCACAGCATCCACTCCGCTCCGCTATTTTACGGAAAAATGACGTATGAAAAAGTAAAACATGTCAAAATCGCACCCCGGGGAGCTATATCGCCCACACTGAGAACCACTGACTTGTATAATAATATAACTATCCTGCGTATTTCAAATTGTGGTCCCTCTGAGCTGTGCGTGTGTGAGCGCGTACACACATAAGGTTATTTACCTGAAATAATGTTGTACTTAATAATCATGCTTCCTAACAAAAAAAACATTCTAATAGCTAACTATTTCTCTTCGCTATGAAGGATAGGTTGTGCCAAAATTATCTTGAAGCAAGCTCACATTTCGTAGTTCTTGTTTGTTCCAGCTCCACTTTTTTGCACAACGTTTGCAGCTTCAATATTATGATAACTAGCTAGAATAAATCCGAACTGTGAAACAGCTTGATAAGTGCCACAACGTATTCTAAACAACTGTCAAAGTGTGCATTTGTTATACCTCTTCAGTACACCAAAAGATCTCCAGCTGTTTGGTGCGTTGTTTTTTTTCTCTCCAGAAAATGGAGATAGAACAAACAAAGAACAAAGGTCGCGATTTGCACAAGTATTCGGTGTGTGTAGCCTATATACTTTTGTCACAAGAAAATACATTGAACAATATAAGGTTTTTGCGCTCACTGACTACTAAAAATTAGAGGGAATATTGCTCTCAAAGCTCTCTCTCCTCCCCCCCCCCCTTCCCCCCGACCCATTTTATCGGTGAATGCTCTCCGCTGTTTCTAAAACGAATTTTATTATCATTTCAAAAAGTTGCTTCCTTCCTACTCCCTACCCCTCTCTCTCTTTTATCAATTTCTGAAAGGCTGTTGCTATAAATACATAGGCACCCCTAGCGTTTTGCGCTTGGGCCACGTACCCATACGCAGGCTACTATATCCTCAACCTCGTTCGTATCCTCAACCCTAAATCTAGTTGAATCCCTAAATCCACCTGCTGCCCTTTCAACCAAAAACAAAAAAAAAAAAACAGGAAGAAAACAGAAAATCTGAAAGAATAATTAATTAAGGCTGTTGTTAGGAGCATTTCGGGAGGAGCTTTCTAGCTATGGAGTCACAAAATTTAAAGGCTTTAAAATACGTACCCCAAAAACTTGGGGGACGTACATATTTCTAATAACATTCTTTTGGAAATGCTTTTCACTCAAGCTCCTCATATTTCCGTGCAAAAACATGTTTTTCGGCTACTTTTTCTCTAACCAGAGTAAATATATTAACCTTGTGTTATTTTGGGCAAAGTGCCATCTTCCAAACATTTCCATTCGTTAGAGTTGGCTGAACACTACAGAAAGCTCAGCATGTGAACGCTCCTTGAGGGAGACCGAGTGCTTACTTAGCACCACAAACGCACGCGAATCCGCCCAGAGAGCAAAATAAACAACTGGTTTGACGTCACTGCTCAACCCAGTTTCATTCATCTACCCATTTTCCTGACACCCGTGCGGCTTCTCCTCACTCTTACTCATCCTCTTCCCTCACACTCGTGTAATTCCATAAATTTCATTTCTCTGCCTATTCAAGTCAACTTGCCTCTCCTTCTCCAAGATCT
>OZ007568.1:57453639-57534222 GCA_963931925.1 Onchidella celtica | reverse complement strand
TACAGAAAAGGAAATGCACCAATAGGAAAGTGTCATCATCCAATGGAATCGTAATGGCATAAGTCACCAAATGGCAAGAAAAGAAAGTTTTCTCTTAATATAATACACGTATCTCAAAAATGTCAAAAATGACTTATGCCATTAGCATGGAGCATTGAGGAGTATAATATGATTGATGTATTGTATGCGATTGATAATGTGACTGATGTATTGTATGTGATTGATAATGTGATTGATGTATTGTATGCGATTGATAATGTGATTGATGTATTGTATGTGATTGATAATGTGATTGATGTATTGTATGTGATTGATAATGTGATTGATGTATTGTATGCGATTGATAATGTGATTGATGTATTGTATGTGATTGATAATGTGATTGATGTATTGTATGTGATTGATAACTGTGATTGATTTATGTTGTTTACAAATGGTCAGTGATCAGGATACACCGTTGATCCAGTTGGAACTAAACATAATGAAGTTTTGGCATCATGGGGAGGGGGAGGTAGGGGGAGTAGAGATTGCTTAAAAAAATTAAAATTGATTCATTGGGGACGGAAATTTTCTAGGCTGGGGAAACAATTGTATATTCTGTATCCAATGCTTTAATCTGCTTTATGTATAACAGATGCCTACACTTAGTAATGTTATTACATGAACAGTTTAGGGGAAGGGAATCTGTGGTTGCATATAGGATTTTGAAATTGAATATTTCTTGGCTACAGAAATTTTGTAAAGAGACATAATCAATAAATTGTACAGGTTTGCAGGAGAGTCGAGTAAATTGTAAGGTGATGAGCAGCAAAGCCCAAATTGAAACTAAATTTACGTAATTTTTCGACTATTTATTTTTCCCTGATTCTGAAAATTTAAAATTTCTCAGCTTGTTAAAATGTCGATTATCCATGCCTGTTAAAATTTGAGAATACACAAGTTCATTTATTTATCCCCTGCTTCATGTTAATCAGTACCCTTTACCCAATTAATTCATATTGTTGGATTAGAAATCGCAACTCAGTTGTTTTATTGTCAGACTTGCACACCAAATTTCATTATCAGAGCCCCATATTATGTATGTACACATGTATGTATACATCTGCCTGTGACATTGAGTCAAGGCATTTGCCAGTTTGTGCACAATATATAATAATCCTGACTTTGAGCCATTGAAAACAGTGACCAAAGTTTGAGAAGTTGTGCAGGCAATTGGGGTCTGGAACAGGTAAGTATAGTGTGCAAGATATATGCAAACTAATGTCTCTGACTCAATTAAGATTTATTTTAGACCTTCCCTAATGTTGAATTAAACGATCAGTGTGACATGTCAGATAGGAAATCTTTGGTCCTTACATTTGGGCTCTGCTGCATAATCAAAGTTGTGAAGGAGAGGGGAGGTTTCTATTCAGCCTGTAGACAAAAGTTGTGTACATTTAAAGTTTCAATTTACTTATTTTAATTTATTGCCATAGTCTACATGTAATCAAGTTGTTTGTTTTTTTGTTTGTTTTTTTGGGGGGGGGGGGGAGAGGGCTGAAAGGGAGGAGGGGGGTTGTAGACAATAACCCTGTATAGATCCATATTTTCTTTTGTTAAAATTTTTTAGCGTTTCAGTTTGCTATGTTTAGAGCATTCTATTCTCTTCAGACTAATCGTGCAATTTGGTGGACATAATTATGCTTTATTACTCCGTCATAAACAGTTTAGACAGTGTGCACGCATGTTTTTCTGTTGTTTTTTTTGGTTCAATATGGGAGTGATAGGATGTAAGTTAAAATGTGAGAGGGTGGGACAATGGAGGTTGAAACACCCTTCTCTTAGAAAAGCAGTGACATTTCAGATGTTACTAATTTGTTCAGAATTAAATAAAAAAAGCATGAAAATTGTTGGTCGTTTGTTTTTGTATTTTGATTTCCCATGGGAGAGATGAGATGAGAGATTTGTTGGTTTGGTTGACAGCTGGATTAAGTCATAGTAATAATAATAATGATAATTTCTATAGTGCCCTAATCCAAACATTTTTATAGAATAAATCTTACTCTCTCTCTCTCTCTCTCACCACATATACTTTGTAAGTAAAAAAAAGTATTGACCAAGATGTTTAGCACTTAGTTCGAGAAACAGAATACTAAGACAAATAAATTTGTCATATTCCGTCTATCGGCTTGTGCGCATATCAGTGATGTCAACAATGCAACAGTTGGAGCCACACCCCTTCATAACTGAACGACACCATATTTATACGCGCACAATTTGTGGACATATCTATTTGATAGGTGCAGAATACAACCATTCATCAAATTGTGGGAGGAAGGGAAGGTTATTTCTGACAAGACTTCACATTCAAATATTATTAGTACACGCAAAAACAGTACAGTGAAAGTAAGAAGTGTACAAAAAAAAAAAATTTAACAAACTGTAATGATGTCTGTTATGCAAAGTCAAATACATCATAATTGTTATTATATACTTGATCACTATTGTGGAGGTTTGGTAGTCATGTTTACTTTCAAGGGAAACAATCCATACTTACACAATATCAAAACTGAGAAATTAATTGGTTGCTGCCCTTACCCCACCCGCACATTTTCATCGAAAAATCAATGGACATTTTAGGCAGGGAAAAAATAATTCCCCTGATTTATTTCCACTGCAGCTGGCGAAAAAAATAAAACTCCACTCCTTTCAATGTAGTATTGGTCAGCATTGTGAAGCGCATGTTTGTTGTTGTTGTGTGTGTGTGTGGGGGGGGGGTGGGTAGGGAGGAGGTATAGACCTCTGAGGACACTTTAAAAGATACAAGTTTTTTCCTACGGGAACGTGACTTCAGCTCCAATTCAAATCTTTTACCTTTTATAATTTGTTTGCGTGTTTGCTGAGTGTGCCAGTATGACGAAGTATTTGGTCCACCGTGGTATACGTTCCCCCGGAACAAGCACTTCATGTTTCACGCTCTGTGGCAGCTGTGAAGTATTTTTGTTCCCCCATTGCAGATGGTCCCCCTATGAAGTAGTTGTTCCCCCCGGAACAAGTACTATATTGTACTTGTAAATGGACCCCTGGAACTAATACTTCATAGTAAAAGGACCCCCCTTTATTTTACCAGAAAATGAAGATTTTTCGACAATTTGTAACAATTACTGTAGGAAAGAAATTCTGGCCCAGTGAATAATATTCCTTTAAAATCTGCCGGTTAACCATTACCACTGCATATTAGTTAGGTTCGATACTTTCCAGTCTCGACAGTGTTGATGCTGTTGCTAATTTCGTCATTTCCGAACAGCAAAACAAAAAATCTTAGAATACGGTAACACAGAACTTAACCACCGAATATGTGACCATTTTTAGACATAGTTTCTCTTCTCTGACAGCAATGACAAAACAACGATAACAACAACCGCAAGTAATACTACATTGTACTTCTGCAACACACACACACTCTCTCTCTCTCTCTCTCTCTCTCTCTCTCTCTCTCTCTCTCTCTCTCTCTCTCTCTCTCTCTCTCTCTCTCTCTCTCTCTCTCTCTCTCTCTCTCTCTCTCTCCTCTTCCTGTCTCTCTCTATTTCTCTCTCTCTCTTTCTATCTCTCTCTTACATATATTTACTGTTTTAGTGGATTTTCTTAAAGCAGTTTGCTCTGTTCTGGCGTGTTTTTTTGACAACGCAGAATTTGTGTCCGTACAATATTGCCTAAAAGTAGCGTCAATTATCACCACATTTTGCGATGGCCAGTGACGGTACGTCGATCGCCAATGGCAACCCCAGCCCCTTTTTGCCAGATTAGTCAATCTGATTACCACCCATTGATACAAACTGTCTAGACCCTCACGCCCCCAGGTCCATCTGACCATTCCAATGCACACTTGAATCGACAATAGACACCGTATTCTGCGATGGCAATTGACAATCCTTTTGCCTAAAATACCTTCGGGTATAGGGGGCTCTGGGGAGAGATAGTACCTTTGTTGCTTGGCTGCTGCTTCCTACATGTAGGATGGACGGGCGCACTGGTTCTCCTTCATCTCCCAATCTCTCACATGTGGCTCCAAGTGCCATACCCCGGGACCTCGCCTCAGCAGGCGTGCTAAACCATGTGAGGGGGTGATGTTAACACTGCATCACTGGGCGAAAGACTTCCTCGAGGCAAGTCAACGGCCAGGGCGGAAGAGCTCCGTGATGAACTCAACGGCCAGGTGTTCGAGACCAAGGCGAGCCACCGAATATTGGAGGACATCGGCTGTGGTCTGACCTGGAGAGGGATGGGCTCCGCCAGGCCTCCAATGCCCAAGACACACCGCATGATGACTACACCACAGAAGACCATACCGGCTCGGTCGTCGCCCGGCCTCAAAAGGATAAGGACCGCGCCATCCGTCTCCCACCAGGGCGGTGGCGATAAGTATGCTACTGGTGAAACTCTACGTGGCAGAGAGAACATCATTATCGCCACATGGAATGTCAGAACACTGAGCCAAGTAGGAAAGTTGAATGAACTCACACACGAAATGGACCGATACAGGTGGCATCTCCTCGGACTCAGTGAAGCCAGATGGATAAACTCTGGCGAGGTACAAACGGAAGAAGGACATACATTTTATTATAGTGGTGAAGAGAACACTCACACTAATGGCGTAGCATTCCTTGTCCACAAGACCATCAAGAACTCGGTCATAGGATGCAAACCAGTGTCAAGCAGGTTAATGACCATCCGCCTTCGTGCCAAGCCTTTCAACATCACGGTGGTACAGGCGTACGCCCCAACAACTACACACGACGACGAGTTTGTAGAGGAGTTCTACCAGCAACTGCAGGATGTAGTCGACAAAGTGGACAAGAAGGATATCTTGATTGTGCAGGGTGACTGGAATGCCAAGGTAGGAAGAGACCAGATCCTTGATCTCTGCGACAAAAGAAGAGAATTGAAGAAGAACAAGTCCACACTAGAGGGAAGATCAGAGTACAGGAAGACGAACAAAACGATACGGAAAGAAATGAAGGAGGCAAAACAACAGTGGATCGCTGACAAATGCAAAAACATTGAAGGCAACTTGTCGAGAAATAACACCAAGGAAGCCTTCAAAGTGGTGAAAGATCTTACCAAAACTAAAACAGCAAAAGTTAACACCATACAAGACAAGAACGGTAAGACCCTCACAGAAGATAAGGAAATTATTCAAAGATGGACTGAGTACTGCTCAGAGTTGTACAACCACCAGAGCAGAGGAGACCCTACGCTACTGGACGTTCATGAATCGAACACTGAGGACGATCATTCAATACTGCGAGATGAAATTCAGGCCGCGATACGATCACTTAAGTGCGGCAAATCAGCAGGAGCGGACAACATACCTGCTGAACTACTCAAACACGGAGGAGAGGCCACGATTGAGATCCTCACAACTATCTGTAACAAGATCTGGCAGACAGGTGAATGGCCGACAAAATGGACCCAATCATTAATTATAGTTCTCCCCAAGAAAGGCAATCTTCAGCTCTGCCAAAATTACAGAACTATCAGCCTTATCAGCCATGCAAGCAAGATCATGCTCAGAGTCATTCTTAACTGACTAAGATCCCAGGTGGAAGAACTCGTTACTGAAGAACAAGCAGGCTTTCGCAAAGGTAGGAGCACCACAGAGCAAATCTTCAATCTCCGTGTTCTCTGTGAGAAACACCTCCAGCACCAACAGAAATTGCATCATGTCTTTATTGACTTCAAAAAAGCCTTCGATAGAATTTGGCACAATGCATTATGGGCCACCATGAAGAAATTCAACATGGGGAGAAGACTCACCAACACCATCCAGCAATTATACGCCAATGCCACAAGTGCTGTACTCGCCCACAACGTGAGGGGGGAATGGTTCCACACTACTGTTGGAGTTCGCCATGGCTGCCTCCTCTCCCCCTTCCTTTTTAACGTGTTCTTAGAGAGAATAATGATGGATGCACTGGAAGATCATGAAGGCACAGTTAGCATCGGAGGTAGAACCATCACAAATCTCCGATTTGCAGACGACATAGATGGGCTAGCTGGGAATGAAGAAGAACTTACAAGACTAGTCAATCACCTTGACAACACCTCAACAAGGTACGGAATGGAGATCAGCGCTGAAAAAACGAAAATGATGACAAATGAGTATGGCACCTTCACGCACAACATCTCGGTTCAAGGAACTAAACTTGAAATGGTCAATCAATTCAAGTATTTAGGGGCTATCATCTCGGACAACGGATCGCGCGCGGAGGTCCTCGCAAGATCTGCACAAACCATGACCGCACTGGCAAAACTGCGACCAATATGGAGGGATAAAAACATCACCATGAAGTACAAGATCCGACTCATGCATGCACTGGTACTGTCTATCTTTCTGTATGCATGTGAAACATGGACCCTCACTGCAGAGTTGCAAAGAAGATTCAAGCAATTGAGATGAAATGCTACAGAAACATCCTCGGCATTGGATACCTGGACCATATTACCAACGAACGAGTCCGGCAGAGCATCCAACAACATATTGGCCCCCACGACGATCTACTCACCATAGTCAAGAAACGAAAGATGAAATGGTATGGCCACACAACAAGATCCAATGGCTTATCAAAGACCATCCTACAAGGAACCGTTAAGGGCAGCAGAAAGAGAGGCAGACAGAAGAAAAAATGGGCGGATAACATCTCAGAGTGGACAGGCAAGCCCTTTGCAGAGACCCAGGCCCTCACCCACGACAGAGAGAAATGGAGGAGGGAGGTGTACAGTGCATCAAGGCGGCGCCCCGACGACACCGCAAGGGGTTAAGGGAGACAACAACAACAACAACCTTTGGCCCAAGTAGCACAGCACCGGGTTGTATAGGCCGTATTCGGCCTAAATATACACTTCCTTTCTTAAAAGAACAAATCGGCAGATTTAGATTTGGTGAACGAAAGAAGAAGAAGTCATAATAAAATTCACAATACTGTAAAAAGAAATAACGATGGTTAATGAGAAAAGTTTCACGAACTTCATTCAAAAACAAAATGCTATACGTTTCAACCGCTCAGCAGGCAGCTGGACTATTCCCATCGTCCAGGGGTGGTGTGTTAGCAAACAGCGATTTCTTAGCAAAACTTGAAAATTGCACCCCTTCATCAAATGTGTTAAAACTGAAATGGATTCGCCTGTTTACGGGTATAAACTCAGATTTTGTGAGTGATCTCACTGATCTGATCAATGTGTGATTTACATTGCCAAGCATTTCCTTGATTCCAGCATCCTATAGGGGCATGGCTAAGAATGAGTTCAGCCTCATTTGTACACTGTTGTATTTCCACTGGATGTTACATCTTCTGCTCGAATACCAAATGGAAAGGTGTGTCTTTCAAAAATACTAGTCCATTTGATCTGTGCGATATAAGGACCCATGGCAGCGAGATATCACAATAATTTGATTCGTCACTCTGGCTGCTGATATCAGAGAAAAACAGATAATTGAAACCTCGAGAATACTGGAAACAGTTGAAAGCACAACAAAAGCAAAAGGAGCTTTTCGGCTGCAGATATCAAATGCCAGTATACGCGGTTGAAGACGACGTCATGTATGGGAACAATAGGTAATACACGCGGAAGCGGACAAGTCATACTTCAAAATGGTTTGGACTAAGAAGAGTTAAAAATGCGCTCGGCAAAGGAACACACAAGCTTGATGGTCAATCTTCAGTGCTTCAAATGTAAAGCCTATCGTCGAAAGGTTGCATCTGCTCCTAGGATCCTGAAGAAGAGAAAGATTGCTGACACTGGGATCACGGCAGTCTCAACTTCCCAAGTATGTCATGAACTTTACAACCTATACTCCCCTTCCACCCCCGCCCACCCCCTTCAAATGGCAGAAAGAACATGCTTTTCTCTTCACATCATTTTATTATTTGTTCCTGAGAGCCATGCAACCAATAACATTCTCTGCCTTTTCTGGTCCAGTCAGGACCAAATCTAGGACACCCGGCAGGAACTGACCATTCCAAGCTATCTCATTCTGTTTGTCTGTATATATATATATGGCCTTTAGCGTCTTTACAGACGGTCTTAGCAGCTAGAATATTCACTTTCACTTTGACTGACAGCTTCTCTCGTGGCTTATTCTACCAATGTTTGACCCGAGAGTGCGATGGCAGTGATTGCAGGTCAGTCTTTTGGGTTCACTTTGGCGAGTGTTTTCATTCCGCCTCTGTCGTTTTGTCAGGTATGTTTCTTTTGCCTTGAAGTCTATTGCGAGCGTGCCACTGCGCAATTTTTGTCTCCATCTGCTTCGATCATTTGCAAAGTTCTCCCATTCATTGGGGTCGATGTTGAATGCTTTCATCGTGACCTTGCAAGTGTCTTTGAATCGCAGATGTGGCCTACCTCTGGGTCGGTTGCCAGTAGCAAGTTCCCCGTAGAGAATTTGTCTGGGGATGCGATCATTTTCCATACGGTGGAGATGTCCAAGCCACCGCAGTCTTTTTTTGCCTAGGAGAGACTGAGTTGATGGAATGTTGGCTCGGCTCAGAACTTCGATATTTGAGATCCTGTCTTGCCACTTGATCTTGAGAATTTTGCGTAGGCAGCGCAGGTGGAAGGAGTTGAGGGATCTTTCATGTTTGGAGTAGGTGGTCCATGTCTCTGAGCCATACAGCAGGGTGCTTAGGACGCAAGTTTGGTACACGAGTACCTTTGTTTTGATGGTCAGCTTGCTATTGTTCCACACCCTTTTTGAGAGTTTGCCAAAAGCTGTGGCCGCCTTTCCTATTCTGGCATTTATTTCAGTTGTTATGTCTGTGCTACCACTGATGGTTGAGCCTAGGTAGCAGAATTTTCCCACTTGCTCCAGAGGAGAGCCATTCAGCATGATTGGGTTGGGGTTTCTCAAGCCTTGTGTCAAAACTACAGTTTTTGAGACACTGATCTTTAGCATGAATTTGTCACAGGCTTTGGCAAGGCTATTGATGAGAGCCTGGAGCGTGGTTTCATCGTGGGCCACGATTGCAGCATCATCTGCGAAGAGGAGCTCTTGTAACATAATATGCTCTGTACGAGATTTTGCTTTTAGTCTGGCAACATTAAAAATGGAGCCGTCCACTCTGGTGTTAATAAGTACTCCACCTGAACATTGACCAAAGGCATTCTTGAGTAGGGCTGCAAAATATATACCAAATAAGGTAGGAGCAAGAACACATCCCTGCTTCACACCGCTGTTTACAGCAAATGAATTGGATGTGCAGCCCTCAAAGTTGACACATGCCCTCATGTCAGTGTGGAAGGATGCAATAAGTTTTAGCAATGTTGGTTTGTCTGTAGGTTTTTTTATTTTCACATACAAACACATATTCATACATACCCATACACACATATAATATATAAGAATTATAGGTAAATATTACGATAGAAGCAACAAATAAACAGATGCAAATCAACAAAACAAAAACCAAAAAAAAAAAAAAAACGATCAAACAAAAAATATTTGTATAAATTTGACACAACAGCCGCAACAGCAATAAATAGATATTTTAAAATGTAGATTGGAACAGCAAATCGATGGCCTCAGGCACAAACCATCCAAGTCCGTAAACAGAAATTGTTCAGAGGAAGGGAAAAACTGATTTAACCATAACTATTCTCTTATAGCTATTTAGAAGTTTTGCCTATTTGATGGGTATCACCTCTAGCACTGTATGCTGGACTGGTTTAGTCTACTATGCATTTGTTTTTTATCTATCTATTTTAAGGTATAAAGCATTTAAAGAGTTGTCCGGACTTTGACGGTTTGTGCCCGAGGCCATCGAAAGGAAGAAGAAGTGAGGCTGAAAGAAAACGGGAGAGAACGGGAAAGACAGAAAGGAAAAGAGAAAGGAAGAAAACAAACAACAAACTTGTCAATGTCAGTATAATTGTTACATGGGCCTTCCTTTGTCCTTCTCACTTCCCTCTTACTCTGTTTTAAACCTCTGAAATTATGGGTAATTAGGCTGCAGTGTAAAATTCATTTCCTTATTTATTGGCTTTATAAATTTACACATTTCGTTTGTAGGACATGTATTTGGTTGGGGGAAACATTTTCTTCAATGTACAATGTGTTTATTCTGAGGGGAATGTTTGCTATGAAGCAAAAGGGGACGACAAAGTGCTATGAAGTATTTGTTTCCCCGGATCTTTTTACTTCATAGTTCCCCTGCACGAAGCACAACGCTACTCCTCCCCCCCCCCCCCAAAAAAAAACCCCGCTATTTTCAAAAAAACTGGAAAATCGTTATTGATACAGAATTAGGATTCGAGGGTTTATATGGTGACATTTCATCGAGTTTTCAAGGCTTCATGTGAAAATTATCAAAAATCTTCATTTTTCGCGGAATGCAAGGGGGAACTCTTACTATGAAATATTTGTTCCGGGTGATATTTTACTATGAAATACTTGCTCCGGGGGGAACGTCCGATACGGGGAACCAAATGCTTCGTGACATCAGCGTTGTCCGGTATAAGTCCAATGGTTTGCTTCAGTTCTAGGTGATTACGAAGGGTCTGCTTGGTTTTGCCCGTTGCTTTAGATTTATTTAGCTGTTGTTGTTTGGATTTGATTTAAGATAAGATAAGATAAGAATGACTTTATTATCCCATATGGGAAATTCTTTTTCACAGAGTGTTTAACAGCACACACGTGGTACATACATCTCACGTATCATTATAAATAAACAAACTCAATAAGTCAATAACAGACATACATGGCGTGACATGGAAAGAACCTTCATGAAATGTGGCACACAGCTATCTAGTAAGATGACTTGCTGGGGCGAATTGCTGAAGGCAAGAACGATCTTCTGTATCTTTCCCTGTTTGTTTTCATGTGTATTATTCTGTTGCTCTTGGATGATCTAGAAATTTGATGAAACAGGGGATGGTGGCTGTCATTTAAGATGGACATGAATTTCTTCACACGAGCATTTGAGTATAGATGGTTAAAACTGAAAAATGTCGTGTCTGTCATGTTGCATACTTTCTTGATGATTGTGTTGTTAAGTTTATGCTTGTCACTTTCTCTTTCATTGCCTCCCCATGCTGTAATACAATAAGTTATTATGCTTTCGATGGCAGCGATTTAGATAGGTCTTATTGCATTCCCCTTGAGCGGTAATGCCCTCCGCATCCCGTCAGCATTCGAGGCACTGGGAAGTGTGTTCAATAGTGCAGGCAGGAACTGATGACGTCACGGGCTCATGAGTGCGTGAAAAAACAAGGATCGGAGGCGATCAATCAGCGACACAAAAACAACTCAAAAAAAAATATTTCCTCACCCTTTCAAGCTTCCAGATCTACAACAGAACCTTCTGCAGGTCGAAAGGAAGGCACCTGTAAAATTTCAGGGAAATCCCAACTGCGGTACGTCTTGTGAATGTTATAAATCCCGTGAATGTTTTTATAAGAATAACTTCACTTCTAGTGAACGGAAACGTCTCATTCCCGGGCTCCTATGTACGTGTGACAAAAGTCTACTCGATTTTTGCAGTGTTTCTGTCCATCGCAAAGTCCCATCCTCCATAATAATATGATTAAGACACACAAGTAGGTGGCAGTTCACGTGTAAAAGATATTTATAGTTTACATTCAAAAAGTAATACACCAGTAAGTCGATCTAGATATCTAGATTCTAGTTGTCATAGGGTTAGAGGGGAACCTATCTCTATAATATGTATATATATCGAATACTTGCATCAGGTAAATCGCAAAGAGAGAGAGAGGGGGAGAGAGAGAGACAAGGAGGGAGAGAAAGAGAGAGTGAGAGGGAACAAACACATTAAATGAACTTAACCTTAATAGCAAATTATATGCCTAAATGTTTAATAATGGCATTGAGGAAACCTATTTATTTATTATCCGGAACATGTTGGTGAAAACGCCGGCATAGATTACTTTTATGTGGAAATGATAAGTGAGGGATGTTTCGATTGTATCCCGTCGGACATAATATTACTCTTTTTCAGTGGGTTTCACGTGTTGACTAACAGCCTTCCAGTCATCGACCAAAATGTCTGGAATGGCTTGCTCAGTAAGTTCGAGTGTGGCTTTGGCATAAACTGTATCATTTGTTTTTGGTTACTTTTCATTTCACCGATCCCCAAATAAGCGCTTTCTGTTCTTGTTCATGTTAAGGTTTCTCCGTCCACTGCAGGAGGAAGCCCTCCGCCAAGGATCTCCGTCCACTGCAGGAGGAAGCCCTCCGCCAAGGATCTCCGTTCTTCTTTGTTTTCCGTCCTTCTTGTCCATTCCTACCCACCTGCCTCCACAATATCATCTCTCCGTCGTCTCACGGGGCATCCTCTTTTCTCTTTCCTTTGCTAGGCCTCCATCCAGTGCAGTGCATGCTCTGTCCATCTGTTATCTTTCACTCTTCCGATAATTATGGCCAGTCCATTTCTATTTTTGTCGCAGTATAAATTTCATAACGTCTGTAACCAGGCTCGGTCTCCGAAGCTGTTACTTGACACAAAATAATAATCAGCTTTTGTTTCGTTTAGAAATATTTTTCTGGTCTTGTTAGATTTATAGATTTGTTTGACTTACGTCACCCGAAATTGTAATGTTGACGGCATTGTCTTGTATTGTCCCCTGGTCAGCCTAGTTAATATTATTATACCGTAGGATCAAGGTTGTAAGTTGTCGTTCCGTTACGCACCTGTAGGGGATTTTTTTAAGCATGTAGGCTTTGCATGCAGGTTCTAATATAGATTTCAGTCACAAATAACCAGTGTTTTGTCATTTCCAATGTGGCATATTTTTTTCGAAATATTAGAAAAACCACAGAAAAACTGTGGGGTCGCTACATACAACTTTTTCTTTTTGCCTAATTTTGACTTTGCACATTTTTGTGTAAATTCTGCTTTGATTTGTGTTAGTAAATTTTACCCCTAATTCCACAGAACTAAGTTTATAGCGACCTACGCGAACTCCTTCCAGTAGTCCAAAGTGTCAAGCACACTACTAACTACCCATGGACGGCCATGTCTCTGAATTAGATCTGAGTGGGGAATCGATCTTTCACCGGCAAGCGACAACAGCTGCAAAGAGGGAAACCTCACGATTAAGGATTGCTGTAGAGGTCGGACTTTCCATTTCGGGCATACTGTTAAACCTGCTGGTGCTGGTAAATAAAATCTTTAGGTCTATGAATCTCAGCGGCTTAAGTTTTGGGGATGGTGTTTACCTCTCTGGTATTGTAAGTGAAATATTTAGGTCTATGAACCTAACTAGCTTAATCATTCGGGTGGAGTGTAAAACTTGCACGTATTGGTAAGTGGAATATTTAGGTCTATGAACCTAACTAGCTTAATCATTCGGGCGGAGCGTAAAACTTGCACGTATAGGTAAGTGAAATATTTAGGTCTAGGAACCTAACTAGCTTAATCATTCGGGTGGAGTGTAAAACTTGCACGTATTGGTAAGTGGAATATTTAGGTCTATGAACCTAACTAGCTTAATCATTCGGGCGGAGCGTAAAACTTGCACGTATAGGTAAGTGAAATATTTAGGTCTAGGAACCTAACTAGCTTAATCATTCGTGCGGAGTGTAAAACTTGCACGTATAGGTAAGTGAAATATTTAGGTCTATGAATCTAATTAGCTTAATCATTCGGGCGGAGTGTAAAACTTGCACGTATTGGTAAGTGAAATATTTAGGTCTAGGAACCTAACTAGCTTAATCATTCGAGCGCAGTGTAAAACTTGCATGTATTGGTAAGTGGAATATTTAAATCTATGAACCTAACTAGCTTAACCTGTCAGGCATAGTGTTAGATTTTCTGGTATTGGTAAGTGAAATATTTAGATCTTTGAACCTAACCAGGAAGGGACTGTACTAGTTTACTGTATCTGCGCTTCTACTCCGCCCCTGAGACGTACTCGTGTTTCTTCTCCAGGTGGTGATCTGTAAGAAACATAGTCTACGAGCAAATAGGGTCACAACGTTAATTCTTTCTCTGACAGCAGCGGATTTGTGTGTGAGTGGCGCCGTAATGGCCTCAGGCGTCATCATAAGTTTAGAGCCTCCGGTAGGGTGACACCAACATTATTATCATGAACACCGCTTCATCATCATCATCGTGGTCAGCATTATCATCATCATCACCACTATCATTATCGTTGTGGACTTTGTCGTCCTCGTCGTATTCGTCATCAGCATCATCACCATCGTCATCATCATCATCGCGGACATCATCATCACCATCATCATCGTTACCGTCGCCGTCGCCATTATCATTATTATCATCGTCATGATCATCGTCATAACTTTCGTCATCATCATCCTTAACACCACTGAAACATCATTATCATCATCCGCGTCCTCAATTTCGTCATCACCACCACCGAATCATCATTACCATTTTTGCTTAGTCTTCTGATATTTCTGAACGGCTATACTTGACGACCCTGCAATTCACAGAGGTTTTTGTATAATCATATTTGTCATGATTCAGATGTTATTAAAACTCACGCAGAGAGTGAGTTGTTGTTGTTTTTACCAGGGCCATGAAAAATTGGCTGGTGGCCTTGAACGGTCCTCGCCAAATTATAGTTGGTGAGTAAATAAATGTAAAGTTAAACTGTTAGATTCACGCTTGTCGGTTTTAATGTTCGTGATTAATAAGTAATGGAGTAGGGGTGAAACAAGGTGGGGACAGTTGACATTGTTAAGTATGACTAGACAAGTTTTTGCACGTTAACTGGCTGGTAGAATAGTGCAGACGTATTACTACAATTAAAATGGTGGGAGGTTTCGACCTATGAGATGGCTGAACTAGTTGGGCCAGCGGACTAGCACGCTGGGTAGTTAGATAGTATATAACATCGTGTAACGTTCAGATTTGGTGAATACAGACGAGCAGAAGCATCGTGTCGTGAAGTATCTCCGGTTGACCAGTACCTGAACTGTGTGCTTTGAAGACAAGAAGTCCTTGCTAACGGACTGACTGAGCTCTAGAAAGAAAGGTCTGAGTGGTCTGACCTTTGAAAGCCCACGCTGCGCTATATTGATGTTCGCGCCTACCAGTAGGCGTGAGCAATGGTAATATATCTTATTTATTCAAGTATAATAGAGATCGGAGATAGAGAGAGAACTACAGCCTCATAGGAAGACTAAGGAAACCCCAGCTGGCACTCGACCACGAGTGTCCTGTATCATAGATCTATTGCCATAGTATGATTGGAATAATATAGCACATTGTTGATGAATTGAATAGTGATTGTGCATAAAATATAGTCTTTTGGCAACTGCTTAAATTACCTACAAGCCGAAGAGTGCTTCTGTAGGCTTTGAACGTACTGGGCTCTCCTAACATTTAAGCCCATATGATTTATGGAGAGTTTGCCTGGCGACTGGCCAGTGGCGACTCAACTGTCACTTTAAATTGATATCTAGTTTCGTATAATATACCTATTTGCTATTGATTGCAGTACCTCCATAGTTAAATGAATATCAGTTGGTTAAGTTATTAATTAGAGTTTTTTTTTGGTTTGGATATATACCCCTATTGTCTTTTGTTTTGTTATTAATATTTATGTAAACTATGGCCTGACCGGCCTGACATATATACGCTCTAGTTATTTAATACTTTTCTTGTGTGATTGTGTCCGAGTGTGAGTTAGCTGCCTCTCGTGCAGTCGTAACATCCCCAAGACCCTAACTCTGCTCGTGACATCTGGAGGGGACCCCACTGACATCTGAAGAGGACCCGTCACCCTCTGACATCTAGAGGACACTACTATCATCTGATGAGGACCCCGTAAACAGCTGCAGGTCTACCACTCTAGACTCCACTGTTATTTATGTCATTTTTGTAGTTTATAGTTTTGTATACTGCTAATTTTTTTTTTTGTTTCTCCCCCACATGTCTGGCATGTCCTCTCGTCATTGATCCTGGGACCACTACGAGGGACTGACAGCTAGCATCAGGAAAAGACAAGACCAGCGCTGTGGACCAAAGGAAAGAGCCAGTCCATTTTGCCCAGTTAAGTGAACCATCTGTATTTGTCTTCGTTTGAGGGGTTCGTCGTTCCAGCTCCCCTACTTTTGACAGGCATTATTTTTTCTTTTGTGTTAAATTAGATAGGCGGGAGGTTGGAAGGGATCAAGACTCAGCATACCTCTTTTTGCCAGACTAGCAGATCTAGATGGCGTTTAAAACGGATAGGAGATTTGCTTTGCCTTGAATAGTTCTGTAGGGACCTGTTATTCGTATAGATTGTTAGCGTTCTATCTTCCTCGTATTTTAGGAAGACGTCTCTCCTGTTCTTTTTCTTACCTTTTTGTAGATAGTTTCAGGTTAGTAAGGTCTGTTGTCGTTTGTTCTTTCTGTTAGTCTCGTCTTACTCTCCATGTAATTCTTTTCCATTATAGTGTTGCATTATTATATTTTGTATTCATACTTGCTATATTATTGCCTGGGATAAATCACGTGTCTAGGGCACGTTGAGAGATAATCTGGATATTAGAGTTGTTAGGCTTGTATAGCCAAGGAAGTTAATATCGTGAATATTGATTTATTCCGATTTATAGCAGAGGGAACGCTGCTAGGAGTGTACGGAAAATACACTGGGAATATTACATTGGTATCGTTAGTTAACGACCAATCACGGAAGCAGTAGACTGACTGCTTGAGGATTAGGAGAAATACGTGGAGTTAAGTGATCACTGAGATAGCTCAACCACTACTTGGTTGACTAAGACGTACAGTTTGTTGTTGATTTCGTTAATTTCGTTCATACTGCAGGAACGAACACCCGCAGAGTGCAATTGATAAATTGCTTCAAGGGAGAATAAAGTTAGAGATTTTTCAGAGGTTGTCCTCGATTAGGACATTATTATATCGCATTATCGACCGATATCATGGCCGAACTACAGAAATATTTGGAACTAGCCCAATCATTTGGCATACCGGAAGCTCAGCGTGCTTCTTGGGTAGACCAGAAACTGAAAGAAGAACGAGAAGAAAAGGCCGCGGAGAGATTACGAGAAGAAAAGGCCGCGGAGAGATTACGAGAAGAAAAGGCCGCGGAGAGATTACGAGAAGAAAAGGCCGCGGAGAGATTACGAGAAGAAAAGGCCGCGGAGATATTACGCCAAGAAAAGGCCGCGGAGATATTACGCCAAGAAAAGGCCGCGGAGATATTACGCCAAGAAAAGGCCGCGGAGATATTACGCCAAGAAAAAGCTGCGGAACGAGACGATAGAGCCGCGGAACGCGCGGAAAAACAGGCTCAAAGAGAGTACGAGCTCGCTTTGAAACAGTTAGAAGCGAAGCAAGCCCAACCTACCGGGGCTCCGGAAGTTACTTCCAATAATAAAACGAAGCCTAAATTGCCAACCTTTAATGATAAGGTTGATCGTATTGATTCCTACCTACACCGCTTCGAACTCCATGCCGTTTGCGCGGGGTGGCAGCGTAGTGAGTACACGTCATGCCTCGCCAATCTTTTGACAGGGAGAGAGTTGGAAGTTTTCCATAGCCTCACTATTGATGACGCTAGGGACTATGACATTCTAAAGACCGCGCTATTAAAGCGTTTCCAACATACGGAAGATGGATTTCATAAGCGTTTCCGCGATTGCAAGCCGGAGGCATCTGAGAATTTCTCTACTTACGTGGACCGCCTCCGCCACCTACTCAGCCGTTGGACTGAGTTGGCCAGTGTGGAAGAGGGAAACTACAAGAAACTATATGATTTGATAATTAAAGACCAAATATATATGTCCTGCCACACGGACCTGGTGGCGCATTTTAAGGAACAAGCCCCCAAAACTACCGTCGAGATAACATCGATAGCGGAACGGTATGCTGCGGCTCACCCTAATCGATCGTTAGCTAAAGCTAAAGTAAGCGAACCGTGTTACGCCGGCGCTGCTATTAAGACACCGGTACCGTCGAGACAATCAAGACAGCCCTTTCGACAGTCGCCGCAGGTTCGTCCACGGTCCGAGCCGCCGGTTAGCAGGAGGCAACCGAATCCCCATAAATTTTCTCGGGACTGGGAACCCCGATATACACGTCCTTTCCCTACCGGAGGACCGCGTAACAACTACTATCAAGCGCCCACATTTCCTTCTTATCGAGGTACACCTCGAAGGGATGATAATCCAGTCTACTGTTATAGATGTGGCGCCGGAGGCCACATTGCGCGACAATGCAGAGTTAGATTAGATGCGGCAAATGCATGCTCTGTAGCATTCACCGAAAACCGCGGTTACAGAACTAGGAATGCCGAAACAGTAGATAAAGTTATTCCAGTTATGTCCGCCCTCCACGAGCGAGGCGCGCTGACATTGTATGAGGGACGAGTAAACGCCATACGAGCATCCGTATTGCGAGATTCAGGCTGTACGACCGTCGGTGTACGTGAATCGCTGGTCCGTCCTGCACAACTCCTGGATCGCGATGCGACATGCATTACTTTTGGTGGTTCAGTTGAACATTTTCGTTTGGCGAAATATATGTTGACACACCGTTTATAACTGGTGTTGTCACGGCCTGCGTGCTACCAAATCCGGTCGCCGACCTAATCATTGGGAATATTCCCCACTTAAAGGACGTCTCCGATTGCGAACTCGGGATTTGGGATGATAACGACATTGCGTGTGTCACGACAAGACAACAATCGCGTCGCCAGAGTGACGACACATTACGATCGCCTGTCGTCGATTTGGATGTAACCCCCGAGATTTTTCGTAACGAACAGCGCACAGATCCATCACTAAAGCCCCTCTTTGCTAAGATTGATCCGGACAACCCGGATACATCCAGGTTCTGCCTTAAAGACGACCTCCTATATCGCGTTTTTCGGGGAAAACGCGAAACTATTTTGCAATTGGTCATACCGAGATCATTTCGCCGAGACATCACCCGCCTCGCGCACGACACGCCATTAGCGGGCCACCAAGGCAAAGCGAGAACAAAATCGAGAGTCCTGTCTCAGTTTTTTTGGCCCGGGGTTTACGGGGACATAAATAGCTATGTGTCGCGTTGCGATACATGCCAGAAAAGAACCCCCAAAGGAAAAACTTCGCGGGCACCTATACAAGAGATGCCGCCGGTTTCCACTCCATTTCAGCGAGTTGCCGTCGACATCGTCGGGCCATTACCGAAGTCGGATAGAGGCCATCGGTTTATTCTATCAGTAATCGATTATGCCACCCGTTGGCCTGAGGCTGTCCCTTTAAAGGAAATATCGGCCGATCACGTCGCCGAGGCATTGGTGACCATATTCACACGTGTCGGATTCCCGTCCGAATTATTATCTGATAGAGGTCCGCAACTCACCTCTGACCTTTTCAGGAAAGTATTGGAACTCACGGGCATTAGGCAGAAACTTACGTCGCCATACCATCCACAGTCCAATGGCTGTTGCGAGTGCTGGAATGCCACCATGAAAACTATGCTGGCACGCGTTTCCGCCGATAGACCTGGTGACTGGGACCGTCGACTTCCGGCCATCTTGTTCGCATATAGGGAACTCCCAAATGCGACAACGGGTTTTTCCCCGTTTGAACTGTTATACGGTCGAAAACCACGTGGCCCGATGGCCATTTTACGCGATTTATACGCCGGTTCTGATACCGACGTTCCTGATACGCGATCCGCGTATCAGTACATAGTCGATCTCCGACATAGAATAGTTAATGCATGCGACCTGGCTCGACAATTTGCATGCGTACGGACCAGGCCATTTATAGGATATCGCGATCGGGGTAGTCGGTTAAGAACCCTGTCAGTCGGAGATCGGGCATTGGTGCTGCTACCAGAAACGAATAACAAGCTACTCCTCACTTGGAAAGGCCCCTTTCTAGTTAAAAAGCGACTCTCGAGAGTTAATTATCTCATTACCATACGTGGTAACGATAAGGTGTACCATATTAATATGTTGAAAAAATATCTTACCGATGATCAAACTCATCACGATCATTCATGCCATGTTGTGGCCCAAGCAAACGCAGCGATGGTCACTATCGATGACAACGACCGGGAGCCATTATCTATGACTAGATCGCTCCTATCCTTGCAAGCCACAGAGGACGCGACTTCCGTTAATATCAATCCAGAGCTGGATCAAAGTAAGACACAGGACATCATGAATCTTGTTCGGGAGTTTTCGCCAGTATTCACTGATTTGCCGGGTAAAACATCCTTAGTTCAACACGTCATCCGGTTGCACTCGGACGTACCCGTGTTTGTCAAACCCTACCCGCGCCCGCTGCAAGCGCACGACACCATACAGTCCGAGGTGGAAAAGATGCTCAGCTTAGGAGTCATTGAGCGCTCGACGAGCCCTTACTGCTCGCCGATTGTACTAGTAAAGAAAACAGACGGTTCCGTTAGATTTTGTATCGATTACAGGAAGCTTAACGCTCTAACCATTTACGATGCTGAACCTATCCCGAATCAGGAAGATCTATTTGCGCGATTGGCCGAGTCGTCCGTGTTTTCGAAAATAGATTTGGCTAAAGGCTACTGGCAAATCCCAATGGAAGAGGCCAGTAAACAGTACACAGCGTTTCAGACCCCTATGGGTCTCATGCAATGGAGATTCATGCCATTCGGTCTCGTAACGGCACCAGCGACATTTGCGAGGATGATGAACATCTTATTGCAGCAGACACCATGCGTCCTAAGCTACTTTGACGACATTTGCGCTTTCCATACGGATTGAAAAGGCCACTTAGAAGCACTTCGTCAAGTGCTTAGTAAACTTCGAGATGCCGGGCTTACAGTTAAGCCTAGCAAAGTCTTCCTGGGTTATACGCAGATTAACTTTCTGGGACATACTATCGCCAAAGGCGTCCAAACACCGGACGACAGTAAGATAAGTAAGATTTTAAAACTCCAGGCTCCTCATACTAAGAAGCAGGTTCGTAGCCTGTTAGGCTTCTTAAGCTATTATCGGAAATTCGTTCCTTTTTTTTTTTTACCCGCTCCTTTTGGATGGCGCCGCGAGGTTGATTAGTACTTTGCTGTTATCTGACAATCTATGGTAACTTAGTATTGTTATAATAAATGAACTTACCTTTCCTTATCAGGGTTATCTTTGGTTACCGGTATGGTAAATGGGTTAGTTTTTCATAACCTTGAAACTGGGTAGACAGAAACTGGTAGAAGGAGGGTGAGGAGGGAAGGATAAATGTTAAATCCACGCATACACGAACTGATTAATATTAATATCCTATGCTATGTCCCCGGCCCATACAGGTCACGGGGCGGAGCAACCCACAAGCCCGCACCAGAGTGGTGCCATCACTGTCAAATATTTTCTCGTCACCATCTTTTATCACTAGCCAAAACACCGAATACTGCAAGAGGGCCTTTACTACGGTGACTCTGTTACTGTTATACCTTACACCTATTCGGAGTGGTTAACTGAGTTAGTTGCTTGTATGTAGTAGGAGATGTGCTGGCCTTTAGCTTTCTTGTACTGATTTATGTTTTTATTGTCCCTCCCGAGTTATAGATGGTTCTCTGTCAGGGATCCCCCCCCCGACGGTCAGGCCTCACTTAACGGGGCTGCTCAGGGAAAACCCCCCAACTAGGTCTCCCGGTACACTCCCTGGAGCAAACGCTCTCCCCTCTCCAGGCCAGGCAACGACCACAAAGGTAGTGGCCTGCCCCGAAGGTGGGAAAGGGGACAGCTGACCATACGGGAGGGGGCCCATCCTAAGACCCCATCTTTTTGTGTGTTGCGTTTTTCCTGCGTGTTATCCCGGCTGTGTCCTACCTGTTGTTGCAAAGTTAGTTGTCATTGTTATCTGCCATGTCGCGTTATCTAACCTCTTGCAGTGTGGATATAATTCGCGATGCGCCAGGATCTGAATAGGGCCTTATTTGCAGTGATTAGTATCTGTGGAATACAAGTTCTTCCTTTCATTATTCCCATAGATTTCTCAGAGCCAATTCGCTATAAAATAATACCAAAATGTTACCATGCTTTCCGTATTTGTATTTTGATATTGTCAGTTTTGCCACCAGGATAACGTGGTTTAGAATTAAAAGATCAGCAGACTTCAGGCTGTCATGATAGGGGATGCCAAGAAGGCAAGTGGAGCTGGTTAGCTGGATCCGTTTACCTGTATTGCTGTTAATCAGATTCTCCACCTCTGCCCAGACTTGCTTAACCATCTCACACTCATAGAAAAAATGTTCTATGAAATCGACCGCCTGACAACTTTTACATTGATTTGTTTCGGATATTTTCATTTTTTGAAGAAGGATATTTGTTGGATATATATTGTGTAAAATTTTCCACTGAAGAGCTCTCAGTCTTGATTCTTTGGTCACCTTAAATGGTAGGTGCCAGTATTCAGTTGTTATTTCAATTTGGAATTTGCGCTGCCAAAACTGATTGGCTATTGATGGTTCACTCTCTTGCAATAGAGATCTAAATGTTCTTTGGCCTAAGTTTCCGATTTCCATGTCTCTAAAAACCAGCTTGTTTATGCCACAATTGGCAATTAGAGTGAGAGGGCTTAAAGCATTGAACAAAATATTGTATTCAAGTAGTGAACTCGGAAAATTCCCATACCTGTTTAAAAAATCATGGTAACTTAATAACCTCCCAGTTTCTCCTTCCAGCATGTCTTTAATGAGTACTATGCCCTTATCTATGCAGCCTGGCAGCAGCAAGGTTCTTGCCTTGAATTTTACCTTATCACTGTTGAACAGAGGATCATCTTTTTTTGGAAGAACCGTTTCTTTAGACTCCCCTTTCTGCGTTAACCATGTTAGCAGAACCTTCTTCCAGAAGCAGCTATTGATACTATCCTGGCCTTGAAAGGATTTATGGTCAAGATTACTCCTAAAGGCCAGGAGCCCCCCTACATGTCTTAACGCGAACATGGGCAGTAATTTCCATTCCTCTTCCTTATCAGTACTGAGTTTTTCCACCCATTGCAATAAGTATGCCTCTTGCATCATGCAGATATCTATCATTTTAAGTCCACCCTTGTGGTACTGGTCGCACATAATCTTCCTCTTTACCTTTTCGAAGGCTCTAGTATTTGAGAAGCGACGCTTCCAGATAAACCTAAAGAATATTCGGTTGATTTTCTCAAGAATTTTTAAAGGCAGTGATATACTTTGTATTATATGCTGTATCTGGGATACTCCAAAGGTTTTAATAGCTTGAATTTTGCCTATAATTGATAGATCACGTCTAGACCATGCCCCAACCATGTTCTCTATGTACTCTATTTTGCCTGTCCAGTTTTCCTCCAGGTCTTGGGCAGGCTTTTGAGAACTGAAAAAAATACCTAGAATCTTTATTTTTTCCACAAACGATATATCAAACTGAAGAGGTCCAAATACATTCTTTTTGCCCAAACACATTGCGTATGATTTGTTCTTGTTTAGTTCCAATCCTGAAAATAAAGAGAAAGATTTGATTTTAGAAAGAACTTCTCGAAAATCTATTAAATTCCGCAGGAACAGCGTTGTGTCATCAGCGTACTGCCTGATGATTGTTCTCGTCTGGGACTTAGGATACTTAATACCTTGTATGCTTTCGTCCTGCCTTATATTGAGTGCTAGGAGCTCAGCAGTCAGGATAAAGATCAGAGGTGAGAGAGGGCATCCTTGCTTCACGCCCCGTTCCAGTTTAAATTCCCTAGAAATATGTCCTCCATTCTTGACACTTATAATGGAACCTGTGGATATAATGTTCATCCATTTTTTGAAATTTCCGCCAAAACCGAATATATTAAAGGCATTAACCATGCACTGCCTGGATAGAGAATCGAAGCCTTTACGGTAGTCTACAGATAGCATAGTGCTGTTACTGTTTTTCTCCTTTTCGTGTTCTATGAGGTCATCCAGCTCTCTCAGAAGGGAGGATATGTGTCTGCCTCGGATAAAACCCGTCTGGTTGTGATGTATCAAGAGGGGCATGACTTGCTTCAGCCTTAATGACAATGCCTTGGCTATCAACTTGTAATCTGTATTTGTTATGGTGATGGGTCTCCAGTTTTCTAGAAGGTCGCGTTTCAGTCCCTTTCCTTTGAACAGGAGAGAGATGATGCCTTTATACTGTGAAAAGGACAGCGTATTAGTTTCAAAGCTGTAATTTATTGATTTGAATAGTAATTGACATATATCCTTCCAGAAGAACTTGTAGAACTCTACAGGCAGTCCATCTGATCCTGGACAGGAGCCGTTTTTTGTATGTTTAAGTGCCATTGCAATTTCAGACAGTGTTAGTGGCGAGTCACACATCTCTCTATCTCCGTCACTTAATGTTGGAACCTCTATGTTCTCAATGAACTTGTATTGCTGATTGGTGATATCTTCAGATTTCTTCGTTTCTTTATAAAGATTTTCGTAGTAAGATGTTATTATTTCTAATATTTCATCTTGGTCAGTGATAATTTGGCCTTCTGGAGAGCATATCTTGTGGATGGTGTTATTTATGCCTCTGGTCTTTTCTAACTGCAAAAAATACTTACTTGATTTTTCACCGTCTTCTATCCACTTGATTCTGGATCTGACTTGGGCCCCTCTAGCAGCTGCCATTATGTACACCTCTAATTCCTTTTTAACGGTAGAGATTTCTCTATGAAGTCTAAGATTAGTGGGATCTGAGATTAATTCTCGTTCTAATTCATTTAGTTTTGATATAAGATTCTTCTTTTTACGTGTGGATTTAGCGGCTTTTTCTTTGCCATAGGCCATACTTACTTCACGAACCCTAACTTTCAGCATCTCCCAGAGCAGGTGAGGGTTCAATTCTGGGAAATTCTCTACGGTTTCTGCAATGGCACTTTTAATCAGAGAGACATAGACATTATCTCGTAATAAGGATACATTTAGTTTATAATAGCCCTTGCCATAAACAAACGAAGAAGAAGACAGTGTCGCCTTTACAGCTCGATGGTCACTGAAGCCAACACTTTGAATTTCACACCTTGTAAACAGCGATGTTAATCCTTCCCCAGCAAATACATAATCTAACCTTCTGGCGGAAGGAGGGCTGCTTCTGCTCCAGGTGTGCTCCTTCTTCCCGGGATGGTGTAATCGCCAGATGTCACTCAGGTTTAAGTCATTGATGCAACTTCTTAGATCTGCGATATTCTGGGCGCTATGCGCGAGGCCTGAAATGATGTCTAATTTATTGCTCCAAACTGTATTGAGGTCCCCCATGATTATGACATTATCCATTGCACCCCCAATCTGTTCCTTTATAGTATTGTTTAAATCTCTCAGAAAAGGTCCCTTTTCATCATTTATACAGGGCGCATATACGTTAACGACATAGTACATCGAACTGTCTAAGATTATTTTGGAGATAAGAGCTCTGTCGGTAGAGTGTACAAATTCAATATTCGTTAAATCCAGGGATTAGGAGAATAGCGTAAGCAGGCCTTTACTGTGGGTGGTCCCGCTGCTATAATGTACTAATCCACCCCATTCCTTTTTTATCATTTCTATATCATCTACAGATAGATAAGTCTCCTGTATTGCTATGACAGAGTTTCTGTCTTGTTTAAAAAACCTAAATAAACTGTTACGCTTCTTTTTATTTCTTAGTCCGCGAACGTTAAGGGTCATAAAATGTAAGACAATGCTCAAACTCGTACCGCTATTCCGTGCCGAAGCCATTATTCTATATCATAAATCCTTTTTCCAGGTCGGGGTCATAGTCCGTGTCTGTAGGATGATGGGAGAGAAGGCTTAAGTAGCTTGATCCACCTGTATGTTATCTTCGACAATGTCCAGCGTACTGTCCTCGTGTGTCTTTGTGGTTCTGCTATGGTCAGTGGTATCGACTGGGTTGTCTTTTTTGGACCGTCGGCTAGGGTTGGTGTCGCAGCCTGGAGAAGAGGCAGGGAGGGGGCGTTTCTGACTGGCTGATCGTGCTCGATCCAAGAAGGCGGCCATTTTCATTCTCTCTGCGCTGCTTGCTCTTACTCTTGACCTCCCTCTCGCTGAGATACTCTTCTTAGAAATTCGTTCCTAATTTTTCGGCCCTTACGGCCCCGTTATCCGATCTTACAAGAAAAGACAGACCCAACAAAATTACCTGGAATACGCAGTGCGCCACCGCGCTCGCGACAGTGCAGCAACTGTTCTCCAGTTCGCCGCTGCTTATCCTACCGAATATTAGGCGCACCTTCACCGTCCGAACTGACGCGTCAAAAAAAAGGAATTGGAGCTGTTTTGCTTCAGGAAAGAGATGGCTTATTGCGCCCTTGTATGTACGCTAGCCGGAAATTACTTCCGAGAGAGCAGAGATACGCTATTATAGAGCGAGAATGCCTGGCGATTGTATACGCCGTAGACGCGTTTTCCCGCTACCTACTTATGACAGAATTCGTCATCGAGACAGACCATAAACCGTTGTTATTTTTAAAATCGAACCGAGCCAAGAACGCTCGTTTGACCAGATGGAGTCTGGCCCTTCAGGAATACCGCTTCATTATAAAGGCCATTCCTGGTGGAGATAATGTCCATGCCGACCTATTATCACGGTTACCTTAATCTTGTTATATTTTAGTCTGTCATATGTATTGGCGTTGGATACTGATTAGCACCTCATTCAGAGACCGAGGGATGGTATCACATATTGTTCACCCATTGTGAACACTTTTCACCTACCCCTTTGCTTTCCTTTGATCCAACAGCTATTTTACTGACGTCGACCCGTATTTTGGCCACACCAGACGTTGTTGCCCAGGGTCGAGGACGAGAAGTCATGGCAGACCAGGAGTCCAGATCCACTAATGCCATCGATGCTACTATAGTTATCTTTTCTTGAGTTATTATTCATTGTATGTATGCATTCCTGATGACATTCGCACAGGATCAGTGTTGTACTAAAAATTTTAGAGTTATGATTGTTAATGTCTACGTATTTAGAGGTAAGATTTAATCCTCAGAGAGATATATACTTTTGGACGGAACCTTAAGATTTTCATGAAGTTTTGTCCATCAGGGATACCCGTCCTGTAGGTTTTTTTTAACTTTAGTACTAGTCTTAGTTATTACCTAGTATTCTTAGTTAAGTTAACCTTTCGAGCAATTTCTCGACTCATGCCTTCCCCTTACGATAATCATTTATATCGTTAAAATTGCAAATTTTAACTGGGGTGGGGGATGTGTCATGATTCAGATGTTATTAAAACTCACGCAGAGAGTGAGTTGTTGTTGTTTTTACCAGGGCCATGAAAAATTGGCTGGTGGCCTTGAACGGTCCTCGCCAAATTATAGTTGGTGAGTAAATAAATGTAAAGTTAAACTGTTAGATTCACGCTTGTCGGTTTTAATGTTCGTGATTAATAAGTAATGGAGTAGGGGTGAAACAAGGTGGGGACAGTTGACATTGTTAAGTATGACTAGACAAGCTTTTGCACGTTAACTGGCTGGTAGAATAGTGCAGACGTATTACTACAATTAAAATGGTGGGAGGTTTCGACCTATGAGATGGCTGAACTAGTTGGGCCAGCGGACTAGCACGCTGGGTAGTTAGATAGTATATAACATCGTGTAACGTTCAGATTTGGTGAATACAGACGAGCAGAAGCATCGTGTCGTGAAGTATCTCCAGTTGACCAGTACCTGAACTGTGTGCTTTGAAGACAAGAAGTCCTTGCTAACGGACTGACTGAGCTCTAGAAAGAAAGGTCTGAGTGGGCTGACCTTTGAAAGCCCACGCTGCGCTATATTGATGTTCGCGCCTACCAGTAGGCGTGAGCAATGGTAATATATCTTATTTATTCAAGTATAATAGAGATCGGAGATAGAGAGAGAACTACAGCCTCATAGGAAGACTAAGGAAACCCCAGCTGGCACTCGACCACGAGTGTCCTGTATCATAGATCTATTGCCATAGTATGATTGGAATAATATAGCACAGTGTTGATGAATTGAATAGTGATTGTGCATAAAATATAGTCTTTTGGCAACTGCTTAAATTACCTACAAGCCGAAGAGTGCTTCTGTAGGCTTTGAACGTACTGGGCTCTCCTAACATTTAAGCCCATATGATTTATGGAGAGTTTGCCTGGCGACTGGCCAGTGGCGACTCAACTGTCACTTTAAATTGATATCTAGTTTCGTATAATATACCTATTTGCTATTGATTGCAGTACCTCCATAGTTACATGAATATCAGTTGGTTAAGTTATTAATTAGAGTTTTTTTTTGGTTTGGATATATACCCCTATTGTCTTTTGTTTTGTTATTAATATTTATGTAAACTATGGCCTGACCGGCCTGACATATATACGCTCTAGTTATTTAATACTTTTCTTGTGTGATTGTGTCCGAGTGTGAGTTAGCTGCCTCTCGTGCAGTCGTAACATCCCCAAGACCCTAACTCTGCTCGTGACAATATTCTCTGAATAGTCGATTGTTAACACTGAATGAATGTATTCCCAACAGGACAAGCTTGAAAATACAAAAGGTGTTTGCGTTCTTTATGCGGGCATCACTGTCTTAGCCTGCGCGGCATCATCCCTGAATGTTTTTGCTATAGCCATTGACAGGTGGGTTTTCCATTGTAACCTTCCTTGGATACGTGATACTGTAATATTATATAATTGGCTCTTTACGCCTCCACAGAAGGTCTAAACAGCTTGATATAGACATTCTTCTTTCTGCAGCTTCGCGTGTGGCTAATCCTATGTATGTTGCACTATCTGCATAATGAGGAAGGCGCATGGGGGGCTCTGGTGGGTTGTCTTTTCTTTGTTGATTGTCTTTTCTTCGTTGGCGTTTTGCCTGAAGGGCTGATCATTCTTTCTTTCTCCAGTCGCTTCACTCATGTGGTGGTACGTGATATTGTAATATTATAATATTTACAAGAAAACCCCTTATACATGGACAAATTCGATGCGTTTCGATTGGGCGGCCCGGAAGATTACCATGGATGGTTGGAGAGCAAAAACTCAGGAATATATAATAGATAAATCTGCAGATACGCACGCAGTAGATCCCAAGACACAGAATACCGAGACGGACCTTTCCTTCTTTCACTATATTAAATTATGTCCACAGTTTGTTCGCGTATAAACACGGTGAGTAGCTACTCACAGAGCTCTGTGGTACCAGTCTTTTTCGTCAGTTATGAAGGGGTGTGGTGCGAATTGTTGCATTGTTGACATGGATGGTACGCCCACAAGCCGGCGGACGGAAAATGATGAATTGGTCCGTCTCGATGTCTTGTGTCTCGGGTAGATCTGTGTTAGTTATTACATGAAGTCTTTGAAAGTAATGAAAAGCACAGCTGATACGACTTCAAGTGGGACAACTCAGCTGTGATTACTTATTTTAAATTGGGGGGCGCTGAGTCAAGCCTGTTTTGCCTTGGTTTTAGAGTGACCTTTGAACTTTGGAGTTAAACGGGACCTTAGCGCACTGGCGAGGCCAAAACAAAAGCCTGTCTCGCTCCTGCGAGTGCGTCAAAACTGTCGTGAGTGCGTTGGCGAAGAAAGAGAGAGAGGGAGAAACCTCGCACAATGCGTCAAAAGAGAGGCAAAGTAAGACTTGGCTCAGTGGGCCACCAGCCACACGAGGTGAAAAAAAGACGAAATTTTGCATAGGTTTTTTAGGCCCATTTTTACAGCAGTTTTAATGTTATACCTTGTCTTTAAAGAGATGTCCTTGGCAAAACTGCCGCCCGAAGACATACATACGTAACTGACAGCATGGCCTTTTTCTGGGTTATTGTCTCTATGAATTTGTATCCTACTTAATTCTTCTATGTCAAAGGCAGATAGGCGTATCTGCCTACCGAAATAGTAGTGTCTAGTGTGGCTAAGCATATTAATGAATAGGAGCATTTGTATAGTTACACCACACACGTTTTTTGCGTTTTTCTCAAAAGTATGAAATGAGCAGATACGTCGCGCTGTCTTTGCACGGTAGAAATTGTTCAGAAAAGAAAGACATTCTTGCTTTTAGGCTCAAAGTCTGTCTTATTCCTTTACCTGCATGTTGTGGAATAGCAGGTCGGGCGTTCTAGGGTTAATCTGTTTGCTTCATGGCAGGATGAATTTTGGTCGAATAATTTACCATTGTATTATTCACTTCAGGTATTATACCATAACAAAGCCTTTGCACTACCACCTGATCCTGACTAAATTCCGACTTCAGTTACTCCTGATATTAACATGGGTTATTAGTTTCCTACTGGCCGTGACTGTGATGATCCTAAAGATGCCCGGCGGACTGGTAAGCATTACTGTCATCAAAGATACTAGATGCAATCAGATGAGATAGCTAGCGCGTTTGGCGTGTACGGATTTCCCACCGCCACCTAGCGGCGAATGCGCGGACCTCATAAATAATGCTGTATTTTTTTTGCAAAGCCAAATAGGGAAAATATTGAATTATGTTCACCGTACAGCTATCGCCGTGGGCCTTGATTGGCGCCACTTATTTTGTAATTATAATTTCAATCGCTATGGAAAACTCTATTTCTTCTTTTTTTTATTTTTTAGTGGCAGTAGCACTGTAAAAAATCCGCATCATTAATTTATGATTATATCAAGTATTCTCTTCAATTTGTGCGCCATGAGCCTCGGCCCCGATCAGAGTGCAAACTCTGTGCACGATTTTTTAGGGGTGCGAAGAAGGGAGTGTCTTATCTTATCGTTTCTAGTATCTGTGCTTTCATCGCTGTGGGCAATGGGTGGGCCGCTTCTGGTAAGGTCTCCTCATGTCCTGCCGATCTGATATCCTTGTTACTCGTCTGGCTTTTAGTACATTACCTTCACCAGTACATAGGACCTTACTCTACCTGTGATATCTCATTCTCTCCAGCATAACGCTGTGTCTCACCGTTGATTAACCATGGTTATTACCTGCACGTACGTAGCCTTCCAAGCACCATATGGCTTTCTCCAAACTACAACAAAAGTAACAACAACAGCGACAACAAACACAACTACTTTGAATGGTATCTTCTCTGTGAAAACTACATTTTCAATATAGTGGTACACTCGCCAGCACAAAGTCCTATTTCTGGACAAGCTTCGCTGAATGAAATATGAACAACGAACTTTGAAACAAAAGACCACGATCTTTCCATTTACTTCAACATCCCCATAAGTGTTCCTGTCTACAGCAGCCTCTCCGCTCCGCTATTTTTTCGGAACAAGAGTGTGTTACTTTGTCATACGTCATTTTCCGTCAAAAAAAAAAAAAGCGGATGCTGTGGACAAGGCCACTCATGCTGAAATTATTGAAGAAATGAAGGGGGGGGGGAGGGGGAGGCGAAACGAGTTAGACGATTTTGATCGGTCACTCAGCTGAATTGTGATGTCACAACATTTAGTTTCGTTGAGATGCTGCTGTCCCATGCACAAGCTAACTCGTAGCAGAGAGTATAGATGTACAGCGAGGGTTCATTTCCGCCAAATTGCGAAACTAGGTCGCTGCGGTAAACAAGAAATTGAAGAATTGAAAGAGACCTTCTTCACCAAAGATAGTTTGCATATATATTTACTGTGGTTTGTTCACATTTTTGGGCTGATTGAAACTATTTAAAACCGTTTGTAAGCTCCTACGCCGCGTGGAAATGCACAAACAGATCTTGTTTACCGCAGCCACCTACTTTCCGCTCCATATTAACAGTGGTTTCGCAGAGCTTCCCGTGTCTCGCAGTGCAAATCGACCAATAGCGAGCCCTCTCTATACATCTATACTCTGCTCGTAGGATCTCATCTCATTGAAACCAAATGTCGTGCCGTCAGCTCTCAACTAGTCGGCCGATCAAACCCAAATCGGCTGGTGTGTGCCTTGGCTAAGTGACACAAGCCATCGCCCAGGTCGAATGAATTCATTATCATCTGACCTCATACCTCACGATTTTGATCATCACATGATAAAGTTTGCTTCACACTGGCAGAATAGGCACTACCTGTTTGCATCCTGCTTGTTTCGAGTTCTGGGCTGCGCCTATTGTGCTAGTGCCAAGCAAAATGGAAGAACTGGCGAGAACGGCGAACTTGCGCAATTTCCTAACAGGGCCAGCATTACAGTATTGTTTTCCTGCTGCAGCCTTTTATGTGTGTGTGGGTATATGTTTGTTGTTGCTGTTGTTGTTATTGTTGTTGCTGTTGTTGTTGTTGTTGATGATGATGATGTTTTGCGCTTGTCATGACCTTAGTCCTGGTTCGTTCCAACTCTATTTTTTGCGCAACTGAGAAACTCGACAAAATTGCTTTTTTGTATTATGATAAAGAATTGTAATAAATGGGAATTGTGAAACAGCTTGTTAAATGCCATAAGGTATTTTAAACGTGTCAGCGTGTGCATTTGTTATAGTTACCTATTCTACACCTAAAACATCTCAAGCTGTTTCTTTTCAGAAAATTGAGATTGAACAAACAAGAACCATGGTCAGTCACAATGTATGTCATTTCAATGAAATGATTTGACTAAATGCTGTTTCACAGGTCGGCTTACATACGACTTTTGTCGTCCCTACCGCATACAAACATTCTGACACGATGACGATAAAGACACAGACTCCCGAAACGCAGGTAATACAGCCCTGAACTGCAAGCCAGTAAAGTCGCCTTCCTTTTCTCTGCAAAGGCTGTTGTTCTAAGCACCCACGCAACCAAGCGTTTTTGCACTGGGGACGTGTACGCATAGGTCCCTATTCCTAATCCCGACCGTATCCTCAACCCTAAGTCTTATCGATCCCTAAAATTAATTAAGGCTGTTGTTAGGAGTATTTCGGGAGGAGCTCTCTAACTCTGGAATCACAAAAGGCTTTAAGATACGTACCACTAGCGCAAAAAAAACAAAAAAAAAACCTAGGGGACGTGAGTACTTGTAACAACATTCTTCTGTGACTGTAAACACCACCATGACAAATGAAGTCTCAGTCAACCAGTTTCACCTCATTAATTTGCATTGTTCATTGGCATAACCTTTCTTTTTTTTTTAATTTTTCCTTTCACTTGTGTATGGCTAGAGTCTGTTACGGTGAGAACACTGTTCGACGTGATGCGCACATACAGGTTTCAGCACTGCTGGAGTAAAAGAATTTATTCTTGAGCCACTCAGAGCGACGCACAGGAATTAGTTGTCCGGGGCGTACACAGATGTGATTATTAACGTTAAGTTTCGATCACCAATGTGTAAATTGAGCGCAGAAGGGAATTTCCGGTTATACTTTTTAATTCTGCTCAAAGAAAATGCATCTTTTGTTTTTTTCTCGCTCGAAATGTCGGACCACTTTCTTCTGTTCAACTCAGCTGTGAAAGTATTAAAAATATAACGCAAACTTCAAGACCTTTTCAGTACCTCCCGTACACCTTGAGGTCTTTCTATGCAGGGGTTAAAAACCCTTTCATTATTACACATGTCTAGGTCTTTATTTTAGGAGCTTCGTTGCCATTGGCATTTACACCTCATTTTTCTTGTTTTTGATTCTGTGTGTTTCTGTGGTAGAGATTAGTTTTTTTAGAATTTTTGCCCGGGCAGCGGCCTTGATCGGTTTGCTCTTCTCAACTTTTAAACTGCCAAGGTATCTTTAACGTGCATACGGGCCCTCCGAGGTTTTCGTCCTTAGCCGAGAAGACTAGGTGCTCGATCCTACCTACTATAACATCAGGGACAGGTATTCTTTCCCTGAAAAAAAAAAAAAACACCTCCAACATGCCTGCTCCGACCGGGGATCGAACCCGGTACCTTCGGCATGAGAGACGAGTACCTTACCCCTAGACCACCGTGTCCCCTTTCATGATTACACTGGAGGCCTTAAGCTGGGTTCTCATGTATACGGAAACGGAAACGGCAAGGAAAACGTCAAAGTGCCTTGAAATAGTGAAATAGAGAGAATGTTTCCGCACGCCTTTTCCGTACACATGGAAACACTCTTTCATTTTACTATATGAGGGATTTTTTGCCGTTTCCGTTTCCGTACACATGAGAACCCAGCTTTACTCCATTATGATTGGTCAGTTAAATGGAGCCTACTGGTGGTTGGTGGACGCTTCTGGCGCTCAGGATTTCCCTGTGTCTTTTCATTCTGCTGTATTCTGTCAATTGTCTGGCTAGTTCCTAGCACAATTATGATCGCCATCAAATAAATGAAGCGAAATATTTTTTTTTCCACGCAGACTCCTGAAACGAGCTTAAAACAACTGGCGCAACCGGAGTATACTCCGAGTCTGTGTCTTTCAATGCCCAACAATGCCTACACCATAGTTCTTGTCATCATCGTTATCTTCATCCCTTGCTTTGCTATCACATTGTTTCACATCAGGATATTCACCGTTGTGCAACGACAGCGCAAGGTTTTGAACATTTCCATAGGTCGCATTCTAAGCAGGCGTTGTAAGTATTTAAAATCCGACATGTGGGACTCTTTGCTTGAACGTAAGAAGAGAGAGACGGGCATGCAGGCAGACAGACAGACAGACAGACGGAGGTCTCGCGGACAAAAGGACGGGCCGACGGCCAGATAGATAGGCAGACAGGCGACAGACAGACAGACAAACCGACAAACAGACAGTCAGGCAGACACACAGATAGATAGATAGATAGATAGATAGATAGATAGATAGATAGATAGATAGATAGATAGATAGATAGATAGATAGATAGATAGATACAATGCGTTAGGCAAAACATTTCGATCTCTGAAAGTCTCGGATTAGGAGTGTATGTGCCCGTTTCTCCTGTGTAATACAGAAATATCGATGACAGGTCTGCTAACATTTACATGGTTCAGGTTCCATCTTTCGCCAGCGCTGTCTAAATCGTCGGTTTCATGATGAAGAGGCCAACAGAATAGATATCAACTGGCGTACAACGAAAAGACGAACGTTTATCTTCCTGTGTGACTATGGGCCGAATAAGTTAAATTTAAGCTATTTACTCTTTTGTGGTTATCAAAAGTATATACTGCGCAGCGCTTTACCCAACACGAGCATTATTGTCCTAAATTTCATTTAGTTTTGTTTTATCTAGTATGTCGAAACGGCGAGAAATCAATGATGAGAGTTGCACAAAATTTCCAAAGCCGAATTTTTCGCAATACTGATTTTGGCGATTCGTCCCTTCGCCATCTTCTTCTTCTTCAAGTGCCGGATCTGGAACAGAAATCGACGATCATGGTTTGCCAATCATTCCTCCGCTCGGATGCTCTCAGAAAGCCCACATTGTCCTGGTTTTTCCCTGTCGCCCATCTGTTCAAACTCTCTAGATATGTTATTCTTTGTCTACCTCTGCTTTTTTTTTGCCCTCTATTTTTCCAGCTAGAGCAAGGTGTTCAAGACTTTTGTGTCGATTCAGATGTCCCATGAACTGCAATTGTCTTCTAATTGTTTTTATTAGTGATCGCTCCTTGTTGGCATCTTTCATCAACATTTCATTCGATTTCCTTTCCTTCCATGAAATATTTAGGAGTCTCGTTAAAAACCACATTCCCGTTGCCTCATCATACAGAGATTAGAAGCGTTCGCATTTTCGTTGTACCGCTGTTGATATCTATTCGCCCTCTTAGACATGAAACCAACGAAATAAGGTACTTTGTTGATGTTGTCGGAATGAGTTCCTACAGCCTGAACACACGCCGGCTGCACTGTCGTGTCATACAGAACCTTTGAACGGTTCTAGTGCACCTTGTCATACTGTTCTCAAATGAATTCCCTTCCTTTTTTATCATGAGTCACCACGGATTGGGTGAGGCGTGGAGACCGACGACAAAGACAAAGCAGTCACAGATCAGGCAATCTTCTGTTCGAGGGTCCTTCTGCAGATCCAAATAAGGTCAAAACCGAGAAGGAGGTGCAGCCCACCAGTGAACGCGCCCGAGCCAGTGAAGGCCAAGTTCGAGGCCCAACCAAAAAGAGCATCGCCGAAGCAATACAATATTTAAGGTCACTCCAAAAGCAGCAACGCGAAGGGGGAAGATTATTCAGCCAACGTGGGTCGTCCGAAGACAAGAAGGGCTCCTGTGACAAACAATCTGGTGCCGGTTCTCGGAAAACGACCCGATTTCTCCGAATTGCAGGGCCAGCCAAGGTGGGCTATTTTACACTCACGATAATGAAATGAAAATTTTGGTTATATTTACATAATCTCCCAACAAAATAGGTTGTGGGATAATATAAACCAAATACAGGCTTTGTTTCGGATGAAACGACGTGTTTAGGTCTTTATTTTAAGAGGTTCCTTGCCTTTGGCATTTACACCTCACTTTTCTTGTATTTTGTTTTATTTTGCTTCTTGTAGTAAGGATTCATTTCTTTTTTTTTTTAGAATTTTGCCCGGGCAGCGGCCTGTTCGGTCTGCTCTTTTCGATTTTCAATTGCCAAGTTATATTTAACGTGCGCAACCTGCACACGGGTCCTCCGAATGTTTCGTACTTATCCGAGAAGACTAGGTGCACGGTCCTACCTACCTACCATAGGATCGGGGACAGGGAAATATGAGAAAAATCCCAAAAATTCCAACATGCCTGCACCGACCGGGATTTGAACCCGGTACCTTCGGCGTGAGAGGCGAGCACCTTGCCTCTAGACCGCCATGAATGAAACGGCCAAGTAGTCCGAGCAATTTAACGCTTGAGAATATCATTACTTTATCTTGTCATGGACATTCAACATTTTAATAGCCTAATGTTCTTACAATAGAGGGAGAGGGGGCGTTAAAGCCAAGCGTATGAAAAGCGTGCAAGATATGGGGGGAGGGGGGGGGGTAAAAAAATCGCTACAAAGTTGAATTGACGTCCTGTATTGGTGATCACTATGGAAAAAATTGCGACAAGACAATCGTCCCTTTAGAATGATAAGGTTCTGATCTCCACGTTCCGGCTGAGCTGAATTACACACGACACACTACTTCTTCACGCTTCCTCCTTTGTGTGTCAAAGTATCGAGCGGATTCGCTGTGCAGTTTGTAAGTATTACCAAAAAGAAAACAAAAATCGTATCTCTAAAACCTATGAGCACATGAAACTCCAATCAACAATTTTTCAAAAGCTGATGGATTTGAATGAGAACCTTTTCATTCTAATGGTACCGCAGCGTCCAAGCTCCATCTCGTGGCAGCTACCGTCGTGAGAAAAACACAGTAATTTAAAACTCGCACTACACATAATTATCACTGCATTCCTGGAAGTAACATATTTAGTTCAGATTTGATTCTATACTTTGAACTACATCAGTTTAGGTAGCTAACCCCCTGTGCACACATTAAGTTCCTTTGTTCATTGGTTGCAAAACGCGTGTGCGCACATACGAGCACAGTTTAGATGGGACACTGCTTGAGAGAATTCAGAATCCAAGTAAGGGTGAAAAAGAGTTCTAGATAAGGGAAGGAAATTGAGGTAAATGTCATGTGTCGTCACTATCTGAAACCGAAAACTACCCGAATAGAGCTTTCGTCTTGTAAGATTTAGCTCTATAACGCTATTGCCCAAGCAGCATGCTGTACTGCTGGGGCCAGTTTAAACGGGGCCGTACGGCCTGGGCCCGTGTAAGATAGGCTCAGGAATTATCGTTAAGGCTGGCAATTGAAACGATGATAATTATTATGTTACAACTCTCAAGTTTCAGGTTTAAGTTTACCGGGGACGCAACGGCCAATTCAAAACATGTACAAGAAAGATGCATGTGAAAGATTTGAACAGAAAAAAAAAGGATATATTGCCCTTCAGATACCGACAACGCATACTCATGAATTGCCATTTTGTGTGTGTGTGTGTGTATAACCTAGAGAAGAGTAAAGTTTGGGGGAAGGGGGACAGAGTGGAACTGTGGAGCGTACGTACCACAGAATAGGGAACTATAGAAGCGGAAGAAGCCCACTTTTCGTGACTACAGGAAATATGAGCACCGCCATTACACTTGATGTGATCGACGGTAAAGAATGCTTGTTGTGCATTTCAACAGGGGCTAAGACCTTGCAAACGGCCCTAATTAGTTTCAACCCATCCAAAAATATGAACAAACCACAGTTAACAGATGCGCACACTGTCTTTTGGTGAAGACGGCCTCTTTTCATTCTTTCAATTCTTGTTACCACCGCGAACTGGTTTCGCAATTTGGCGGAAGTGAGATCTCTCTCTACATATTATATACTCTCTCATGTTTCACCAGAGAGTATGTATGTATAGAGAGGTTTCACTATTTGTCGATTTGCACGGCCAGACACGAGAGGCTCCGCGAAACCACTGTTAGCATGGAGCGGAAAGTAGGTCGCTGCGGTAAACAAAACCCGTTTTGTGCATTTCCACGGGGCGTAAGAACTTACAAAAGGCTCTAGATAGTTTCAATCAGCCTCAAAATATTAATGAACCACAGTAAAAAAATATGCACACTATCTTTGGCGAAGGCGGTCTCTTTCAATTCCCGTAACCGCCGTGACCCAGTTTTGCGATTTGGTGATCACTCTCTAAATACATACTCTCTGGTGTTACATTGAACATTGTTGCGCTTGTGCCTAGTTACGAACAATTGATCTCATCCAAAATAACGCAGCGTAGTCAAAATTGATGACTTATTTCTTACCTTGGGTCGCTTCTGGTAGTATCTCTATTCTGTGGTACTTATGCTTTTCAGTGTTATTTCCTTGTTGGTGTTGACGTCGTCGTTGTTGTTTTTGAGAATATTAGATTGGGTTATAATAGTTGAGGTAAATGTCATGTGTGTCGTTACCATCTGAAACCGAAATCTACCCGAATAGAGAGTTCGTCTTGTAAGATTTAGCTCTATAACGCTGTTGTCCAAGCAGTTATGTTTCCAATGAAACAGTGAAATAGTTCATGCAACATGCTACTTAAAGCTTCAAACATTAAGCCTGTCCATAGATGTGCACTATTTCAAAAGCCATACGCTCGTACAAAGGGGGTGGGGTTTGAGGCCAAACCTATGAAAGGCTTACATGGAGAATAAAAAGGATGGGGGGGGGGGTGACAAAGATAGCCAAAATTGAGCGCATATACTGTAAGTATGGAAGACCCCTTTTCCCAGCGGGGGATTCGAACTTGCGACCTTTCGCTCCCATGTTAAACGTTGTAACCATCATGCCGCGGCTCGTGCACATGGCAGGTTCGAAGGTCTCACTATTCCATTTTGCTTTCTGCTTCTGACACAGGCAGCGAGTGTGTTATCCATTATTTGCGGGACGTTCATAGTGTGCTGGCTCCCTTTTGGTATCACCAGTTTCGTCAATGCTATCAGCCCTGGCAAAGTGCCCGCGGGTACACGGGATGTAAGTAAACATTTCAAAGTGACAAACCTTAACACTTTTCTGGTGATGCCGGTGTGAGATTATGAAAGCCCCCCCCCACCCCACCCCACCCCCCACCCCCACCCCCATTCTGAGTTTGAATTTGAGCCGAGTCACAGGACACCGAGACGGATCAATTCGCCAAATTCCGTGCGTATTATCCATGTCAATAGTGCAATGCTTCACGCCACACCCCTTCATAGTTGGTCGAAAGAGACAAGTACCGCAGAGCACTGTGAGTAGTGCCCACCGTGTTAAATAAATATGCGCACAAGTTGTGGACATATAGTGAAAGAAGGAATGGTCCATCTAAGTATTCTGTGTCTCGGATTTGAGATTGGGTTTTACGGCGCGGCAACCCAATAACGGCCACTTTACGCCTTTCACGGTCTATTTGGGTACATGTTGTTTTTTTATGTTTTATATTCAGAGCTTCTAAATTTCACACTAGAATTAAATAGTTTCGTATAATTTCATCACAGTGGTAAAAAATTCTCAAAATGTGGTTTGTGTAGATCTGAAAAGAATTTTCTAAATGTCTCAGAAAGGACAGGGCGCACCTTAAAACGATCCCTCCGGGGGCATAACATTGTGGCCCCCGCCCCTTTTATAATCTCTCTTGTATAATGTTACAAAAAGTTTCCTCCGGCCTTTCTGTAATACATGTATTACAGACTCAGGGCCAGATTAAGCCCGTTAGAGGCCCTGAGCACATATTTGGTGCCCCCATATAATTATTACTGTCTATGTATTTTAAAATATAGACAAACATAGACCACGGAATACATTGATATAAAAACAAAACAGCGAGTCTTTTACGCCAGCAAAAAACTTTAATTTTTTCATTTATTGTGGGATCCCCTTTTGTGGACTCTGGTTCAGCTGCACCATTTGCAGTTTTGCACTATCCAGTTCATTCTGAATCAGGCAATGAAAATTTTCTTTGGTGCCCGCCTTCCCTTGATGTCCTAAGCACTTATTTGTTTCGCTTAATTAATGATTAATCCAGCCCTCTACCGACCCCCACACTCCCCACACACACGCACACACTTCCCCCACTAAAAAAAAAAAAAAACCCGGAACACTACGCCAGCCACAAAACTTAATAATCCTTTTCACTTACACGTTTGATTTTTTTTTTTTTTCGAATTTTTCTGCCTAAATAAAAATGCTTCCAATTTGTATGGGAGATTACATGACTGAATAACTGAATCTGCAGATACTAAAAAGTTTAAAATTCCTAAGATGTCCCTGAAGTCCATGGGTGAAAGATCTTTTTTTTTCTTTTTAGGGGCCTAAGATTAATTTGGAATTCTTTGCCTCTGTGTTTGAGAGAAACTGCTAGTTTTATGTCTTTTAAACATTAGCTGAAGCATCATCTTTTTACACTCCGAATGTCCATCCAGTTTGATTTTATTCTTGAGAGGGCCTGTGTAGTGTGTGTTGATTTATTACTTTACATGATATAAATGTTGTAAAGAGCTTAGAGCCTGGTTGTTAACAGGATGGCGCGCTACATAAATGCTATGTATTATTATTATTGTTATTATTATTGTTGTTTTTTATGTTGTTGTTTTGTTTTATGAAAACTGAAATTGTTCAGGTCATTTTCGGAAACATCTTTTTATAAACGTGTATTTTGGATGGGTGGGACGTGAAAAGGCATACTATGGACCCATCTGTGTGCTGTGTTTGTAATGATTAATTTTTCACACATCTGCTGTTATACCCTCCCCCCTCCCCGATCCAATAGTAAACTTTTCAAAAAAAAAACATTTGAATAGACTAGACGTGTTTCTTCTACTACTACTACTGCTGTTGCTATGACTGTGAAGACGTATATTCCACTGCTGACAAAATATATCTCGTAGAAACCTGAAACTTCTTGGCATGTCATACACGGACCACATCTCCAACGAAGAAGTCCGACTAACCATCACCCAACAAGTAAAGCGCAATGAAGACCTGCTGACCACAGTTAAGAAAAGGAAGCTCAGATGGTATGGGCATGTGTCAAGATCAGATGGGCTCTGTAAGACCACACTACAAGGAACAGTGCAGGGGAGGAGAAGGCGAGGCAGACCGAGGAAGAAATGGGCAGACAACATTGCGGAATGGACCAAGATGAGCTTTGCCCATGGAGCTATTAATAACACTGGAGTCCGTACCAGCTGATTTCATGCGTGCGCATTAGAAGACAATAGTCGCCATCTTGTTTAGGGCGAGCACGGACTGCGCCTCAGTGTTTACACATCCGTTGCACTACAGCTAACGAAAGCAGAGAGAGGGATTTTCAACTTTGTTTCAACTGCTAGTAGACTACCGGTATACAAATCATGGTTCAGAACTGCTGTGTTGTGAACTGCAACAACAGATGCACCAAGGAAACTCCAGTTTCATTTCACAGGTAAGAAGAATGTTGATTTTTAATGATTAATTTTTAATCGGGACGCGCTCGGTAACCACGAGGAAGGGTAGGCTCGATTTAGAACTCGAGACTAGCATGAAAGAATGGTGACATGTATAATGAAATGATATAGCCTACACCTTGGGCTTGACTTTGACTATGATACAGAACTAGACTACACATGTAGTCGATCTGTAGAGGCAGAAGGATCTTTATAAAAAAAAAAAAAACAGATCTAGATCTTATCAATATCATATCTGTGGTCAATGCACTAGGTGCGGTCACGAGGCAGTAAATGGCAAATGTCCAAAAGAAGTAAACAATGGGGAGGACTTCCGAATGCGTTCCTTAGCTCGACAAGTGCATAGGCATTGTCAGATTGATATGTAACGATGTGAGGGTCTAGTCAGATTGACATATCAGGGGAAGCCGCCGGGGTAGCTATGTATTGTTTTCACTGGGGCTATGGAACACATTCGGAAGTCCTTCCAAATTCTCTCTCAGTTAATCTGTGCTAGTCAGAACACTTTTCATGTCTAAGCATCAACTGCATGTCTGTGCGGTCACCTGTTGGTGGTGCAGTCACAAGCTGCTGGTCGTGCAGTCACCTGCATGTAAGTGCCATCAGTGCATGCTCTCTGTGCGACCAATATCAAAATAGATATCTGATAAACAACTTACAACCTTCCCATTCTCCTTTTTTCTAATTCTTTGTCTTCCCACTCTTTCTCATCCTCATGCTGGTATTTTGCCTTATTTTTGTGGGTTGCTCTTCATCACCACACCACACACACACTTTTTCTTTCTACCTTCCCTTTCAGACACAGGTAGCTGCAGGGCTAACTCTATTTTTAGTTTTAATTGTTCTGACATATTTTTGATTTCTCATGTGTTTGGGGGAAAAGCAGATTTAAGTGCTATATTTGTTTATCAGATGCCACTATTTGTTTTCAAATCAGTTATTTTGATTTTTTTAAAAACTTTGTTGCTTTTTTTTTTTTAACCTCCAGATTCCCTCGGAAGGACCCTGAACGTATGAAACTGTGGGTCAGTCGCATCAGCAGACAGACACCCGATGGGAAACCCTGGGTACCCACCCAATTTGACAAGGTGTGCAGTGCACATTTTCTGCCATCCGACTTTAATTTTGGCTTGGATCATAAGACACTCTCAAGCTCAGCTGTGCCCTCTGTGTTTCCCCACTACCCTGCCCTAAAGCAGTGTCAGCCTGTCAGAAAGCGGCCATCTCCTAAGAAAAGAGGACCACCTTCTAGCTCCACCATGTCGAGTTGTGAAAGCGTCCCTACAAAGGTTTCTTTTTTGGATCACAACTACTGTTGCCCTTCTGTGGAAGCAGATTTGGAGAGAACAAAGAAGAAACTGGCCAACGTTGAGTCAAAACTACGCGACAAAACACAAGATCTGAAGAATGTCAATGCAAAACTGAAACGCAGGGAATCTCGCATCTCCAACTTACTGGAGGATATTTCAAAGCAAAGGTTGTTGCATGATGAAGAAGTCAGTCTCCTGAAGGACAATTTCAGTGAGGAAACATTTACACTTATTGAGAATGAGCTGCAGGCTCAGGGCAACTCCAAGCAAGGACATCGATATTCAGATGACCTGAAGGCTTTTGCGGTAACACTGCACTTCTACAGTGCTGCTGCCTATGAGTATGTCAGGAAGTATCTACATCTTCCTCACCCAGATTCCATCAGAAGATGGGCTTCATCAAACAGTGTTCAGCCTGGTTTTCTCGCCAGTGTAGTGGAGTACCTAAAAAGCAAGTGTCTGCTGGAGCAGGATATGAAAGATGTCGCCATCATGTTCGATTCAATGAGCATCAGAAAAGAAATGGTGTATGACAAGAAGTTGCAGACATATGCTGGCTTCATTAACTATGGGTATATTCAAACTGCTGCTGCTGACACTCTTGCTACAGAGGCCCTTGTATTGCTGGTCGTTGGTCTCAAAAAGAGCTTTAAGCAACCCATCGGCTATTTTCTCATCGACAAGATTTCTGCCAGCCAACAAGCCCAGATCATAAGACATGGTGTGTCATTGATGACAGATGCTGGGTTCAATGTCCATGCTGTCGTCTGTGATGGGGCCTATGCCAACCAGTCCACTGCCCAACAACTAGGTTGCAGAATGACTGAACCCAATATGGTGACATCATTTCAACATCCAAGTGACCCGTTAAGGCAAGTTCATTTTGTGCTTGACGCTGCCCACCTCCTCAAAAACATTCGAAATTGCCTTGCGGACCTAAGGGTTTTGAAATGTGGCCAGCAGGAGATCAGGTGGCAATACATTGTGGAGTTACACAAACTGCAGTCCAGCAACACCCTGTATCTTGCCAACAAGTTGAGAGGCATGCATATTGACTTCGCCAAAGACAAAATGAAAGTGAGCTTAGCTTCACAGACCTTGAGCTCATCTGTGGCCAGTGCCATAGATTACCTCAGAGATGTGGTTAAACTGCCACAGTTTTCTGGCAGTGAAGCCACCTGTCAGTTCATCAGGTGGTTCGACTCCATTTTTGACTTGACCAACTCCAGCAGTTGTCTCGCAAAAGGCCTAAAGAGCCCTCTAAATAGAAGTAACTTTGCTGCAAAGTCAAGAATGGTGCAGGATGGATGTGCCTACATCCGAGGCCTAACTGATGTACAAGGTAAATCACTTCTCAGTGGTAAAAGGAAAACTGGATTCCTCAGCTTCATAGTGACCATGACATCCATCATCACCATCGCAGAGAAACTTCTCTTCTCCTCGGGTTACAAGTTTTTTCTGACTTACAGGTTGTCCCAGGATCACCTGGAAACTTTGTTCAGTAAAATCAGAAGAAGAGGAGGTTGCAACAACAATCCCAATGCTCTGCAGTTTCAGTGGGCCCTCAGGGCTCTTTTACTGAGGAACGGGGTAGCAGCCTCTCAGCGAGCTAATTGCAGCACATTGCCAGAAGTGAACAACACTTTGTTTGCTGATTCCACCTCAGAAGACTCTGCACCTCTGCCATTGCCAAATGAGGGACAAGCTTCAGCCAGCAATGCCAGTCATGACCCTGAGTTCAGCGAAATGCTGATGAGACCTGGAGTGTACCATGATCATGTCTTGCACTACATTGCCGGATTTATTTGCAGGAAGATGGCACGGAAAATTCGGTGCTCCGAGTGTCAGAGTTTTCTGACTGACAAAGATAAACTTGGCACAGCAGCAGTTTTCACTCGGAGTATTGACAATGGTGGATTAATGTATGCCAGCAGGGACACTTTACGTGTGGTTAAAGCTGCAGATCGATCATTACGACGGCTTTTGGTCACTGCTAGGGAAGGCCCGTTAGCTTCTGTTTCACCAGTGACTACACGGCTGGTGACCATCGAAGTCCTGGAGTCCCTTGGCAGCTCAGTATTTCTTGAGCTTGGCAAGCACTGTATGGAGCGCCACTGCATTGAGACAGAAGACGACCATGTCTCCCAGATCATCAAAGAAATATGCGGACTATTCTGCAATATAATTTTAACACATCATGGAAGGCTCTATAATGAACGATTTGTTCACAAGAACCGTGGATCAGAACGTCACAAATTGAGCAAAACAATCCTTTTCCTCCATATATAGTATATCTCAAATTTCCATGGACCCCGGATTGAAAATGTATATGTACGTCTATTCTGTATTCATTCCTTTTCTACAACTTGGTGACACCACATAATAATGAAAAAAGTTTACATCAATGAGAAGTTTTCATGATATACATGCATTACTGATACACAGTTCTCCAACGTAAATCTCTGTTGATGGCTCTTCTGACCCTTTACTGCTGCATTAATACAGCTCAAGTAAAGGATTTTACAATAAGACTTGTACATAATATTATGGTGTGAATCAGTCCTGAAAGACTCTAGTGGCGATGGCTGTTATTCACTCGTAGGAACAACACAGCTCTATCTGACACCCTGGACTACATACCTTTATCAGTTTATGGTGGTGAAAGACCAGTGTTAACATGACTCTTAACATTGTACTGACAATTTGGAGTAAGCTCACAGCCATTTGACATTCTGGAGTGCACAATATTTATGTAGTAGTGGCAGTCCTGAAAGACCTGTTAGCATGACTGACAACAATGGAGGAAGCATAAATCGAATCTAACAAGTGAGTACAACCAAGCTTGCGGTTTAAGATGTTTTTCTTCTTGGCTATTCAGATCATTTACTACATCTAGGCCTATGATTTATTATTATGACTTTTCCTCTCTCTCTCTCACACACACACATGCACCAGCTGCCTGGATCTTAATGGGTCTATGGCAAAACCAACTTTTCCTCAGTTCTTTAGCATGTTTTTTTTTTGGTGTTTTTTAATAATTCTTATGAACACCCTCTTACTGTTGGTTATCTGAGAGAAACTGACTTGTAAAGTTTCCTCTGTCCGCACAGTGATTTTTTTTTTTTAACATGACTCGTCATGAGCTAAAATAACATGCGGTAAAAAGAGTACTACATAGCTCCCTTCCCTAGTTTTACTTGTAATTTTACTTCCAAACGATTGACCAATCAATAAAAATAACATAATATAAAAACAGCATAAATCATAGATTTATTTATTATCAAACACTTAAATAATATATGATAATCCGTAAATAAAATAAATGTTATTATTTCTGCTTGTTATCTTTTAATTTTTATCACATCCGTGAAAAGATAGACAGAACAGCGCTGGCTAGGCCCTACCTATTACATGTACAATACTGTACGGGGCGGCCTTGCGCTGCCGTGCCTTGCCCTACTTGTTCCGCCATCTTGGGGTTTCAATTGTTCGCGGCTCGCGGGGCAAGCGAAGAGGGCTGTGCGGACTCCAGTTTAATAGTACCTCCATGGCTTTGCCACAACTCAGGCACCCGCCCACAACAGCCACAAGTGGGTGGCGCCATATGGTGCAGCGTTCGTCACTGCAGCGCCCCTACGACCCCGGCGGGTCACGGGATCAGTGACAGTGACATTGTGACAGAAACTTCAGCAGTGGTTTGCATTTCTTTTCTTTTTTTTATTTTGTGGAGATAAAAATGATTAATTTATAATATTGTTACAAAATAACTTTGCATTCATGTTAATCACACAGATCTAAGGACCTGCCACTTGAAAGGCGCCCTGAACAGGTCTACGTGAAAACTAAAAAAAAAAAAAAAATATAAAAAATATAAAAAATCTTCAAAATAAATGGTGAAACAAACGAATGACGGAATGAACACAGGGGGTTATCGCCCCATGTTACTATCGGTGTTATTTATCCCCCCCCCCCTCCCCGACCAAATTTTAATTTCCACAGGTCAGTGGTGTGGCCACCTGTAGAGAAAGGACAAACGTGATAGAAAGATGTCGGTTTTTATTTGTCAAATAAGCTTAATGTAGAAGATTATAAAGGCAGAGAAGACGCGACCTTAGTTCTTGTTTGTTCTATTTCCATTTTCTTAAACGCTGAAGACTTTTGGTACGTATTAAGCTGTTTCATAGTTCCGAATTATTCCAACTCCTTATTATAATATTAACCAAAGCCGCAAATAACCGAATTTCTTTGTTGTGCAAAAAGTGGAGTTGGAACAAACAAGAACTAAGGTCGAGAAGAGACAGTCAGATAGCAGTGCAAACAAAAACATTAAAGCAAAAAATGCATTTCTTGTGTCGACAGATTTTCCTGTGGTTCGCCTACAGTAACTCATGCTGGAACCCCCTCATCTACTCGATTCTCACCGCTAACTTCAGGGAAGCGTTATACGAGATCGTCGGTTCCAGAAAGACCTCAGAATATTATACCAGTAGTTTCAATCGTACCCATTCCGAAATATTACCGATGAACACAGCTAAAAACCTAGTAAAAAAAACGGGTTCTGTCATTCATTCTCACACTCCAACGACGTTTCATGTGCCCAGCACAACAGTAACGCCACAGACTGCTGTGTCCCAGTCGAGCACCGAAATATAGTGAAGATTTTCGGAAAGAAGTGAAGCCAGGGAGCAAAAGCAGCTCAGGTTCACCTAACACTGAAACTTCGCCCGCTGTTGACCTACTGGCGAGGAAAATGGCCGACGATGAAATGCAAAAATTATATAGGTCTACCTTTGTACATGTACGAGGGCTGCCCCAACATTTACTAATGCAACATGTTTATTACGATACAAATAAAACACTGTGCATGGGTCACCAGTATTACTCTGTTACATTTTCACATAATTACCAACGTGATTGATGCACTTGTCCCATCGTGCACCAGCGCATAAATACCCTCTTTGATGAATCAGCCGCCAAGCGACTGTAGCCACCCCGCACCTGTGCAACAACAGCGTCGTCAGTGTTGAAGTGTTTCCCCGGACACTTGTCGTTTAAAGGGCCCAGACAGACGAAAATCTGACGAAGCCAAAGCTTGGACAATACGGTGGTCGTGATAGGACCTCCCAGCTGTATGGTTGGAACCATTCTTTGTCTGGTTGGCGTGATCACGTGTTCCAGAAAGTTCCCCCATCAGCTTCCTGTACTGTACTAAACCGAGCCGACATCCCAACTTCTCGTTGACGATATCATGGACCACCGACCTGGGAAGATTCGAGTCCCACGAAGTTTAAAGGCCACGTCCTCTTGAGTGGATGCTTCAGCGCGGTCAGTGTTGTCTTCTGTTGCTGATGAGCGTGGCTGCCCTACACGAGACTTATTGTCCTGCAAATTTTTTCGCCTCGTTGTAAACGCACTACTCCATACCGACCCTTGCTTTCCGCTCATTACATTTTGGCCACACACGGCAACAATTTCATTAAATGCTTTTCTGTTGGATTTTTGCCCTTGGCTTGCAAAAATATCAATACAAATCGTATCTCTATCGTACTATGTCTGTCCACTGTTCTACGGGTGTAGCCATCTTTGTTGTCACGTCACGCATGGCGTCCTTAGTTCTTGTTTGTTCTACCTCCATTTTCTGAAAAACTGGAGATTTCTTAGTGTGTAGAAGCGATATTACAAATGCACACTTTGAAGCTTATTTAAAATGTGCTGTGGCACTTACCAAGCTGTTTCTCTGTTCTGATTGTTCTAATTCATTACCGTAATACTAAAGGCGCGAATGTTTAACGTCGAAATTTCTTAGAACAGAGATGAACTAAGGTCGCGACAGGCATGCATTCATTGTAATGTTATGGCTGTTGTGATCTTCCCAAGAAGTACTGATATCTCCTGTTGCTTTGCGCTGACAACTTTTAGAAAGTTGTAATTTCTGTCCGTCAGTGCCTATCTCTGCCTTACCTTGAGGACACCTCTCGTAAAGTATATATTGCAGCTTAAATATATTGTATTATGGCGCAAATAGTGGTATTGGATTTTAATATGATCTCTAAATGGGAAATGTGAGAGCGTAAGAAACAAGTGACTAGAAAGGCAACTCTGAAATGAATTACCTTTCTTTAAAGGATGTTTTGTAATTTAGGGGGATATCATACTAAGCCCGGAACGTCACAGCCAGTTGCCGCCAGCAAAATATACATCCGAGAAATACGTGCAGAAGCTGACTGTGTCTGACCGGCCTTGGTATGACAGGATCTGCCCTGATTCCCTAAGGAAATATAGGAAATAGAAAAGAAGGGGCCACCTGTCGAAATTAGCGAATCAATGCAAACTCAAATAAATACTTCTCCACCATTTTCAAGTCTCCAAATCTAAAAAAGAACCTTTTGCAGGCTAAAAGAATGGTATCTGTAAAATTTCAAGCAAATCCGAGCTGTGTGAGCGGCGACAGGTCTTGTTAAAAATCCAACGAGTTGTTTTGTTTTTTTATTCTATAAGATTTATTTATTTATTTATTTATTTACTAGCTGAAGTACACAGCTTTGCCCGGGATGTCTGAATATTATTAACTAGATGACCTACCGGGCATTGCCCGGAATAAACAATCATGTCCCCCCCCCCCCTCTCTCTCTCTCTCTCTCTTAATAAAAGTAATAAACTACAGTATTGCTTCAGAACTCATGCGCACCAGAACATTATGCACCAAACTGAGCGCTTGATACGGTTACTTTTTATGACATGCACGGTACTATATATTACGAAACAAACATGCAAATATACAGATCTTACATAGCAATAGACATTGTTATTTTTTTAAAAATACATGCTTGAAGTAAACAACTTTTAATTATAGCCTTCATCTTCCTTATCTCAATTGCCACCTTCCTGCCAAATTTAAGGCCTGAAGAGTGTATATTTTGGTCAGTGACTCGTGCCAAAGGTTGCAAGTTACTGAAATATATAATAGATATTAGGTAGTCCAAACAGATTTTTACTTTTTATCATAACTCATCAGTTTACTGTCTAATCTGATGGAGTTTGCTTTTCTAAGAAGTTTGATATCAAATTTATTTATTCTGGCTTCAAGGCTTTGAAAATTATCGCATTTTCAAAAGTGAAAAAAAACACCCCGAATTTGCGTGACCTTTAGCAGATTGCATGACAGTTCAGCTTTGACCTCGTATAAAATGACGGTGTTGATTGAGCCAGGGCATTGCAAAATCTCAGTTTCCATGTCAAGCGGGTGTACATTATGCTCAATTTTGTTTTTGCGAGGGATACAAAATAATGTAGATGACATATTATATGAGTATATCATTTTAGTCATCAAACTTCATCCGACGTCACTTTTTTGTGAATTTTTTACCAGAGGGACAAATATATATAATGTATATTTCTTGCAAATTGAAAAGGGCCTCAACCACCTGTTCCGCTATTGTCGCATCATCGAGGGTCGGACAAAGATAAAGGAAATCAAGCATGATAGAGTGGGTCTATCAAAACAGTATCAGTTCTGAGTGACTATGAATATGATGGATATGCTGAACCTGACCATTTTTTCATTTTTTTAGGTTTATGTTGTTGTTGCTGTTCTTTGTTCGGTTGTTTGTTCTTTGTTTTTGGATAGGTCTTTTTGCACTCCATTTGGATTTTAAGGGGGCGTCTGGGTGAGAACATGTCGATTTAGTTACAAAATATCGAATTTTCAAAAATCGGGGCAGACGATAGTATATTGTGTTTAGAATGGACAACACACACCCGTTTCCTTGTTTTCAGCATAGGTCCGTGAAAAAAAAGTGTTTTAGCAACCCACCCCCCTACCAAAAAGCCACGATCATAAATTTTCAAATGTGATTTTCTCAAAAGTTGATTTTTCATGGGGGTAGTGAGTTTATAATCTCAAAATCTCAACATCTATTGAAGCCAGAGCTCTGGAATTTGGCATGAACTTAGAGATATAACAATTATAGGGAACTGTCTATTTTTTTGTAGACTTTGCTAAAAAATTATATATGTTATAGCTAATTACTTGTAAAGTAAATATGTAATTTCCGGTATATTTTGAAAAGGCGATTGTTCAAAAATAAAAAAAAATTATGGGACGAATGGAAGACTCTAAAATTACATAGTTCCGTATAGGGTCATTTGGAGTATCATTATCAAAAAGAATTTTGATTGTAGCTTTCTTAGATTCAGAGATTTTGAGATTACAAAATTATGTCTCAAAGTCCAATATGGCCACCATTACCATGGCAACGACAAGTGAAATTCCAAATTCAATGAATGGACACACATTAACTTACCCTTACTTAACGGGTTCTTAGATCAATGCACCAAATTAGGTCCAAATAAAAAATTGTGTTATCCGAGTAGGACGCCTCCTTAAAGCTGTTGTTACTTGTACGCACGTACCCCACGGTGTTTGCGCAGACACACACGTAATTATCCCTAACCACGTCCTTATTCTCAACCCCAAATCTTGTCGAATCCCTAACTCTGCCCCTTACCCTTTCAACCAAAGAACAGGAAGAAAATAGAAAGAAAATCTGAAAGAATCATTGATTAAGGCTATTTGTAAGGAGTATTTCGGGAGGGGGGGGGGGGGGCTCTCCAGCCCTGGAGTTATAAAAGACTTTAAAATACGTACCCTTAGCGCAAAATACTTGGGGACGTTTCTGCTCCAGTTGTAATTGGGCTGCAATGTCTCTAAGGCACATTTTCCCGAACGGGATTAAAGTATACAAAATAAAACTTCCAAAACTACATACTTTTTTAGTCTGCTGTGCATTTAATTAGCCCTATCAAAGTGGGCACTAAAAGTGATCATTGTTTTCTACATTTTTACAACCTTTTAGGAAAGAAAAGGCCAGAAATCTTAATAGACAAATGGGTGAAAACAAAAGCGACTGTCATATTGGTTAACCCACGCATTTATCTATCTATCTATCTATCTGTCTGTCTGTCTGTCTGTCTGTCTGTCTGTCCGTCGGCCCATCTATCTATCTGTCTGTCTGTCTGTCTGTCTGTCTATCTGTCCGTCCGTCCGTCGGCCCATTCATCTATTTATCTATCTATCTATCTATCTATTTTCTTTTGCCTCTTTTTCTTTCTTTATTTCTGTCTTTGTTCTTTGCTATCTTTTTTAGACCATTATTACCTCATCGAATGCTAGGCATGATCACCAACTGAATATCACTTCTGCCTTTACTTAACATGTTTCAGATGTGCCTCGGACAGACAGATTCATTTTTAAGAGTTTATCTTTTGTCACGCAAAATTGGAACTCACTCGTATTTTGAATATTTTTTTTTGGGGGGTGGGGGTTGAAAACCCGCTCAGAATGGTGTTCAAATTTGTCACTAACAGAGTTTTGATTATTAAATGATTGTAATTATTCTCGGAAGAAACCAGTCACGGACCATTCAGAAAGATCACGCAGGGACATTCTTTGTTTCAACTGTGATGTAGTTTTTAATTTCATCCTGATTACAATTAATGTATCTGAAGACCTTGTCGCCTGGAGGCTAAGGCCACGCCCTGTCGAAAGGGTGGACTCAGGACAGCGTACACAACGGGGTCCAGCAGGGATATTGTGTAAACCGGTACTAAGGAAATCTGCAAAGAAAGTGGACGGCAAAAGCCTATTCTTATTGTTCTGGTTAATTGGGGACGTGATAGACAGAAAAATGATTTATGTTAATCAATAACAAACGTCCGAGCGTGAAAGCTGACATCTACAAAAAGCAACAACTTAGATAGATAGATAGATCATAGATAGGTAAAGGAATGGACCGACGGACGGACGGACAGACAGACAGGTAGATAGATAGATTAATGGACCGACGGACGATAGATAGATAGATAGATAGATAGATAGATAGATAGATAGATAGATAGATAGATAGATAGATAGATAGATAGATAGATAGATCGATCGATCGGTGGGTGGGTGGGTGGGTGGGTGGGTGGGTGGGTGGGTGGATGGGTGGATGGGTGGATGGGTGGATGGGTGGATTAATCGAAAAATGTTTGTTGTAACTCGATTTCAAGATACTGTTTTGGTGGGTTTGTCTTCGAGTCCGAGTTAAAGTGTATAGGCCATTGCTGACTGACATCAGTTGAGGTGAAAAACAAGATCACTTTCTTCAACACATCCAGAAAACCAAAGCAGCAGAATCACCTGAAGACTATCCTTGAATACTTTTTAAACAAATGATGAGACTGGTTCTCTACATTGCTTAGGCCCACCTGGACTCCAAAACAAATAGCAGGCCTGCAAATGTGCATGAAGATTTGTGGGTCAACTACTGTCTTTTGTTGTTTTGTTTTATCTTGTGAAGTTGACAAGTTCAAGTTTAAGTTTATTGTATGACCGACAGCCAATTCAAAGTACACAGAAGAATCATGCAAATGATCTTTGAAAAACAAATTCAAAAGAACAAAAGCTATTAACTCAGGACCGAGTGTCATTATTAGAGTGAGACGCCCTGAAAGAGCCTAAGTTTTCTGTTCAACCATTTTTGTGCCAAAACAAAACAAACAATAAAAAACCCAGGTGTTTTGCTCAGTATCTGAATGGTTGGCATAAAACCAACCCCTTCCATTCACACCAAAGACAAGCCTGGTCGACAAGTCAAAAGATGCACACTGGATGAACTCCTGAGGGCAGTTTATGTGATCACTTAAACTTCGAAGCCACAATATCCTCTACCCATTGAAAGTCATTACAGGATCGATTATGTTTCCTTCGTTGGGACCGATAGATGGTAAAACCTTTGTAAACGACCCTCACCTAATCACTCAAAGCTTTTTGCCTATGTAAATGTCTATGCCTGGAAAATGTGCAAAGCTGCCTTTTTGCTAGTGATTCCAAATTCACTTTGCACAGTATCCAGATCAATGTCTCTCAATCCTCTAGGTCCCATGCTCCATTTCAATTTTCCAAAAATAAACGTGCGTACCACCAAGATCGGACAAAGCTAGTATGCAATATTTGCAAAGAGATTTTTAAAATATCTGTATATTCAGTATAAACACAGAAGTAGTAAGAAAACTGGAAGCAACAGAAATGTGGTTTCTGAGAAGAATACTTAGCATTCCATGGACTGCCAGGAAGACAAATGAAAAAGTATTGAGCCAAACAGAAGAAAAGAGGACACTCGTTAACAAAGTCAGAAAAAGACAGGGAACATTCTTTGGACATATAATGAGAAGACGAGGACTAGAACATTTAGTAACAACAAGGAAATTCAATGGAAGAAGAAGCCGGAGGCGACAACGCATAAAGATGCAGGATGACCTAAAGGCCTGGCTGGGAATGCACACCATCAACGACGTCATCAGGGCTATGGAAAATTGTGAGAGATGGAGGGTCATGATCGACAACGCCTGCCCCTTAATAATGATGATATTCAGTATGTATACATTAAAAAAATAATTAATGAAAACTTTATTTCAAGTTTAATTCACTCGTTTCTTACTCCAGGAAATCACCAACATGACATGAAGAAACAACAGTTTATCTATGCATTTGAGTTAAACTACACCATGAAATTCAGGTTCCTATGAAAAATCCCTAGGCACCATTCTGTCCCCTACCATGAAAAACACTGGTCTGGGTGTACTGGTTCATGCGATATTTTCACCTTTAAGGCAAACATGGAGTTTTATGTGTAATGAAAGTTGAACACTCGTGTTCACACCAGTTCTGTCTTACCTCTTTGAGCTTAGACCAGTGTTTCTCAAGGTGGGTCGCATGCCCCACTGATGGCGCGTGGCAATACTTTGGTAGGGTGTGGGACTTCAGAATGGGGCCTAGGGATTTTCCATATAGAGCGAGATAAATCATTATTCGTTTGTGACGTATTGGTGGTTTCCTTGTTGAGCTCAGATTAAAACATTGAACTTAACAGATCCACGACTAAATATTTGTTAAATCTGTTTGTATGGACTGTATAAGTATACTAACTTTAGTCCATCATGATGGGGCGCACCTGGCACCTGTGTTTTTTGTTTGGAAAATTGAAATGGGGCGTGAGACAAAAACGGTTGAGAACCACTGGCTTAGATGCACACGTGGAAATTTGTTATGTTGCTGTCGCGTCGCAGTCGCCTCTTTTTTTTTTTCTTTTAATTTCAGGCGAACCCGGGCTCAATTCAGAGTCAATGGGAACATAAAACTCAATATGATGATAGCAAGTCGCAATGACTGTGTGCCCCAAGACCCATGCCACCGTTGTAACCTTTATTTTGGGTTGGGGGGGGGGGGGGTGTGTCACATTTGAAACACAATTATTAACTATAGATACACGTATCAGTTCATTGTAACGTTTAGCCTCGAAATGTGAAGTCCGTACTCTGCCATGATATTTCAGTGACTCGATGTTGTCCGTAAATCGTGTGTGTGTGTGTGGGGGGGGGGCGCCAGAGTGTAGCCACTATCAAGGTAACAGTCGAAAAGTGTCAAAAGGTGTGCTTTTTAGACCATGTGACGAAAATCCGGGCTGGTCTCTAACTGAACTGTTTCGTTTACGCACCGCATAATGAAAATTTGGATATGGTTTGGATGGGATCCTTATCATCACCTAGAATGAAAAATAAAGTGTTGTTATTTGTAAATTTATGTGCACATTCTTTGCATTCTTACTGTTTGTTTGTTTTTTTCTTTTTCGGATACTTCATTATATTTGTCACAAATCCCAGACTGGGAGATGTAATAAGTTATGACAGGACAACAATCACGAACAAACAAGTTTAACACTTAACAGAACAATCCATCAGACTCACACATTTATTAACATAATTATACAGATAATAGCGCAATTACATATATTATATTATTGAACTTAACTGCCGTACAACGGCCTTATTCTCACATGCACTCTTCCTCGGATCCACAACCCGGTAGTTACTTCCTAAAGCCTCAGCCTCTCCCCTCAGGGTCTTAATAGCACATTAATAATTCACTGGCACCGCAGTCTCTCAATATCACCTTCCTATTGTCATACACCTTAGCATTCCACTAGCACCTCAGCAGGGCAATAACACATTATCATTTCAATAGCCCATCAACATGGCAATAGTACATTATCATTTCAATAGCCCATCAACATGGCAATAGTACATTATCATTTCAATAGCCCATCAACATGGCAATAGTACATTATCACATTCACGCTCATATCTGCGTCCCTGTCCGTGGCCTGACTGCCACGACTTTATGTGCCTCTACTGTCCTGCACCGACAGCCTCACTTCTGGCCTATGTGTGGCCTCCGGCCCTATGCTGGCCTATCCCCTGTGCTCACTGAGACGGCTCTTTAGCCCGTCCCCGACACCTACAAGAATAACATTACATTGGTATAATACCCTACCATTTCTATTCACTCCACCTCTCCTTACAACCCATGAAGCGTACACACAATAGTTGACCTTTCACTCACCAAACATCTTACGGTAACACACCTCCATCGGAGTACACAATACTCACTCGTGCTACAAATCCATGAACTCAACTTTCATCTATCGCTCATGGCGCACATTGCTATATCCAATATCAAGGACTTCCACATTCCTCACATATACTTATTTACATCATGGTAATAGACGAATATAATATAATACATCAATCATAATTATCAATCAACGTTCTACCTACCGGTCATCACTGGAAAAAACACTCTCATCCGTCTTCCGACTGCTCCCCTTATGTTCGCCCGCTGGGCTCTTACTAGCGTCCGTTCAGTAGGACCTTCTAACTTGCAGTGATAGTAATACAGCGCTTTCGCCTCATTCAGACCCCCACCAATCATAACATGCACGCTTTTCTTACTTGTCTACGTGCGTTAATTTTACTCTCCTCCTTTCCCCCCGTAATTATTAACTATCGCTCACTCCACTCGTGACAATATTATGTAGCACTCGTTCTTCTGAGAATTTGAGGTCTTCTGTGTTGGCTTTGGCATTAAAAAACCATCCTTGACGTTGTGTGAACGAATCTTTAAATTTTAATATTGAATCTCTGGCACCATTTACTATCGTTCTCCTATAAATTTAAAACACAGTTTGCCAAAAAAAAAAAAAAAAGTGCAACATCTGAAATGCCAACATAGGCTATGTGTGATTGAGATCTCTATTAGACTTTGCACCCCCCCCCCCCCCAAAAAAACAACACCAGATTGGATGCGTAACTAAGGGAATGATAATGCTGCAACTTTGGTCTCCCGGCCGGTTGTGTGTCAGGAGAGGAAAGAAGCGACAAACCCTCGATCCGTTGAAGTTCCCCCAGGTCCAGCTGTAAGATATTAAGGAGCGTGCGCGCACAGTTTTGACCCACTTTTTGACACTTATATTTGTCCACAGCACCCGCTCCTCAGCGCCACAGAAAAATCTTTCCGCTGGCGGACGGAAAGACCTTGTCCACAGGATCCGCAAAAATCTTTACGCCAGCGTATGGAATTGTCACCTTTGCCCCCGCCTCTTCTTGCACAACATACGGCAAAATGGCGCCAACACGAAAGCATAAAGTTTTTCTTTGGTGGTGGTATAAAAGGAGATATTTAACACCCCATCTGCAAAGAATGTGGACAACATGGAGAATTTAAACTGTTGCAACAAGTGTTCCAAGACGAAGAAAAATATCGTTAATATTTTCGAATGAGGAGTCAGACGTTCGACTATTATTTGGAAATATACAGTCCTTATTTTGACAGACAGAACACCAACGGGAGGAGAGCATTTCAACCAATAGAGAGACTTGCTGTTACTCCGAGATACGAAATAATCTAGAGAGCTGTGACCTGCTAACTGTCTGTACGTTATAAAGTCTGACATGCGAAACAGACAGAGGCGAGCAGTGGAGCGGAACTGAAACTGTGGACTAGTAGTGCAGAAGCAAAGAGTGTTTTACTTGTGTAGAGAGTTACATACTTTTTCCGCAAAAACAGCTGTGAGGAGCGGATACTGTGGATAGGTCCACTAACAGAAACACTCACCGCCGCACTCAAGTCTGTATCATCGGATGGATGTATGATATTGTAAATCTGGCTTACAAAATAAGGTATCCAACAGCCTACAGCACTTCCCACAATGAGAGAGAATGTAGCCGAAGCCTTGAGCTGCACACATTGAAATAGTCTGTTAAAGGCTTTGAGAGGGGACACTAGATAGACTCTTGATGATCGCTTGATGGCCGCATTGGTATACCGATGCATTTCGTGCCGGAGCCATTTCTCTTGAGCGGGTAGCTGAAACCGGGCGTCTGAGTGGCTGCGTTTTACCTGTGATCTTTTGCCTGACCCCGGGCGTGATACTGACTCCTTTGACTGTGTTGGATCTCTTGATGTACGTCTGGGTTGGGTATCTGGCGAGTTTGTATGTGTTGTGTTTCCTGTTGAATGTCCGGACTGGACAGCTGACAACTGTGTCTGTGAGCTGGTTTCTGTCGTATGTTCTGGCTGGGTAGTCACAATGCCGGAAGCCTTTCCATTGGGCTTCGTCTCTGCACCTGGTGTATGTGAGCTGGCTGCCTCCTTGTCATGTGGTAATCCTGCTGCCAAGCGTTGCTGCTGATCCAAATCTGTTGAAGGAGATTTTTGCACCCCCATGAAATGCAGGAAAATCGAGGGTATAAATTTCCGCTTGTTTTTCTGGTGGGATATCCGACGAGCCTTGTGTGATCTTTGCAGGGTAATTTTTTCCATGGGTGTTTCCACATTTAATGGAGCCAGAAAGTGACTTGCCACAGTCATTATATGTAGTGTTTTACATTCAAAAGCCATGGGCTTGATGGTCCTTGATGTCCTTCTTTCCAGAGACTGAGTGAATATAAATTCCTAGAGAGACATAGGATAACATTAGCCAAAAAAAAAAAAAAAACGGCATCAAAGAACATTGTTTTAGCTATTCATACCATCAGCGGAGTCGACAAAGACCATCTGATTTGTCACCAGATTCGCACGTACATTTCACACTGCAAATTACAGTCATTCGTCTTATTCATTGAACCACCACCCCCCCCCTCCCTCCCCGGCCAAACACAGTCATGTCCATCTAGAATATTCAACTGACCACTCAAGCGTTAAACTGGTTTGTTTCATTTACGGCGCCCAAAACTGTGATGTTCTAACTCCTACCCCCCCCCCCACCATCCACCCCTAAACGGCACGTGGGCCGAATATCGGCAGTAGCAAGATTTCCATTTGGACTTCGGAGCACGCACGCTGGCAAAGATTGGCTGTAATCAAAAAAGGAGAGCTGAAGCTCTTGCAAGAATAAAACATAATATATTTTTAGAATAAAACATAATATGGTCTTGAAACTTCAGACGAGAGACAAAACAATTCAGAATTTCGAAGGAGCACAAGTTCTGTAATATCGAGTGAAACGAACGAGTATAACTATCTATGTCCATGTATATTATATATGGATTTGCGAGACGAGCTCCTCCGAAGTTGTAGGTCCCACAAAAAAAGAAATGTTCAAGACTGATTTAATTTCATCTCAGGCTAGGTTCTGGTTAATAAATCGCGACATCAGTTCTTGTTTGTTCGAACTCCACTTTTTGCACAACTGAGAACTTCGAAGTTAAACATTTGCGGCTTCAGTATTATGATAAGGATTTAGAACAAATAACATTTGTGAAACAGCTTGAAAAGTGCCGCAGTGAATTTTAAGCGTGTCAAAGTGTGCATCTTTTATACCTCTTCTACATATTAAAAGATCTCCCGTTGTTTGTTGTTGTTGTTGTTGTTGTTATTTCAGAAAATGGAGATGGAACTGTCAAGAAATAGGATCGCGTTATGTTTGCTCTGATTTCTTTTATGTCTTTTAGTTATTTAGGTGACTGTAATAATTGATGTCAACGTTTCAGAACAAAAGGCCGCCGAGCCGTCAGCCTGTGACGGTTTGCCGTTCCCTGCAAAAACCGCGCTCAGACGCGCATCGTAGGACAGTGAATCAGAATTGCTAAAAGATCAGAAAACGTTCCAAATATGGAAGTGCTTTAGTAAAGAGGCTATCAGGCAAAGCCCAGAACGCCACAGCCAGTTGCTGCCAACAAAATGTACACCCAAGAAACAATGGCAGAAGCTAACTTTGTTCATTCATGGCCTTTAGCGTCTTTACAGACGGTCTTAGCAGCTAGAATATTCACTTTCACTTTGACTGACAGCTTCTCTCGTGGCTTATTCTACCAATGTTTGACCCGAGAGTGCGATGGCAGTGATTGCAGGTCAGTCTTTTGGGTTCACTTTGGCGAGTGTTTTCATTCCGCCTCTGTCGTTTTGTCAGGTATGTTTCTTTTGCCTTGAAGTCTATTGCGAGCGTGCCACTGCGCAATTTTTGTCTCCATCTGCTTCGATCATTTGCAAGGTTCTCCCATTCATTGGGGTCGATGTTGAATGCTTTCATCGTGACCTTGCAAGTGTCTTTGAATCGCAGATGTGGCCTACCTCTGGGTCGGTTGCCAGTAGCAAGTTCCCCGTAGAGAATTTGTCTGGGGATGCGATCATTTTCCATACGGTGGAGATGTCCAAGCCACCGCAGTCTTTATTTGCCTAGGAGAGCCTGAGTTGATGGAATGTTGGCTCGGCTCAGAACTTCGATATTTGAGATCCTGTCTTGCCACTTGATCTTGAGAATTTTGCGTAGGCAGCGCAGGTGGAAGGAGTTGAGGGATCTTTCATGTTTGGAGTAGGTGGTCCATGTCTCTGAGCCATACAGCAGGGTGCTTAGGACGCAAGTTTGGTACACGAGTACCTTTGTTTTGATGGTCAGCTTGCTATTGTTCCACACCCTTTTTGAGAGTTTGCCAAAAGCTGTGGCCGCCTTTCCTATTCTGGCATTTATTTCAGTTGTTATGTCTGTGCTACCACTGATGGTTGAGCCTAGGTAGCAGAATTTTCCCACTTGCTCCAGAGGAGAGCCATTCAGCATGATTGGGTTGGGGTTTCTCAAGCCTTGTGTCAAAACTACAGTTTTTGAGACACTGATCTTTAGCATGAATTTGTCACAGGCTTTGGCAAGGCTATTGATGAGAGCCTGGAGCGTGGTTTCATCGTGGGCCACGATTGCAGCATCATCTGCGAAGAGGTGAGTTATATGGGCCCGTCGATCGCTCTATCACTCCCAGGTGAAACATGTTACGTACCTCGGTTATTATAGTCTCCTGTGCGTGCAGCGGACGCGGGTATGGTTTAACAAAGACGGGTATATCCGTCTTTAATCTTATAACATTGATGTACAGTAGCAACACTGCTTGAGTGAGCATTTTTTTATTGAATTGTTGGAACCCGTGCAGTTACCATGCTGCCTGTTCTATGGAGCTTATTAAGCATTATGTATTACCGATCTCGTTTTAACATTGACGAGCCCCCGAAAAGGCAGTACTAGGCTGCTTAGGGAGGTGACATTTTATTTTTTTGAGTAGGGTTATGTGGTGAATATTGGTGTTATTTTCGGCTGAGCGGCCGCCCGAGGAGCAAAGAGTTTATTGTCTCATGGGACTTGTTCGTATCAGTATTGAGGTAATGTCATTATAAAAGACACGTGGTATATTGAGAGAGAGAGAGAGTTGAACCTTCTTACAGGCATTGTAAGCCCCACAGGGCAGTGTAAGGCCTCAGGGCAGTGTAAGGCCGCAGGCAGTGTAAGACGCGGAGATGCAGTGTAAGACCTATGGGCAGTGTAAGGCCGCAGGCAGTGTAAGACCGACGGGCAGTGTAAGACCGACCGGTAAGAAAGGGAATTTTCGCGTTTTGAGAGTTTTTCCAGTGCTAACAGAGAACACTGATTCGTCGCGTTGAGAGAGAGATATATTTTTGCAGTGGTAACAGAGGACACTGCGTGTTCGCGTTTTTGAGAGTTTTTTGCAGTGGTAACAGAGGACACTGCGTGGTCGCGTTTTAAGTTGTGGAGAAGAGTGGGGTTTTTTTATATAACCGATTATGTCTTAGGCTGTCCGCGTTCCGTGGATCAGCTAACGTAATGCCAGATATGACTATATACCGAGACGAGGCGCATGTGACGGATATACCCGTCTTTGTTAAACCATACCCGCGTCCGCTGCACGCACAGGAGACTATAATAACCGAGGTACGTAACATGTTTCACCTGGGAGTGATAGAGCGACCGACGAGCCCATATAACTCACCCATCGTCTTAGTGAAAAAAAAAGATGATACAGTGCGTTTTTGTATTGACTATCGTAAACTTAATGAGGTTACGATATATGACGCTGAACCGATTCCCAACCAGGAGAATCTTTTTGCGCAGTTAGCGAGGGCAACGATTTTTTCTAAAATTGACCTTTCCAAAGGCTATTGGCAAATTCCGCTTGATGAGAATAGCAAGCAATATACCGCTTTTCAGACCCCGTTGGGTCTTATGCAGTGGCGCTATATGCCTTTTGGATTAGTTACAGCCCCTGCCACTTTCGCGCGTATGATGACAATATTGCTCCAGAATATGAATTCCGTGTTGTCGTATTTTGACGACATTTGTATTTATGAAACCGATTGGTCGGGCCACCTCGCAGCCCTACGTCAAGTTTTTATTGCTCTTCGTTGAGCTGGCCTTACGGCGAAACCCAGTAAAGTGTTTTTAGGATACAATGAAATTAATTTTCTGGGCCATACAATTGCCCACGGCGTTCAGACCCCTGATGACAAGAAGATAACTACCATCTTAAAGCTCCAAGCCCCTCGAACTAAGAAAGAAGTTCGTAGTTTATTGGGCTTTCTTAATTATTATAGGAAGTTCATTCCAAATTTTTCTTCGCTTACAGCTCCGTTGTCGGACCTCACAAGAAAGAATTTTCCTAATAAAGTGAAATGGACAACCGAATGTACTGATACACTTCGTACCGTTCAACGATTGTTTTCGACTTCCCCCATTCTCATACTGCCAGATATAAACCAAATATTTATTGTCCGCACTGATGCGTCGGACAAGGGATTAGGAGCTGTGTTGTTGCAGGAACGAGACGATACCTTGCGGCCATGTCTATACGCCAGCCGCAAGTTGCTAGATAGGGAATGCCGCTATGCAATTATCGAGCGAGAGTGCCTCGCTATCATTTTTGCTGTAAACGCATTTTCGCGATATCTACTCATGTCCGAGTTTATAATTGAAACGGACCATCGTCCGTTGTTATTCTTGAAGTCTAACAGGGCTAAAAATGCTCGATTAACGAGGTGGAGTCTTGCACTCCAGGAATACCGGTTTGTTATCCGGGCTATCCCTGGCGGTGACAATTCCCAAGCTGATGTTTTGTCACGTCTAATTTAGTTTCCTATTAAAGAGTGTTGTGTCTTGTATTGGGGTTGGATAGTACTTTTCCCCCTCAATTCTGGACGGTGGATGGATTCACATTATCTTGTTCACTACTTTATGAACCAGTTTTACAATCCTTTTTTTGTGAATATCCTCTTTCCACCAGCGTCATTCCGGACTGTGACCTGAACTTCTGACAAACCTGACGCCCTTGTCAGCGGGTCAATGAGATGGAGACATGGCAAACCAAGCTACCAGAGCTACTGCTGCCATTGGATACCACAGTATTTCAATTAACAATATATTGTTTGTGAATGTGTATATAAGCAGCAATTATGTGTCTTGACTAGATAATGATGAGCCTATTCCTTCAGTAAGGCCTGATTGTTTGATTGTAGTTATACTTTAATCCAGCAGTATACAGTGATATACTCATTGTTATTATAAATGTTCGTGAGAAGTTTGATTGTGTGGAGTGAGAATGTTTCGATAGACTAGAGTCTACAGAACGTGGCATCAATAATTGTATGCTTTTTGTCCATCCAATATGCACGTTCTTAGTTAGATTTTTTGTTCTCAAGCTTAAGGCTGACTTTTCTACAGTAGTACTTAAGCCCCCACCACAATACCTTTGTGGTTTCTTGGATCCTATCGTGTAAATTTTTCTTAAAATTTCCACTGGGGTGGGGGATGTCAGGATTTAAGTACTATAAATGCCGTGCTGGGTCACGACTTGTAAGGAGTTGATTTTTCACGGTCTCGTTGATTATAACCAGCGTAATTTGTCCTTGAACTGTCCTCGTGAACAGTTTGTTTTTGAAACATTTTTTCTTAGAGATGGAAAGAAAGTGGGGCGAGATAGAATAAATGGATAAGTTAGGAGTGACAGTGCAATTCTCGACCCCGTGATTTTGATGAACACTTAGAAGGGAAGAGAAGGGGTGAATAAGGATAGATAGTTTAAGACGCTTAGTCGCGTTCAGAAATTCGTACATAAAATGTAGAAAGCACGAGGGTTTAAAGATTTCAGTAATTGTTTTGACATTTTAAATTGACCTTGTCTGTTTTTAGTACAAGGCCGTGACCAACTCCCACGTAGAATATATTAATACTGCGAGATGAGCTCGCATGGATGCACCAATCAAATCTAGGGATTTGGACGGTAATTTGCAGGTGGCTGCACAGTATAAAAGTGTAGCCATACCTATGTCCATTACTCCATACAGAAAATTCCAATCTGTGCAGGCGTCGGCACGATTCTGCCTGAAGAATCATAAGTCTGTTCGATTCATGTCTAGTCCACTATAGACATTGAGATGAAGCCATATGCTTGAATGAGATATGCCCACTGCTATTGTCTACTGTTCCCTGGTTTTTCTAATACCAGGGACCAAGTGTAAGTGTTTGTCCCTTGATGATTCAACAATGAACGAGGAGCTGAACATAATTTATCCAGTAGGACAGGATTGCCGCATATGCTAGGAGTGCTACCCAAGAATGCAAGACAAAGATTTATATTGTCTTGCAATTAGTATGAATGTTTGGCATACACATCTGTGAATTGGGATTGATTTGTCTGGATGAGGCTGGGGATTGCCAGCCCATCCTAGAGTAGATCCAATAGACTTAACTACGTCAGTTTATATTGACGAGCTTGATCCATTATAAGCGGTAGGCACAAATAGCTGAGATGACATCGTCGCCAGAGACATTAGTATATTGCTTGATAGATAGTAGGCAGACTATATCTGAGAGATAGATAATTAATACTTAAATTGTTAGTGAGTCAGAATTATCATACTATTATAGGAATCTAGAGAAGACTTCTAGTGACATATTATTGAATTTAGATTTGATGCTGCTGATGTTGTCTTTACTATGTAATAGATCTAGACCAAAATTGTTAGGGTAATTAATGTAATTAAATTTGTGGCCCTGCAGGTCTGTTTATGAAACTTATTCAGATTGTTCTTAGTGTGTGGCATGGTACGAAAGAGTAAATAGTAAATACCTCTCGATTTAAAATGCAGTCATAATACGATCTTTGAGAAGACCCTCTTCATAACAGCTAGAGGGCACTACCACCCAGTACCAGATTTGTAACAGAGCTCTTGTAACATAATATGCTCTGTACGAGATTTTGCTTTTAGTCTGGCAATATTAAAAATGGAGCCGTCCACTCTGGTGTTAATAAGTACTCCACCTGAACATTGACCAAAGGCATTCTTGAGTAGGGCTGCAAAATATATACCAAATAAGGTAGGAGCAAGAACACATCCCTGCTTCACACCGCTGTTTACAGCAAATGAATTGGATGTGCAGCCCTCAAAGTTGACACATGCCCTCATGTCAGTGTGGAAGGATGCAATAAGTTTTAGCAATGTTGGTGGACAGCCTATGGATTTAAGGACTGCATACAGGCCAGATCGGCTTACGGTGTCGAAAGCCTTTGTTAGGTCCACAAAGCATGTTATAAGCGGCCTGTTTTGTTCTTTACATTTTTCTTGGATTTGCCGAAGTGCAAATATCATGTCAATAGTTGATCGTTTGCTTCGAAAGCCACATTGTGTTTCTGGTAAGACTTTTTCCGCCAGTTGTTGAAGGCGGCAGAGGATGACGCGAGCAAAAGCCTTTCCAGTAATGCTGAGGAGGGATATGCCTCGATAGTTGTTGCAGTCGCCTTTGTCTCCTTTGTTCTTGTAAAGTGTGACAATTTTGGCGTCTCTCATATCATGTGGTATCACGCCTTCTTTCCAACACTGCAGTAACAGATTATACAGGTGTGGTAATAATGGGCCTTTTAGGTCTTTTAATACCTCTGCAGGAATGTTGTCACTTCCTGTGGCTTTTCCAGCAGACAGGTGGTCGATTGCATTGGAAAGCTCGACTAAGGAAGGTTCAGCGTCAAGTTCGGCCATTATTGGCAGTTTTTGGAGGTGTTCCTCAAAATCTGGTGGAATATTTTTCTCAGTTGAATACAACAGAGAGTAATGCTCTACCCACCTATTCAGTTGTTCATTTTTATCTGTGATGGGTTCACCATTTACAGACTTAAGTGGGGCGCTTTTGGTGATGATTGGCCCAAGAGCTACTTTCATCTGACTAAAGGCGGTTTTCATATCTCCCTTTTCATTTGCCTCTTGTATGCTGTTACACAAGTCTGTCCAGTATTTGTTGGCGCAACGTCTTACCTCCAGCTGAAGTTTAGCTTTTGCATTTTTCAAACAAGTTTTTGTACTCTGATTGCAATTTTTGTTATACTCATTGAAAGCAGATTTCTTTTGCTCAATGAGAGGTAGGAGAATTTCGCTGTTCTGGGCTACCCAGTCGTTGTTTGAAACTTTATGCTGTCCAAAAGACTTGATGGCACAGTCATGAATTTTTGAACTGAGAGTGTTCCATGTTTCATCTACCGAGTCACATTGGGTGACATTATCCATGCTTTCAGCAAATAACTTTTCAAATGACTTTCTATTTGATTCATCTCTGATTGCTGTTACATTGATCTTAGGGATTGAAGGGGCTTTTGATCTGTATATTTTCTTGGCCGAAATTTTGATTTTGCTGACTACCAGTGCATGGTCGGTGTCACAGTCAGCACTGTGGAGGGAACGAGTTATTTTTATACAGCCCAAACTCTTCCTCCTTGAGAGAATAAGATCTAATTGATGCCAATGGCCAGACCTGGGATGGCGCCATGATGTTCTTTGGCATCTCTTAAGGTCAAAGTACGTGTTTGTAACACATAATGAGTTTACGGAGCATAGCTCCAGAAGGCGCTGCCCGTTTTCGTTGATGTTGCCAATGCCGAAGTGCCCAATGCACTTTGGCCATGCGGAGTGATCTGCTCCCACTCGAGCGTTAAAGTCACCCAGAATTAGCAGGCCTTCGGTGAGAGGGATGTTGTGGAGAGTCCTCTGCAATGCCTCGTAGAAAATGTCTTTGGTTTCGTCAGAGGAGGTAAGTGTTGGGGCATAGACACAGATAATGTTGGTAAAACCAGACCGGGTGTTCAGTCTGAGTGTCATGATGCGTTCTTGAGTTGCGATCGAATTGATAAGGGAGTTTTTTACGGCGAAGCCCACGCCGTGGATTCTCGGCTGTTCGCTGCTAAGGCCCTGCCAGAAGAAGGTGTAGTTTTCTTCTTTGACTGACCCGGAGACGGGAAGTCGAGTTTCTTGAAGGGCAGCGATGTCGATGTTTAGTAGCTGAAGTTCTCGATCAATAATTTGGGATTTCCTGATGGAGTCAATATCAGTGAGATCTTGCTGTTGCAAGCCTGGGCGCATTGTTCTGACGTTCCAGGTACCAAGTTTTAGTATTTTTCTGTTTTTGCCAGGTGCACACTTTACGTCAGCTTTTTGACTTTTGGTCTAGCTCCAACCACCTTATGAAGCAGGCTGACGTGGCGGAACAACACCCAACTGCCTGGGGGCTGCCCAGGTTACGGCGGGCGGTAGTTGATCAATGCAGCTGAAAAGCCGCTCCCACCGACAGAGGGGACCCCTGGCGCTCATCTGTACGCCAAATGGATTGAGCTTATCACCGGTAACTGCCACCTCCCGTGTTGTGCCCATCCGTAACGGATGGCTGGAGTGTCCTCTCCAAATCGGAAATGGGTGGGCTTATAGAGGAGAGACAGACGCTTGCCAAGCCCGAGCAAACGCCTCCTCGTTTTGCTGCCTTGCCTGGGCTATTTTTAAGAGATGGTGCTTTGCCCAGAGGCACCACCCCTCTCTCTGCCATTCTAGTTAAACCCAAGGGAGAGACCAGGTCAATACATTTGGAACTAGTCCGGCTGCAGGAGATGCTGGAAGCCAGTTTGATGCAGTTCTCCCTGACAACCACCTTCGGGTCTCCACTCCTGATTTTCTGTCTGGGTTTACTCCCATAGCCTTTGCTATCATAGCAACACACAAGGCAGTGTGGTATTTGTATTCAGGGTTACCTTCCCCTAGTCTTCCTCTCTCCCGAGATGACCCACAAGACAGTGGGGGTGACAGTAGCAGGCTGTATTGTGTACTGTTATACAATAGCAGAAAACTCTGACCTGACAGCTAACTTTGTACTATTGGGCTTAATATGATATTGTCTTCGCGGGTTTACTAAGAAAATATAGGATATTATGGTATATACTTCTTGCCGGCACACAGGTAACTGCGCCCTTCTGGGCTTAGTATGATACCCCCTACGATAGTTATCCCTGTGGCTGGTTTTGTTTTAGGTCTTTATTTTAAGAGGTTCGCTGCCCTTAGCATTTAGACTTCACTTCATCTTGTTTTATTTTTCTTGTTCTTGTTTCTTGTGTGTTTTTGTGGTAGGGATTAGTTGTTGTTTTTAGAATTTTGTCAGGCCAGAGGCCTTATTCGGTGTAACAGTTGGTGCAAATTTCAGCACGTTACGATGGGGAGAGTCAGATGAACTGATCGTCTACCCCTTAAAGACGAAACTGTCTCGAACTGTAGTAGAAATAAATAACAGGATCCGATGAACACTTAATACTAACGTTTAATGACTGTAAACAAGAGCTGATATCCACAAGTTACTTACACCTAGCTAGCCGGGAAGACACACTTCTAACTACGACTGGATTTGAACACCCCTCCTACTCGCCTGGCCCTCCTTATATATATTCTGCCCAGGAACGTTCAGGAAGCGGCTTAACCGCCCATAAGCACGAGACAGACCTAGATCGTTCGGGACACATACAAGCCACCCAATCGTACACAGACACGTCACAGAATTACATCACTCAAGGCCGACCTAGCGTAATCTCGGATACTGCAGTACCTTCTAGACCTTCTAGATTTTCTACAGTGAAACAAACAAGCCACACAGCGAGACACCAAAGAGAAATACCGGCCTTGCTGGCGAGAGGGGGGGGAGGAGGGTCGCCGAGTGAGACTCGCCATGCAGGGGTGAGAAAATATCGATCGTTCAACTAGTGGGACGCTACATTCGGCCTGCTCTTCTCGAATTTCAACTGCCAAGATATCTTGAACGTATGCAATGTGCACACGGGCCCTCCAGGTTTTTCGTCCTTATCCGAGAAGACTAGGTGCTCGATCCTACCTACCATATGGTCAGGGGGACAGGCATCCCCCCCCCCACCACACACACACACACATTCCAACATGCCCGGGAATCGAACCTGGTATCTTCGGCATGAGAAGCGAGCATCTTGCCTCTGGACCACCGTGTCCCCGATATGCATGGCTTTTGTTGTTGTTGTGATTGTTATTCTTATAAATACGTCATTATTGTAACATAATAAAATTCTTAGAAACTTACCTCTTTAATAACCTGACATTGCAGTTGGGCCCAGTAAAAAATGGCTGTGTAGACGCGCACTATGATCAATGATGGTATTACCACGACTATGATTAGAATACCCAAGGCGTAGATGCTCATACTTGCAGGCTGTAAGTGAGAAATAATATCAGCTAATGAAATACCTGTATAAGAACAAACAACACATATAGGACCATAGAAGATCAAGCAAATATTCTACTGAACGACCACTATTTTGAAAGTAAGCCTAAATTTATCATTAACTGTGTGAGCGTAATAAGTATGATTCTGCCCAGAACAGAAACAACTAAAAAGTTTCATTACATCCTGTTCTGCGACAGGAGAGATCCCACTACTAAAATTTAGAAACCCAGGAGCTTGAGTTTGAGTTCGACTTTTGGGCTTTACGGCGCGTCGGCACGATAACGGCCACTTTGAGACTTTCAAAATCTGTTTGGGAATGTTTGGAATTCAGAGCTTCATCAATCTAAATTGCACAATATTGAATTGAACAGTTGCGTATAAATTTTATTACATTTGTGAAATTCTCAAAAGTTGTTTTGTATAGACCTGAAAATAGTTGTGGATCTTAGCCTCTTTCAGAAAGGACAAGACGAGCTGTGGGTCCATGCCAGTGAAATAATTCTCTCATCTATAGATCTGGAGGCATCGTGCCTTCTTCGGATATGCGTGATAGCTACACAATCAGTTAAAATATGCTTTACTGATAGTTGGCAACTGCATGCCACACAGTCGGGGGAAGCCTGGTGGTTCATTTAACATGACAGTAAACACTTCCACGTTTGGTTCAATCTCTGTACCTCCTAGGTGCTTTTTCATTAGCTATCGTTGGACGTTTTTAGTGTTTGAAAGACTTCTTCCTTTTTTTTTTCAAATCGAACGTTCGTAGAATGCTCCCATCTATGTTATTTTCCTCCCTCTGGTGGGTTCTTAGTTTAAAACAAATTCTCAGAAACACCCGCCACTAAGATAGAGCCCCCCCCCCCCCCCCAAAAAAAAAAAAGATTTTGTACAATTCGTTCATATGTATGTCCAAAGCAACTGGATGTCTAAGTCTTACAGTAGCCTGCATGTCAAGATATGGTAGGATGGTAATGACACATGCAAAAATCCAACAAAGGCATTGGAGTTCCCAAAATGAAGAGCGTGTGAGGCTCTTGTGGTATCGAAGAGGATCAGCAATGAATTTGTACCTGCAAAGTTAAACAGCGTGTATGTATGAGATGTTGTAGAGCATCAAAGGATGGATGGGTGGATTATGCATATGAAATGGGTAGCAAGGTGGATGGACGGTTGGGGTGAATGTATGGGAGGGAGGATGGATGGATGGATGGATGGATGAATGGATGGATGGATGGATTAATGGATGGGTGGGTGGATAATGCATATGGAATGGGTGGCAAGCTGGATGGTCGGATGGGTGAATGTATGGGTGGGAAGATGGATAGATGAATGGATGGATGAATGGGTGGATGGATAGATGGATGGATGGATGGATGGATGGATGAATGGAAAGATGGATAGATGGATGGATGGATGGAGGGATGGATGGATAGATGGGTGGGTGGAAATTGCAGAGCCAAAGGACAATACTCTTTACTAAACAATGTAAAAAATGAATACAAATGCATCAGTTTAGCTCCACCTCCAAACCTATCGCGAACTGTCATGTATAAGAGGAGAACATTATCCTCTTGCCCCTATATAAGAATCAGATTTGCAGTTCCTCTATTCCACGAAAACCAGCCACGATAGGATGTTTAGGTCTTTATTTCAGGAGGTTCGCTGCCCTTGTCATTTCTATCTCACTTTTTCTGGTTTTGTTTTTTTTTTTCTTGTTGTGGTAAGGATGTTGTTTTGTTTTTTGTTTGTCTGTTTTTTAGAATTTTGCCGGGGCAGCCGCCATTGGTGTTACCAAATATAACACAATCAAACAGTTTTTGTATCTTTTTTTTCATAAGACAATAGTGTGTGTGTGTGTGTGTGTTTTTTTGTTTTTTTTAACAAAAATATCACACAAATGTGATAAATGCTACCTGAATATATAGGTAGAAAATATTTTTTAAATCTGAAAAAAATTATTTGAAAAACATTCTGGTATAATATGGGTAAATGGCACAAAGTATTATCGCACACACTTTTCCATTCGGACAGAGACACATTTGGTTCATTAATGGCACAAAGTATTCTTGTGCAAACCTTTCTATTCGTACAGTGATGCATATAAAAGTTCATTAGTGGCACAAAGTATTATCATACACAGTTTTCCATTCGTCCAGTGACACATGTAATATAGTTCATCAATGGCACAGAGTATTAGCATACGGTTTTTCCGTCCGTTAAATGGCACATAACAGCAGTTCATTGATGGCACAACGTATTCTTGTACAAACTTTTCCATTGCCACAGTGCCACATGATTGTATTCGTTCATCAATGGCTCAAAGTTTTCTCGTACAGACTTTCCCATTCGCACAGTGACATAATAATTATATAGCGTAGTAGTTCATTAATGACACACTAAGTATTCTCGGACGACCTTTCTATTCACCCAGTGGCGCAGTTCATTAATGGCACAAAAGTATTCTTGCACAAACCTTTTCATTAGCACAGAGACAACTAACCTGTCTATGGCAATCAAGGCACGATGGAAGGAAGCGACAATTACAGCGCATGCCGTGATGACTGCACCAATGTTAGCGATCCACGTTGCATAAAACCCAGAGGCCTCCTGGCGAAGACAGTACATAATTACGCGGCAATAAATATTGCATACAAAATACAGTGGAGTGCGTGGCAGATGTTTTACACCAGGGGGAGGCGTGGCAGTGCTTTAGAATAGAATTTTTTTTATTGAAAAGATGATATGACATGCAGCTGATTGGGAGGACTACGTGTGGAAAGATGGATGGATGGATTAATTGATGAATGGATCACGGGTGATTGGATTGATAGGTTGATGCATGAGTGGATGATGAATGGATGGAATATGGACAGATGAGTGGTTGAAATTCGCGAAAGTCAAGCATGCATCTTTTATATCTGGCCTCAAACTACTTTCAGCCAAAGTCTTCCAGCATTATTCCTGACCAAATGGACACGATTTTTTTACCTGCCGATATGTTAATTTCGAGAGCAGGACAGTGAAACACAGCATCGCATTTGCAAAACTCAAGCCCCCGACGTACATGTTACATTTCATACGCCGAATTGACTTGATGTGAAAAATCAGCCACTAAAATAGAAAAAATAAAATACAAAAAAAAAAAGTATTAGGAACCAAGAATCACTATTTTGTGAGTGGACGTGGCGAAATCGGGCTTATGGCAAAAAACTAAATTCCTGACCCCCCCCCCCCCCCAAAAACAGGTGGGTGGGTGGGTGGATTTTCCATAGTAATTGAGATTTGATTATAATTTTGATCATTCCGTTCAAATAGATAAGTTCGCTTGAGTTCGTCTTGGAAATATTTTGTTTTAATTTCTTAAACAGGTATAAAAATTTCACCTGAAGCCCGATTCGGCAGATCCAATCACATTTATTGGGAGGAATTACCGTACAAGGTTACTTTGGGTCGGGTAGGATTAATCTTGCCATGACTTGAATTACTCCCAGTATATAACTATTTGATAACTGGAGTTTATATTGACCTGGAAACCCCCGACAAAGTATATATTTTGGTAAGCTAATCTTGGTGACTCGCGCAACGCGAATTTGGAAAACTGACTGGTGTAATTAGCTAAAGACTGTGATAGATTTAACTGCACTGGCTGGATATAGAGAACAAAGGCTTAATTGCACTGGCTGGATATAAAGAGCGAATGTTTAATTGCATTGGCTGGGTATAAAGAGCAAAGGTTTAATTGCACTGGCTGGGTATAAAGAGCAAAGGTTTAATTGCACTGGCTAGGTATAAAGAACAAAGGATTAATTGCACTGGCTGGGTATAAAGAGCAAAGATTTTATAGAACTGGCTGGGTATAAAGAACAAAGGTTTAATTGCACTGGCTGGGTATATAAAGAGCAACTCAAATTACTCACAAGGATAAAGAGGTTACAGGCCGTCCCAATGAAGACAGTCAATGTCTCTGTCACGGAGAGTATGAAGATCCCTCTTTCCTGTGAGTATTTGCTGTAGAAAAGCCCTTGGAAGAATTCATACGATGGCTTGTCAAAGGTCGTTTGTTGATTCCACTCAAGCCTGAAAGAGAAACAAGTAAGCAAACATTGGCCCTTTAAGCTGGGTTTTCACGTATACAGAAACGGAAACGGCAATGGAAAGGTCAAAAACCCTTCAAGAAGTGAAACAGAAGAAATGTTTTCGTGTGTACGGAAATGCCGCTGTAGCCCAGTTGTCTGTTCTGACAGGCCAATCCCCTTTTTTGTTCTCTATCGTAACCCGGTAGCCTCTTTCTTCTCTGTTGTAACCCCATCGTGCATCTTCTATCAGTGCCTGCAAAAAGTACTGCCATTCCTCCCGCCCCGTTGTTTCTAGAAACAATCCTATGGCGATACAATGGAAAGTCATTCCGAAGAGAAAAATATATATTATATTCTTCCCCTTTTTTTTGTCGATGAAAGTATTGTTCCAGATTGAAAAGAATCAATTATTTCATTATCCAATTCATTATCCATTTTTTTTTTGTCGATGAAAGTATTGTTCCAGATTGAAAAGAATCAATTATTTCATTATCCAATTCATTATCCATTTTTTTTTTGTCGTTCAACATGGGATTGTACAGTTAGAAAATGGGCCTACATGTACGAAAATAAATCAATGCCACATAGCAAATCGAACGCCATTTGAAATGAGTTCAAATGTCCTATAGAAAATTTGATGCGAGAAAGTAGGTGGAAAATCCAACTGTGCAAAATAAAACAGAGCGAAATCAAATAATAGTGCAATTCCCAAAAAAAATCAAATACGACTTTCAAGGGACCAACTTTGGTAGGAACAGGTCTATTATTTCAACTGATAGGGCTAAGTACAGAGATTTAGGCCAAAAATAAGGCTCCACTAGAGGAAAAGAAAAAGGAAAAAAGAAGAAGCATGGTTTTGAATTAACGAGGATGGCATTTGCTTGCATTACTTTTTCCACCGCTCATTTCTTTTTTTCAAAGCAGCCATAAATATTATTGCAAAAGGGCGAAGAAATTTGTATGAAGACAAAAAGCGAATTTAAATTAAATTGTATTAATCATTAAAATTAGGCCTAAAACCCAGGCCAAGCTCAAGTTTGGTCTGAACCTGTTCCATTTAACCTAAGAATGTAATGTTTCCACTGGATGCATTAATTTATTCGCGGCCCCGTCTTATTTCATTGGTCAGGGCTCAGGTCACGCAAGAAAGTTATTCCAACACACCCAGCTACACCGAAATAAGAATTAAAACCTGATCAATGAAAGATTAATGTCTTGCTTATTCGAAAGATCTGTCCACCCAGCTTCATGTCGTTTGAGTGTCTAGTGGCATAAACCATGTTTTAGCTCCGTCGAAGATTGATTGCGAATAAAATACTTAGCGTCTGAGATAAAATGAAAGAATATATCGAAACCAAATAAAAATAAAGTAAAATACCATAACAGTATTGACAACACCGATTAACTCAGCTTTTGAAAGTGAGTACACGTACGTGCGGAGGGCCAGAGTAGAGAATACTCATTGTCAATATCCACTGAGACATAGCATCACCACTTACTGTAGTTTGCTCGTAGTTTTGATTTGGGTTGGTTGAAACTGTTTATAAAGCCATGTGTAAGCTCTTTTCTCCCAAATGAAGGCGTGCAAATTATAAATGGGCCTTTTTTTACCGCCGTGATAATTATACTTTTCGCTACTTGCAAACAGTGGTTTGTGGAGCCTCGCGAGTCTCGCAATGCAAATCGACCAATAGTAGTTTCTCGCTGACATAACGGACGTTGAAATAACTTGAAACTGTCCGGTCTCATAAATAATCAATAGGCAGATTTAGATCTGTGACAGTTTGCGGGAAAGAACGGCGCCACGCTCATTACAACTTCGGGCCACTATACCTTTACTGACGTGCTGCGCTCTGAGAATTCAGATTTAGGACTCGCCAGCGTTAAGGCTATTAAGTACACGCATAGGTTAAACATTCTACGATTTATCTATTTGTTTAATTTTCTATCTTGTTAAGCTCGAGGGAGGAGTACCTTACTCGAGCGCCACTTTTTGATAAAAAAAACCCTATATATTTTTTCGGTACTTATTAATTTTGTTAGTTTATCCAATTGTCATTGGAAAAAAAGCAATGAAAACTAAAAATTACCTAGGCTAGATCTATATTAGTCGATTGTCAGATTGATATGTAACGACGTGAGGGTCTAGTCAGTTTGTATCATCAAGGCCGTAGGCCGATGTTCGTCTGGGCAGTAGTCAGATTGACATATCAGGGAAAGCCGCCGGGGTAGCTATGTATTGTTTTCACTCGGACTATGGAACACATTCGGAAGTCCTTCCGTTAACTAAGGAGGGGTGGGAACAACCGAAAAAGCGCCGAAATTAGTTCTAGATCTAGAGTAGATGTGGCGCTCGAGTACGGAACTCCTTCCAAGCTCGATTTGTTTTTCCTTTTCCTTTTCGTTTGATTGTATCGTTTTTGAATTAGATCACCCTACTAAACTGCCAATTCTGCCTGTCGTTACGTACTGGGAAGGATGCTCAAGAAATAAACATAGATCTTAAATACAAACCAGACTGAAAAACATTAGTGTAATAGTGTTTTGATCTAGTGGCCGCGCTTATGACCAATCACTGGCCGCGCTTACGACCAGTGGCCGCGCAAATGTCTATTTAGCTCGGGTGTTGTTGCATGTATTGTTGTTCTACAACTGATTGTCAGGGTGTGGCTCTGCAGTATAATTAGTATTGGATGACCTGCTTTCACACTGACCAATAAAAGATTTTGCTACTTCAACTTTTAAGTCCAGCAACCGGAAGTAAACAAAAGTGGCCGCACACCCAACCAGCTACTCTAGTTCTTACGCGAGGCCATACTACACACAACTTTTTCTTTTTGACATATTTTGACACAATATGACAAAACAGATGATTCTACACAGAACTAAATTACCCCTGTCTGGTTGGAAAGTCGTCAAAATGTGAATTGGATACAACCATTGAGGATCCTATGTGCAATGGAATGAGTTGTGAATGTGGTAAGATTATGCTCATCCAGACTGGTTTCAGCCCTTCACCGGAAGCGCCAGGACGGACGCTTTTAATTTTATTGAAAGCACGAATTTGAACCATCAATGACTCCGAAGTTTAGATATTCCCATTGGCGGAATATGGTAAAAACCAAAAAAAAAAAAACTGTGGGATCGCAGCAAGGCTGAAGCAAAGTCAAAATATGGCAAAAAGAAAAGTTGTGTAGGTAGAATGCGCATGACGTCACAGAGTTTTTGTTTTGTACTTCAGCCAAACAGGATGGCCGGTGGATCAGCTGATGTAGGCCGTGGGACCAAACTTGTAGCGTGTCATTCCGTTACGCACCTCAGGGGATAAGCTGATTTTTTGCATGCAAGCTCTTATGCATCTACCCTTCACAAAAAACCAATGTTGTCATTTCAAGTCTTGCACATTTTTGTATAATTTGTATGTAAAGTGTGCCAATAAATAATAATTAATGATGCGAATTGAGTTTGCCATTTAAACAATGCTATTCTAATCAACCAATGGAATTTGAGCCTTTCGCCGCGAAATCATAAATGGCTGCCTCCATGATGGAATGCTGCATGCACACTAAGAAAGATGTAAATAATATAATTCAGTTTTCTTTGAATAGTTGGATGAAATTTCGAGAATCATTAGGTTTGTGGTCATCTTTAGACACTACAGAAGGTTCATTATCAAGAGTTTTCATTAAGAAGCATGATATAGATCTAGATCTAGAGATCAGTGTTAACAAAACTGACTCGAGTGTTGGTAGTACTGTTGTCCCACAATCATGTGCCCAGCTGGGTTATCACAGAGAATGTCATATGGACTTCACGAATGTAAGAAGAATAAATAGTAAACAAAACAAGAAAAAATCAAAGGAGGAGTTGGAGCTTGCTGATAGAGTAGAAAACCAGGCCGCCATTGACGACGAATGTCTCAACACATCGCCACCCAAAAAGCGAATTCTTCGCTCAGAGACCCAGTCACAAGCGCCTTCTTCAACTCAAACTCCTGCAGGAAAATGCTCTAATGTTCTTCATGAAGTATGCATCATATTTATGCAGAAAAGAGAAATATGTTGTAGAGAGGCATTCACGAAAGCGCCTAAGGAGAAATTGAGCCTGTCTCAAGCTGAAACTGGTCAGTCAAAACTAGTAGATGCGGCAAAGGCATGGGGACATGAAGCCTTATTGATACAGCTACAGGGTAAGGGTCTTGTTGCCATTGAACTCAGGTATCACCCTTCCTGCCACAAAAGGTACACAAAAATCCTGGATGCAATCCAAGACAATAGAGATGGGATTGTCATGAATAATGTGTTTGATCCATCATTTCGAGTCTTCGCAAAGAAAACGTTGGAGGAAAGAATACTAAATGGAGGTGAGGTTCTGAGAATGAAGTCACTGACAGACTTATTCATCCAAACAGTAAAGCAGTTTGAAGGCGTTGATGCTTTAGGATATAGGAATCATAATCTTAAGAGAAGGATAAAAAAAAAGCCTATCCTCAGATCAGGTTTGTAAAACCCAGCCGGAGAAATGAATCAGAACTTGTCTTCTGTGACAGTGGAGAATGTCGGCACTTCCAGAATCTGATTCCAGATGATAGTGAAAATGAGACAAATAGCAGTTCAGATGAGAGTGAATGTGTCACAACCGGGAGTTATAGATATACTATTGATGAGCAGAGATGTATTTACCATGCTGCTAACATTTTAAAGAACACAGTTTCATGTTCTACATTTCCAAATTGGTGGCCCCCAACTGCTAGTGATTTAGGTCTAGAAAATGCAAAACTGGTAGTTCCTGTGCCAGTTTACAATTTCCTGGCATGGATGGCAGGCCTGTCTGAAGATGTCACAGAAGAAAGAGTCAATCTATCACCTCAGCATGAAAGGAAAATTCTGTCCATTGCACAAGACATCATTTATCTTCATAGCAACGGCAAAAAGCAGACTTCAAAACACTGGGCACTAGGAATGACTATCCGTCATTTGACAAATTCCTCCAAGTTAATTGGAATTCTTAATGGCCTCGGACATTGTGTTTCACACTCGAGTGTATTGGAACATGACACGGCTCTTGCCACTCTTCAAATGGATAAAATTACCCCTCCTAAAATGGAAAGTGGATTGTTTTCAACACTGGTATGGGACAACAATGACTTTGGTGAGGAAACTCTCTCTGGCAGCGGGACCACTCACAACACAAATGGAATAATAATACAAAGATCTTCTCCAGATTGCAACACTGACCCATCTAACAAAATGTCTTTGCCAAGAAGTAAATGTAGAACAATTTCTCCACCATCCTCAGAAATTCCTGCTTATGTAAACATGAAGAAACAAGGCCCAGTGACAATGGAGGAAGTGGAGGTCATGAGTGATGAAAGTTCCAAGCTGCTAAAGCAACCCAATTTTACCCACTTGGCATTTTGTTTGTCAAAACTTCCTGAGATCACAGAAAATCAACTGCCAGGGTGGACAGGATTTAATACTCTACTTGCCAAAGATTCAAGTTCATGCAAACATTGGCTATCTTCCTATCATTGATGCCTCTCCAACGCAAATGAATACGGTGTACTGCATCCTGCAGAGGAGTATTGAGATTGCAAATGAACTGCAGCTGCAACATATTGTGCTTGTCATGGATCAAGCCATCTATGCAAAAGCTCAACAAATCCGCTGGCAGAACAGTGAATTTCTGAAAAGAATTGTTATACGCCTGGGGGATTTCCACACAACCATGGCTTTTATAGGGGTTTTAGGTAAGAGATTTCAAGAGTCTGGTTTTGAAGATGTGCTGATCGAATCAGGTCTCGTGGCAGCAGGCTCCTTGAGTGGAGTGACGAGTGGACATCACTATAATAGAAGTGTTCGTGCTCACAAGATCATGTACGAAGCTCTTCAGAGACTAAGATGGCAGGCCTTTCTGGACACCTTAACAGATGATAAAAAACTACAATTTTAGATCTCGGTCAAAAGCTGCACAGAACATTCCCAACATCTGAGTTTGATGATCTTGTCAGCGGCCTTGAGTTTCAACAGATGAATGATGAATATCATCAGTACATTCAAGATGCTTCGAAGATACATCCAACATTTGCTTACTGGTCGTCCTATATAGAAATGGTTGAAAAACTCCTTTTATTCATTCGCGCCACAAGAGAAGGGAACTGGAATCTGCATTTGGCTTCAATAAAGATGATCATTCCTTGGTTATTTGCATATGACCGTGTGAACTATTCTCGCTATCTTCCAGTCTACTGGTTTGAGATGAAGAATCTTCAAAATACATATAAAGAAATCCACCAGCATTTCATGAATGGAGAGTTTGTCGTACAGCGTCCCAATGGTGGTTCATTTTCTCAAACTGCATGTGACCAAATCATTGAACAAACTTGCAACAGAGATTCAAAAACAAAAGGTGGGCTAACTGGTATGACACTAAACAAAGGGGCAGTACACCGATGGATACTTTCTTGTCCAGAAAGGGCAGCCATAAGCCAAAACTGTGAAGAAATGGCTGGCAAAACAGAAGAAGCCAGATGTAAAAAGGAATTGGATCACACCCGCATTGAAAATGATGAGAAACAGGTGATAGAAGTGTGTTCAACCATAGAAGCCATGTATAATCCTTTCAGTGCTGATGAAAAAGATGATAGCTTATTCAACATTAGCAGTGGCTGTGTTGCACCAGAAGATGTCTACTCTGACATAAGAAATGCTTACGACAAAGGGGAAACTGCCTTTCTCCAGTTTGCCAGCGAACGCCTCCAGTCAGATTCGAAGAATGTTCTACAACCCATGAAACTCCAGAAACTTAAATCATTTTCATTCATGGGGAAGGTC